>VZTN01003852.1:102201-168273 GCA_013400515.1 Erpornis zantholeuca
TTATTTTTTTCCAGCCAGCCAAGCACACCCCAAGTTCTGCATGCATGGCTACCTCTTCCCCATGCCCATTGCTCTCGGGCCTTTCCCCCATCCCTCCTATGACACAACTGCAGGTGAGTTTCTTTCCTCCTCCCCCAGCAGCTCCTTTTCCAAGGAATCAGGCAGAGATTTGGGATGTGTGTCAGTGCTGTGGTTCTCCTACTGTAAACACACGTGGCCAAGCATGGCCAAGACCTTTGGAAAGCTCCTTTACAAACCAGTCCTGCTTGGTTGCCTGCCCCAAGCACACACTGGGATGTTTCTCCCACGTTTTCTCTCCTCCAGCCCAGCCATACTGGGATGGGCTCTGCTCCCTCCTGCTGGGTGTTCAATACCTACTCCTATGAGTAAGGCAGGAGGATAAATCCACTCTCTCCCACCTCCTCACCCACTGGGAAGAGCTGGAGCCAGAAGACCCAAACCCAGCCCAGTGCTGACTCGGTCCCAGAATCTGGTTTCCTGAGATAGCCCAGGTGTTGATTTGTTGCAAGACAAAATAAACAAGCCCTGGAAAATCAGTTAAAGGCCAAATTGTTAGAAAATCCACAGAAGTGACTGGCTTATTTTTAATGCACGGAACACTACGCAGTTGGAGAGCTCCCTTTCAACTGGATCCCTTTTTATTTATGTTTCTCTATATTTTCCGAGTTCTTTAATGAATCAGCTGCTGTTAGGAATTTTAATTTGCTAAATTGGTGGCAGCAGTTAGAATTAATTCAATGATCTTTTTTGAAATGAATTGATTTCTTTAAATAGTGTGCATCAGTCTGCCTTGCCTCCGGGGAAGCAGGGCAGACGTTCTGCACAAACAAACATCTTGACCTTTTCCTTAGCCTTTAGCAGTACCTTTTTTTAGTTTTATTTTGTTGGGGTTTTTTTGTTGGTTTTTTTTTTTTTTTTTTCTCTATGAGAAATTAATTTAAAAAAAAATATTGTCAGTAGGAGCACGTGAGGGAGAGCAGCTCGTTTCTGTGGCTGTGCAGGATTCCTGCCCCAGGGAACGCTCCGTGGTGTCAGATGGATACGAGGGACCTGTGGAGGGAGGAGGAGGAGGAGGAGCTGGTGCAGGATGTGCGGCAAACAGGAGGGCTAAGCCGTGGGATTGTTTCTGCTTGGGACGGACGGGCACAGCGTGCAGGTTCCGAATGATCCCGCTGACCAACACACACTATTTTTTCCGTCCTAAATAAAGGGCGCTGGAGGCATCTGTCCCTGCCTGTCAGCCCCGGCTGTGAAACCCTCCCCTGCTGCCTCCCAGGCGTGTCCCCTGGGACAGTCCCGGCACCATCTCATGTTCTCAGAGGTCTTTTCCGACCTTAAGGGCTCTTAAGGTGCCGGGGAGGGAGGCTGCACCCCGGGCCCCGCGGGCTCTGCCTGTCCCCGTCACCCCTGGGGACATGGGGTGGCTCAGCCTCCGCATTTTGGGCAGGGGGAGCCTCCTGCCCCCCTCCCCTGCAAAGCCCTCGGGGGGAGCAGCCACTTCTGTCGTAAACACCCTTTTCTTTCTACCCAGCCCATCCTCATTTGCAAACGCTGACAGAACAGGAGGCTGTCCAAGGAGAGGGGTCCTCCAGCTATTACCTGCTCCAGAGATAATTCTGCTTTATCTGCATCCTCTTAGGCTTCCTGCGAGAAGCGGGTGACGGGAGGTTAAACATGAAAATGAATTCTCTGGTTTTGGAGAGTTCAAGATACTTATCTCTCCCTAAGTGGCTCTCCTGACAAAATGGTTTCAAATGAGGAAAACGCATCTTCTCTGTATCATTTTTCTTTCAAGTGTGAATCATTTCAGCATTACCTACTTGCTCGTGCTCGGCTTAAATTGAACTGGAGCTTCTGGAAAACAACGTGCAGGGCGAGATGTGGTGCTCTGAGGGATCAGATAAATCAGGGGATGGGGAGCAGGGTATCACAAGGTCTCTGCTGGAAGACCACATCGTTTAGATAAGGTTTATGGCGTTGTCTAGAAGACACTTGGCTAAGGGGAGGCTTAAATTTGTGGGCTGCATCCCATCCTGTCCCATCCCTGGTGGGATGTGATGGACCAAGCTTGCTTGGCTCTGCCTGGGGTGGTTGTCTGAAGTCACAGCAAAACCCCCAAATTCCTTGGATGGAGAGGCAGCTGCTCCCCTGCCCTGTTCTCTTTCTTGGAGTCAAGCAAGGCCATTAATGGGGGAACTCATGAGCTCCTGTTTTCCCTGCAGTCCTGCCAACAAACACTGCCTTTATTTTAAACCAAGAGCCTGGCACCTTCCTCAAGTGTTAATTAAAGTGGAACAAAGCCGTGGTCTGATTCCACCTCTCCAAATTTTGCTATTTTCTCTCCTTTCCTGCCAAGATTTTCCACACCCCCCCGGCACAGCTAAGAACGGTGTCCTTTCCTCCCACCCCTTCTTTGGTGTGCTTCCCCGGCAAACCATCCCAACCCTTTGGCCACGTTCCAGTTCCATTCTGTAGGGCATGACATTCCCCCTGATCCCACGGCTGTTCCAGGTGCCCTGGCAAAGCTGGAGCCTCAGCTCTGCCTGGCACAGCAGCGTCACAGGTTGTTGTTTTTACTGTTGCTAAAGCGGAAATTAAACATGGGATCATTAAGATAAAGGCTTCTGAGGTTGAAGAAAGCCTCTTTCTGTCTCCTTTCACCGGCTCTGCTCCCGTTTCAGTGTACAGAGGTTTCTGGACGGCGTTCATCCTGCTGGCTGTGGCCGCCGGGCTCGTGGGGGGGCTCCTGCTGGTGTGTGGGGTCCCCTTCGCCAGCCCCCGCTCCTACAAAGTCGGGGGAGGATTCCTGCTGCTCTCAGGTGAGCTGATATGGCTGGGGCAGGGTGGCTTTGGAGCGGATGGGAGGCAGGTGGGGCTGAGGTGCTGCCACGGGAGATGAGGCTCTGATGGGAGCAGCAAATCATTGCCCTCTTCTCCACTGGAATTAAACCCCTGTGAGCTCTCTCAGTGGAAGGTGTCCCTATCTGTGGCCTTTATGGGCTTTAAGGCCTCTTCCAACCCAAACCAATCTGTGATTCCGTGATTCTTTGCTCAGCCAGGCTGTAGCAAGGTAGTCCTTCGTCCTAGCAAGGCTGAGATTTTTGAAAATCACTATTTTTTACTATTCCTCTATGCAGCCCTTTTATTTCAGTAAAGGCTGCAGGTGTGTTAAACCTGAGCAGCATCAGCCCTGCTCAGTTCCCCAAAGTCAGGCCTTGCATTTGGGCTGCTCCTGCCTCTGCTGTTAGCTTTGATAGAGCTGGAAACCCACGGAGTGATGAAAGGCAAACCCCGTGATCCAAAATGAGAGGGCTGGCTTAAGGAGACCTGAAAAGATGAAACGATGGCACTGCAGGAAAATGAATTAAAAATAGGCATTTATTCATTTTCCCCGCTGCTGTTACCAATGATTCCACTGAATTATCACTTGGGCTTTTTCCTTTTCTGTATTTGAGAGCAATAACTGGCTTCAACAGTAGAAATGCTTGATTTATACCAGTGACTCAAACTCAGAAAAAAGCTCTTTTATGACTCAAGCAGCCACAGGCTGGAGCTCAGTTGAGCTGAGCCAAGTGAAGAACTTAGTAATGAAATCAGGCCTTTCTCTGAAAAACCACTGCTTAATTACAGATCCTTCACCAGCTCCTGCTTCCTCATATCTGGCATAAATCAAACATGAGACACCATCTTTGCTCTGTTTGTGCTTTGAGTGTGCCCAGATTTGGGGGGCTTGAAAACATTAATGAAAACATTTAACAAGAAAGGTGCTGACATTGACCCATGTCCCCAAGTGCCACATTTGCACAACTCCTAAATTCCTCCAGGGGAAGTTGTTCCACCCCTGCCCTGGGCAGCCTGTGACAGAGATGGATAATGCTTTCCATGAAGGAATTCTTCCTGATGTCCAACCTGAACCTCCCCTGGCACAGCCTGAGGCCATTCCCTCTCCTCCTGTCCCTGTTCCCTGGGAGCAGAGCCTGACCCCCCCCGGCTGCCCCCTCCTGTCAGGGAGTTGTGCAGAGCCACAATTTCCCCCCTGAGCCTCCTTTTCTCCAGGCTGAGCTCCTTTCCCAGCTCCCTCAGCCTCTCCTGGTGCTCCAGCCCCTTTCCAGCTCCATTCCCTTCTCTGGACACTCTCCAGCCCCTCAATGTCCCTCTTGTCCTGAGGATCCCAGAGCTGTTCCCAGTACTGGAGGTGCCCCAGCAGTGCCAGCACAGGGGATGGGCACTGCCCTGGGCCTGCTGGCCACACCATTCCTGATCCAAGCCAGCTGCCACTGGCCTCTTGCCCACCTGGGCACCTCTGGGCTCATGTCCAGCTGCTGGCACCAGCACCCCCAGGGCCTTTTCCACAAACAGATTCCCAGCCACGCTGCCCCAAGCCTGTAGTTTTCCATGGGGTTGTTGTGATCCCATAATGGATAATAATCCAAGGGCTGTACCAGGGCAGGAAGCTTTCTCTTCCCATCTGTAGTTCAGGCTCCCAGGAGGCAACAGATGTCCCTGAGGAGTGGGTCCAGCTTGCACATTGGGCAGAAATATCACAGAAAAGGATGCCAAGTAATACTCAACTGTCTTACTTCTTTTTTTTCATTGTTTTTCCACTTTATTTGACTACTCCTTGATTAAAAGTCTGGGGCTTAGAATGTGACACTTTTCAGAAGAGCTGATTATGCATCACATAAACCTCTTGGCATTAGACAAAGATGCTGCTGTTAAAATTGAAGTTTGTATTAATGCAGCTTCAATCTGAACAGCAATCATTGTTATTAACAGTCATTCAGGGGAATGAGTTCAGCTGGAAGACACTTCCTACTGTATTTTCCATTCAAATGATAGCAGAAGGATTCAATGTATTTTTCAGCAAAGTTTCCTTAGTGTTCTAACTGATCCTTTTATTCAGGGGGGCTTATCCTGAGCTCAGACCTCTGGATCCTGCTTGGCCCTGGCTTCTGGATGGATTTGGGTTGCATCCCTCCATGGTTATCCCTTCCAAAAATATTTTGCATAATTGCACTAAGCAGTGGCAGCAATGGATTTAGTGAAGCCTCAAGTCCCCAGGCATCCCCTTCCTTCGGACAGCAGGGCGTGGAGGGAAGATGCAGGACAAAGGCTTCTTCTCTTCTAATCATGGCCTGCGGGTCAGTGTTAATTAACCTCCCTTGCAGGAATGATCTCTCCTCGAGGAAGTGTGAAAAAGCTGGCAATCTGCAGGGTGGGAATGTGGTTTGGCAGTGGATGGAACACCAGGACGGTGGGATGTCCCAGCCTTGCAGGGAACCCTTCACCGGCAGCTTTGTTCTGCCTATGAGCTCCCTACTTTTGGGACAGGTCATCGTCAATCACTGCAAAATGATGTCACTTTTTCTACCAAAAGGCTCTAAAGGCACTATTGGTGCAAATGCATTCCCAGAGGTTTATGGATGACCAGACTGGCATGGTCTCAAGGAGGGTGGTGTGTCCATCAGTTGCCTTTGCACATCCACAGCCCCAGCTGAGCAGTGTTCCCAGCCAGCCTGCTCCCCAGAGCACCTGGAACACATGGGCCAAGAGCCAGTGTGCTGCTTTCCTCCCAGCACTCTCCCAGCTCTCCATGAGCTTCAGCACTTCCAAGGGGTGGCAGATCCTGCCTGGTGCCTAATTGTCCCCTTGTTTCAGTAGTCAGAGGTTGGTTAATTGTCACTACGATGTCACCAAGAGGGCTGGGTGAGCTCTCTGCTGCAGCTTCTGGAAGCTCTTTGAGTTGCTGAGACAACTTTGCTCGTGCTCCTTCACTCTTCCTACCTTGTGCTCCCTGGTTTTCTTTTCCTTCTAAAATTCCTGGGAATTTTAGAGACCAGACTTAGAAGTGCATCACTGACACAGGTAGCCCAAAGAGGCTGTGGATGCCCCATCCCTGGAAGTGTTCCAGGTTGGATGGGGCTTGGAGCAACCTGGGGTGATGGGTCTCACCCCTGCCCATGATGGGACCAACCTGTTCTTCAGCATGACCTGACAGCATGGAAGAAAAGGCAGATTTCCCATTCCTGTGAGTTAAAGTGCTGGATTTCTTACTCAGATTTTGCTGCCCAAATGGAGCAGCTCCACTTTGACAGTCTCAGGCTCCCCACATGCAGTGAAGGCTGGCAGTTGTGGAAGGGCAGCTGAAGGTCATCCCTCCATTTCCTCATTATTAACATCCTTAAGAGGCAACGAGTGAGAGAGGAGAATGAGTCAAAGTTCATTATTCTCCTAATTAGCAGATTACACAAAAGTTCAGTAGCTTCCCCAGAATAAGAGTTAAAGATTGAGTTCACTCACCTGTCCCCACAATTAGCAGCTATAAAGGTGTCACAAGGAAATAAAGTGAGAGAAGGGAAAAGCTCCACTTCAATTTCCCCACATGGAAGACGCAGGTCCGCTGGGAGAGGGGGATGGAGCTCTGGCTCCAGGATCTGCAGCACACAAAGGAGACAGATTTAATACCCCTCTGCAATTTTCTGGCAATTAGCCCCTCCCCTGAAGATGCCATTGACCTCATCAGCCTGGAGATGGAGTTTCACAGTTAATTTTTCCTAGTACCATCCTAATGAACAGAGGCAAAAGGAGGAGAGGGAGAAGGAGAAAAGGAAAGGGATCACTTGGGTAATTTTCCAGTGGAGAAAGCACAGGGATGCTGAGAGGAGCATGGGGGTGAGGTCTTCACTTGCCCAAACCCAAACCTAACACACGTCCTGTGTCTTGGGTGTGGGTGCCAATGCCAGTCTCATTTTTAAGGCAGAAAACTACATTTTTTCAGTTTCTCACTTTGCTGCCCGAAGCAGGAAGGAATCTGTGTCTCTACATCCAAAGCTGTCAGGAAAAAAAGATGATTTTATGCTTGCCACTAAAAGTCTCAGAAATGAGGGGGTAAAGTGAGACCTGTTCAACAGATGAAAAATCCCAAATACAACAGCTTTATAAAACTAAAAAGCCAAACACTTTGGTAATATGGGAGGGAAATATCCTGATTTTCTCACGAGGAAGACTCTGCTCACAGCTGTAAGTGTGACAAATTTTAGGCAGATTCAGGGATATTTGTGATTGCTCCAAACAGACATTTCTGGCGAAGCAGATTTTGGTAAACTGCCCTTCCTGGGCTCCCACCATTCTTTGGCTGCACCTGCCCTTCTGATTTTCTCTTCCCACTGAGGGCATGGTGCAAATCCCAGGGATTCTTCATCACTCAGCTGTAATTATTCCAGGGAAGAAGGCTGCTTGCTTTACATATTCTTGTCATTTGCCCAGAGTGTGAAAACATTCTTAATTTAGATGCCATGGCCGTGCCATCACCTCCAGTACCTGTTTAATAATAAATCCTTCCATACAAGACCTGGAGCTTCTCCTGAGGCCAGAGCAGGGACCAATTCCCATTCCTTATCTCATGAAAAGATTGGGGATGGTGCCACCCACACATGGGACTTCCCACACCCTCCTCAGTAAGAACTGGAAGGTTTTGATCTGATTAAATAAAAAAAATTGAGACTTAGGTCATTTAAATTATCCTGGGAGAAATCAACA
The DNA here is from genome assembly GCA_013400515.1 of Erpornis zantholeuca. Classification (NCBI taxonomy): domain Eukaryota; kingdom Metazoa; phylum Chordata; class Aves; order Passeriformes; family Timaliidae; genus Erpornis; species Erpornis zantholeuca. The sequence goes on from VZTN01003852.1 coordinate 109,762, forward strand.
CAGAATTCCTGGTTATTTAAAGCAAAATTCCAGAGTACTTTTCCATACCCACGTTCTCTGTCCCACTGGGGCTGCGCTTTCATTTGCGTCTCTTACGGTAGGTATTATAAGTTAATGAAATAGAAATTGATCTTTAAAGGAGCACTTTTCAAGGTTCAGTTGCTATCTAATTAATTTAATTTTAAATTACATCGGTAATAAAGACTTAATTGCCTTCTTATCAATACATTGTATTTTGTAAAGGACATGCGACTATTTGAACATGCCATCGTTTTCTTATAGTAGAATAATTGGTATTTTAAGCATACAACTATCATAGTAAGTGTAAAATATTTATTTGTGCACTTAATTTCAAGTGGTATCAAAACCTCAATGAACATGCAAATGTTCCAGCAGCTGCTGTTTAACTCCTCGCCTGCCTCTCCAGGAAGAACAAGGACTCCTCCACGTCAGGGAGAGAGGCTGGAATATCACTGTGGGGTGATGTAAAGAATATTTGTATGGCTACACCAATCTTTGATTGATAGGGTTGCATTTTTTTAGGGCATGGGAGGCAGTTTAGCAAATGTGACAGCTTAGGGTGGGGAACTGCAACTTCTATCTCATTCCTAGTGAGGACTTTGAAGCCTCTTACCTTCATGTGAGTCTTATTTTTGTCTCTGAGATGTTTTTATAACCATTATAAGCAGAATCACAGTAAAACACAGACGTGTTTTCTCTGACTGAAGACTCAGTAACCTCCCTAAGCAGATAAATCAATGTCAAGCTTTACCCCTTTCCTTTCCTTAGCACAAGAGCTGGATTTTGGAGTGTATAAGCTGCCAGAAAGAATAATTAAATACACCACAACTACCTTTGATTTAAAAATGGCAAGGAGAAAAATTAAATCCTGCAGAAGCCACAACACATCCACAGAACTGTGTGGTAACTTGTCAACTAAATTAATTTTGAGCTGTTCACTTCAACCATAAAAATAATACAAGATGTGATATATTTCTTTCATATATGTGTGTGTGTATATCTATATGTTATACAGCACCATTTAAAAATAGCAGCTTCTACCTGTGAAGTAGCAAGATCAGATATTTCTGAACTGCTTTCAGGCCTGTCATCACACCATCACTGTTCAGCTCTAATGGATGTGGAGTTTAAAATGCACCACGGATATATATTTTTAATGATACACAGTAAACGAGATTTGGGCCACTCTCGTTATTGTCATCTGCTTCCAGGCTCGTGGTATAAGCTGCTTATTCTTGTTATTATTCTGGTGTTTAGTAGCCCATCTAGGATTAGTATCTCATGGCTGTGTGCCTGTCCCACTCCATAATGTGCTGGCCCTGCTTGGCCCTGCAGGCTCTGCTGGCCCTGGGGGCTGCAGGCTCAGTGCCAGCATTTCGCCATCAGCAGGACTGATCCCAGCATCTTTGCATTCCTGGTGGGAATTGGATATGCCACGGCTTAGAAAGGTAGATACAAAAAAGGGAGAAGTAAGTTTCAGTGTCTCCTCTTTCATCTCTGAGTGAAAAAGGTGAAACATCTCACCTTTGAGAGGAGAATGCAGGTCCCTGCTGGGAACAGCAGCCCTACTCTGGTGGTTTCTCCATGGCCATATCCCGCTGGAGCAGAGCCTTCAGAAGTGCTGGTGGTCAAAGCACAAGGTGTCAGAGGGCAGGAGCTGGTCACTGTGGTGTGGGGCTCTCCCACAGCGAGTGGGCTTCCACAGGAACCTGCAGAGCAACATCAGGAGCAGCAATTCTGCAACACAAACCTTTGATGCAGGGCGTGGACGAGAAGCTGTTGTGATCTTTTCTCACCTTTATTCCTGTATTTCCTGCACAGACAATAACTCAGTTTTGTCTCTCTTCCCAGGAGGTTTGTTTCTCCTGCTTGTGTTTCTCTTTGTGATGTGGAAGGAGTTTGCAGCTGACTTTCAGAAGTACATCCTCCTGGAGAGGAGCGAGCAGTGCCTGGATGCTGTCCCCGTGCATGTCTACTACGGGTGGTCCTTCATGTTTGCTGCTGCCGGGGTGCCCCTGGTGTTACTCTCTGGACTCCTCTTCTTCCTGGTGGGCAGAGACATTATGGATTCCCTGCAGTAAGCCAAACGTGGAGAAGGTTTTGAGAAAATTGGTGATGCTCCTTTTAAAGAAACACACCCAAGTTTTGAGGACTTGATCATTTTTGTGGCTGTAATTGTTGGGGTAGGTTATGCTCACTCTTTTGGGGAGGCAGGGATGGAGAACTGAGCATCCATAGAATGCCAGGATGGTTTGGTTGGAAGAGACCTTAAACCCATCCCTTTCTACTCCTGCCAAGGGCAGAGACATCTTCCACTATCCCAGGTTGCTCCAAGCCTTGTCCAACCTGGTCTTGGACATTTTCGGGAATCCAGGGGCAGCCCAGCTTCTCTGGGCACTCTGTGCTGGGGTCTCATCACCCTCACAGCCAGGAATTCCTTCTCAATATCCCATCTCACCCTGCCCTCTGCCAGTGGGAAGCCATTCCCTGTGTCCTGTCCCTCCATCCCTTGTGTCCCACTCTCCTGCAGCCCCCTTAGGCACTGGAAGGGGCTCTGGGGTCTCCCTGGATCCTTCTCTTCTCCAGCTCTCCCAGCCTGGCTCCAGAGCAGAGGTGTCCAGAGCACTGCCCTTCCCAAACCAGCCCCAGCTGAACATCCAGCTCCAGCCTTTTTCCACTTTGGGGATATTCCAGCATGTTTGTCAGCGTTGCACCAGTTTTCTCTGCAGCCCAAGGGAGAGCAGCTCTCTGTCAGCAGAGCTCCACATCCATATTCAGCAGAGCTGGAGTTTTACAGCATTCCCAGCATCCTGGTTTCTTGTAAAAGGAAATCGAATCTGGCTGCGACGGTGCAAGCAATAATGTCTATTTCTAAAAAGCAATTAAGGATGATTTTTTTTCTTAGCTGGCTCTAATTGACGTCAAAGGACAACCATTTTAATGGGATGTCGGGAAACATGAGAAACTTTTTTCTTCCTTAAAAGCCCTGATTCTGAAGATACAAATGTACCTGGACCTAAGCTAACTTTCAATAAGGGAATAAAACAATTTCTGTGGCTTGAAACATAACATGAATTAATTAGTATTTCTTTACAGCAATGCTTTACTCTGTATTTCATATTTTCCCTGGATATGGTTTTGTGGGGATTCTCTGCCCAAATACTGAAAGATGCTCATGGTTGAGGGAAAAGGAGGGGGGTCAATAGCATGATATTGTGATATCACCTTGGGTTGTGCTTGTGCCACATCACTTCTTCAATTGGAAATTTCTCACTATAAATTTGTTTTGAATAATTTTTGTCATTACTCTGAATATTTTCCCTAGACACAGTTTTGGGAAGTTTCTCAACCCAAAAACGGAATGATGGTGGGAGCTGGGGGAAGAGGAGGACAATGGCATTGGGATTTTTCTGGCTTTGTTTCGGTCAACACTGTCAGGCAGCTCAGCTGGGACCTTCTTGTATTCTACAGACACCTCACAAGAGTCAGATCCAGAAAGACAAATTACATGACTTTTAAGTACATTTAAATTCTTGCAGTCACTCAGGTGATTGGCTGACGTGGCAGTGACCCTACGAAGAGCAATCACCTCCTAATTCTTCTCCCCCAAACTATCCAGGTACTGGGGGTGAAATAATTTATCCTGAATATGCAGAGGTTTGCAAAGACATTTGAGGAATGACAAAGATTGGATCTTGTCATGTTTTTCGGGCTGCAGCCTGGTGCTTTGAAGTAGTTTGTTGGGTCCTTGCTTGCTGAGCTCATTTGCATAAATTTTAAATCAAACTTCTCAAACTGCGCCGTTCTCGTGGATGTCAGAGTTTGTGCTCAACTCACATCTCCCGAGCTTTGTGTCACACTATTGACTCAGTGCAGTTAATTAATAATGGAATGTAAATCTCTGCTAGGAAGCGCTGAAGATTGTTGGCAGTGTAAAAATGTTTGTTAATGCTCTTCCTAAAATATTATTCAAGTCTGGCGTTTCTTTCCTTTCGGAGCAAGTTCTAATTATTCTTTTACAAGATTCATGGCATACACAGAGTGAGAAATTGTAATTCCCCCATGTAAAGATTAGTTCTTTCATATGAATAACAGGCTTGGGCTACAGTTCTTAGGCAATATCCACACTGTTCTCCCTTAATAGAAATTTTGTTTGAATAGAATTAGGATATGCAGGTAAAAGTCAGGGTTTTTTCCCAGTGAATGGATTTTTCATGACATTCCCAAATACATAGAGATTTTAGTGTTGTATCTGGACATTCTAAACTATTTTTTTTTTCTTGATGCTCCTTGGGTTATGCCTGTTCCCCATCAGTTCTTCAAGGGATAATTTCTCACTATAAATTCCCTTTGAATTATTTTTGTCATTTAATTATCTATTCAATGTGGGGATGAACACTTATGGTCACAAAGAATAAAAGTATATAATCCAGGAGCAGAAGAGGTCAAGATTTACAGTCACTTGCCTTTCACTGATCCCATAAAACAATCCAAGCATGCAGAAATGATGATCCCATAAGAGACACCAGGGCAGAAGAATGAGAATGCAGCAAGAAATCCATCAGACTTATTGATATCTGTGAAGCTGAGGATCCCTGAAGTTGTGAATATAGAAGTGAGTTTTATATTATAGAATGAAATATTTATTAACTTTCTCCATCTGTTCTTTAAAAAATTTAGTTTAATGTCATCAAGGCATTTATGGAATACATTTAGCTTAATCATGCATTCATGCCTTAGGGAGTAAAGCATCCCTGGAGACTTGCTCTTTCTGGATCAGCTCTAGAACAAGCAATAGTTTAAAATTCCATCATTCTTTGGAAAGAAACCACACGGCTTTGGATCATTCTTGAACAGAGGGTGTTTTATCTTGAATATCTTTGGTATTGAGCACACTCCCATTGTGGTCTGGTATTGAGCTTTTGGGTAACCTCATCAAATCTCTGGATCTCCCACAGGTTTGGAGAATCTCTCAATATTAGATATATATCTAATAGTTACAACAATAAGAAAGAATCAGATTTGTAGCATTGCATAATTACAGCAATTAACTCCTCCATTAAAGTTCTGTGTTTATTGCCAGCACAAGGCCAAACACATCATTTTGGTGGATTAAAGAGTTCAATTCCTTTGCTCTCAAGTTTCTCGTGGCAAGTGTAACTCAAGCAGACAAAATTTGCTGTGAGAGTCATCATTTCTGTAGGAGAAATTTCAAAAAAGAAACTCATGGGCTCAGTGGTAGAGTTGGAAATTGCAGAAACCACGGTCGCTTTCATCTGTTGAATGTGAAGTTTGATGAAAGGATATTATAGAGTAGTGACAAGGACCTAATTCTGATCCAAGTTTTGTCATTATAAATCATGAGTAATTCCGAAGGCTGCAGCAGACCCTTATCACTGCTAAACATCTGTAAGTCAGATCAGAACCGGGACTAATAAATACATTCAAAATGCATAATTAAAACAGTGATTTCACATCACTCTGATGAATTTTAGTCAAGGATTTCTTCAAGGATGCTTTTCTCACATTAGCATTTGATGTTAGTAAGCAATGAATAATTCCATTTTTTCTTTCCAACATCTGGGACACTTCCTGCTTTATTTGCTACTTACTGAGCACTCTGCAGGAAATATTAATGAACCCCGGGTGTTGAAACACAGGCCCTGTGGATCGAGCTCAGGAGGCAGCCTTACATGGGAGAGGAGAGGTGTCTTGAGATTAAGAGCTCGATTTTGGTGAAAGGTATTGGGAGATTTGCCAAACCTGAGGGAGATGCAGGGATTTGGGGAGGTTACCCAAAATCCCTGTAGCACCTTCTTTCATGCCATGGAGCTCTTCCCTGAGCTCTTCCTGCATTCCTAAGAGACGACAATTAATAATAAAAGTCTTTCCCCTTGGTCAGATCAGCTCTTTTTCCAGTGATTCTGAAAGCCAGCACCCAAGGATGCCCCCAGGCTGGGAAGGTGATGGTGCTTGGGGTACACCTCACCCAGGGAGAGGTGGCCCAGGGGACCAGCACAGCCTGAGAGTCCAGATGCCCTGCCCAGCTGCTTTCTCACACCTCCAGAGGATGGGAGGGTTTTGTCTTCCTTGGGAAATTATGAAGTTCTGTGTTTGGAGAGCTCTTGCCCTTCAGAGCAACCTGCAGAGGAGAACTGAGCTCCTGAGCACCAGGAGACCTTCCAAAGGAGGAATAGAACATTCTTCTGTATTAGTGTGGAGTGACTTTGGCGGTTCAGCATCTGACCAGGGGGGTGAAAACACCCTCTGCCATGGAAAAGAGGTAAATTGGAGCTTACCCAACTCCATTCCAGCCAGGTGTGGAACAGACCCTCCGGGATTTGTTACAAACCTTTCCACTTTTTCTTTTTTTGTCCAGAAAAGTCCATCTGATCTGGGCAGGTTGTTTCTTTGACCTTGGTCAGACACATTCCTGCTACCTTGGTGGCTCCTGTAACGAAATGTGAGTGTGCAGAACCAGGATCCCACTTGAGCTGCTCCCCAAAGGTCCTTGCATGGTGCAGGGATCCCTCATCCCCTCAGTTCCCCCAAAACACCCCGGAAAAGGGAAGTTCTGGGGTTTTACACCCCCGTGGAAGGTGCCCACAGCCCCTTCCCACAGCAGCCCCCATCCCGCTGGCTCAGCCCTTCCTGAAGTGCCCCTTGTCCCTCAGACTGCCTGGGGAAGGGCTGGGGGGAGAGGGCACAGATGTGGTGCAGCAAATGAAGGCACAAACCAAATTAAAGGAGATGGGGCAGGGGGAGCAGGCTCCATGCTCGGAGCGCGGGGCTGTGCATTAGGGCAGGATTAAGCCATATCAGGCAGGGTCCCTTTTACAAGAGTGCACAGCACCTCAATCCCAGAATCAATAAGCTGTACATGCTGCAGCACAAAGAGCTCTTATCTGCAATACCACTTTGAATTTAGTGAATTTATTTAATCCCTGATGCCTGCAGAGCATCAGTCCTGTCTTCTGGGTTAATTTATTTATTCCGGTGATGTATTTTTAGTCTTTCAAGTCCTTGACATTTGAGAAGCAGATTTTTCCCCCCACCCCTCGCTTCCTAAAAAACATCTGAATTGGAAAAAAAATATTTACAGAAATGTATTTTTTTTTTTCTAATTCATTCCCCACTTTTCCTTTTGGGAGCCAAGAGAAATACAATATCAATACTAATAACCATAAATGGAATGGATGGGGAAAGGCTCCTTTTCACACTGCTTGGCAGAGCCTGTTTCTCAATCAATGCTAGACAGTCACTGATCTTCTCTCTTCCTTCTCATCTTTTTTTTTTTTTTCCTACAAGTGTTCTCCCATCCTCTTTAAATTAAAAAAAGAATAAAAATCACCTATTGTTGAGATCTAGCCAAGATTCTGTGCTGCATTTAATTTAGGAATTGTCTGGAGGGCAGGTGATGCTCTTATCTCCTGGAACTTGGTATTTCCAGGTGGATCAAATGAACCCTTGGCTCAACCCAAAAGAACCAGTGGGTTAAAGAGTGGGACTACTGTTAAAAAGAAATACCAAAGAAAAAAATAATCTGGTAGGTACTAAACATTTAGTTATGGAAGAGCAGATTGAAGCTTTATAAACCTCAGGATATGCAATGAAGGAAAAAGTCTCACCTGTCCTTGGCTGAGTCAATTATGGCTCCAGAAAAGCTGGAAAAATTAAAAATGAAGTAACAAGAAGGGCAATTGTTTGAAAAACACAGGGTTTATTCTATATTCCATATCTATTTATTTTCCCTAGCCATTATCCTGTATTTCCTTGTGTTTATATAAGAGAAGCAACAAACACTGAGCAGGAGGAGCCTCTCCTAAAACAGGGACTTTGCAAAAATATATTCCATGACCTCAAAAATAACTCTGTAAAGTCACAGAATGTAATTGTTTTTCCAGTTCAGTTGTTGTAAGAAATTTTTTTGTGTTTTCTTCTATTTAAAAGCCAGTCTGAGGGAGAAGACATTCAGCAAACCATCAGTGCTCAAATAACATTGGCTGATTTAAAATTTCAATATTAATTAAACTTCATTGGTTACAATTGCAGTGCACAGTGAATAAACGTGGCTCGTTCCGAAACAGAGACATCAAACTTTGGGCATCCCTGCCCCCCCAAAAGAAGGGAAATGTAACAATTTAAACAAATCAGCCTCAAAATTGGTCCTGCTGGGTGTTGAGGTGGAGATTTTGCATCAGTGCCCCTGAAATGCAGGCAGAGGTGCTGCCTCTCAAATGAGAGCCAAGGTCGTTACCTGAGTCAAATAATTAGCTCCAAAATCCAACCATTAATCAAATTTAATCAAATTTACTGCAGGGCTCTTGCACCACAGCCCCAAAATAAGCTCAGGGGGTTGTACCTGCTGCCCTGTGGGGATGGGCATCCTCAACCCCTTTGCTCCTGGTGTTCCCAGAATTTTTTGGTGGCATTATTTCCTCTAAGGGAATCCTGGTGCTGGGAGAGTGGATGAATCCTATAGGCACTAAAAAAAGGTTTTGGTCCATCTGAAGGTCAAATAATTTCATCTGCATCTTCAGGATGGTGATGAAGGCTGGGAAGCATCTTAGAGAGGCTCTCAAGGTGGTTTTTCCTCCAATTTTGTTCTGCAAGTCGAGATCCTGTCCCTGTTTTCCCACCTGCCTTGTGAAACCCCTGTTATCCAAACCCAAACACAGGCAGGCACTCTTTGCACATTAAATATCTGTAAAATAACTGGTGTTCTCTGAGGAGAGACTCTTCCTGTGCCACAAACACTTCAAAGGCTTCAAAGCAGAGGTGCCTGCAGCGAGGGCTGAAGCTGAGAGCACAAGTGCCCGTTTCAGCTGACACCAGAGGTTTCAGGCTCTTAGGGCATAAAGCATTTTTCACTCAGTTTAAATTAATTTAATTGAAAAAAAAAAAAAAAAACTGAAGGAGAAATAATTCGAGACATTTTTGAAGGTGGGGGGGTTTTGTGTGCATGTGATTTTTATTTTTTTTTTTAAGTGGAAAATGCTGTTTTGAGATTAAACCTGCCTTTAAGTAGATATTTTTAAATGAAAATATCTTCAGTGTTTGAGAAAGGAGTGCAGAGACCTTCTCTTTGCAGCCATCTTAGAGGGGTGCTTTTGCTTTCTCTTGCTTTGCTGTTGCTCAAAGGATGTTCCAGCTCTGGGGCTAGCAGCAGCTCCAGGCTTTCGTTCTGCTGCCCCTTCTCTCAGTTAATGCATTGGTTCTGCTGGCAAAAAAAAAGAGACATTTTTAGTATTCCAGAAGCCAAAAGGCTGTCTGCTGGATGGAGGGATTTGCTGTACATCCCAGGCAGGAGATGCAAATCCACTTTCATACTGGGAATGCAGCACCCTGTGCCCAGCACCTCCTGCACTCCTGCCCAGGGGAGGGTGACACAGAGAGAGGAAATTATGCTTTTATTTTTTTACAAATTTTTTTTTTCCAAATGAAAATGCTGAAAGAGTGGAAATACCTTGATTTTGGTAGTCATGGCATGGGAATCTTCTTACATTTTTGAATTTATTTATTTAGCTGCTCACTCAGAGGTAGCCTCTACACTCTCAGTATTTCAGCAAATAGCACACTAGGTTTGGGAGTGTTTTCTGGTGCTTGTTGGTGTTTTCAGGTTGTTGCAAGAGTGTGAGTGGGGTTTGGATGCTTTGTAGTGGGACAGATAAAGATCTCCTTAGGATACGTGGCTGCTTGAAGAGCTCAGGCAGGGCAGAGGATTCCCTGGACTAGCCCAAAGTAGCTCTTAAAAGATGGAGAGGGTCTATGCCATCTTAACAATTTAAAATTAATTAAATCAATATATATGTTTAATATAAATAAATACGTATGTACGTCTAGAAATTAAAAAGTATTGATTTGAATGAAAATATAGTCATTAATACAATGAGGAGAATAATTAAAATGTTGTGGGAATGAGTGTGTGAGCACAAGTACCTCCCTGACCGTGATATCCACCCCAGGGGAGTGCAGACCCTCAGCCCAGCTCTCCTGCTTTTCCCCACCTGCCCAGCAGCCACATTCCCTGTGATTCCTTCCCTGTGATTCCTTCCCTGTGATTCCCTGTGATTCCTTCCCTGTGATTCCCTGTGCTCTCCTTTCAGGCCCAGCCCTTGGTTAGGGATAATCACTGGAGCGTCACGGCCACATTGATTTAATTGATTGAGAGCGCCAGGCTCTGCCCAGAACCTCAGCTCCACTCCCAGGCAGTGCTAATCAGAGCAAAAGATAACAGCAGAAGGAATGAAAAGGCTTCTTCCCTAGGACTCCAAAGTGCCTTTGGAAAAGAAAATGACTACAGTGCTTTCTCTCTGTAGCCCTGGCTCTGCCATCAGGTGCCCAGCACAGCCTCAGAAGGTCCCTCTGGGTCAGCTCGGCTGCAAGGAGGCTCTGGAGCTCCAGGAGGAGCAGTCAGGCTGCCACGGGTTTGGGAGTTTATCCACCAAATTTTATTATTTTTATCCAGCTCTGCTGTGGAAAATCACAGCTGGGTCTCCAGCCAAGGCAGTGACTGAAATTAGCAGCAAAGACATAAAACCTCATGGTTTAGGGGATTTTGTTCTTTACTTTAACAAAACTTGAGCATTTCCCAGTGTGTGATGATGACATTATCCATTACAAATGGATATCCAGGATAAATGGACCCATAAAATTAGGGGAAGGCAGGGCTGCTGCAGCAAGCCTTGATAACACCCTGAGTAATTCACCTCCTGCAGCAGCTCCTCAGCCCAGAGCCACCCACCTCCCCAAAGTGTCCCTGTTTCCACCCCATTAATGAGTGAGGCACAGATGGGTTTGGTCTTCTAAAATCAAATCAGGAAAAAGGAATCTCCTTTTCCTCCCTCCGTGCTGAGGTGGCCTGAGGTGTATTCTGAGTTTGTGCCAAAAATAAATCATTATCTTGGAGCTGCCTAAAGCTGGTTCATCCTGGCTTGAGCCAGGAGGGCACAGCCTCAGCTCAGCCTCGTGCAGTCACTGTTTTGAGGTGAAGATGTACACAAGGAATTTCCAGAGAAATCAGAATTCCATACAGTCATGGAATCACTGAGGTTGGGAAAACCCTGTAAGATCATCGTGACCAACCTCCCCCCAGCCCTGCCAAGACCACCAGTATCCCATGTCCCCAAAAGCCACATCCACATGGATTTTGGACCCCTCTGAGGATGGTGGACTCCAGCACTCCCCTAGGCAGTTCCAAGGCTTCTCCCTACATCTTTTAGACACAACTAAAGCAGAGCTGAGGATGATCAGGGGCAATTTGGCCATCACCTCTCCATGGGCATGGAAAGGATGGGGAGCTGCCCTTGGGATGGGGAGTTTGGGAGCAGCCTGAGCAGAAACAGATCCTGTGCCTTTCTTTACCTGAATGTTCTTCTGCCCTAAATGAAATGCAGGAGTGAAACTCAGGGCGAAAGCTGAATCACTCTCGCTTAATTTAGCGCTGAAATCACAGGCGAGGCACTACAGTACCTGCTGAAGGGTGCAGTGATTTCTAATTATGGATTATGCAGCTAATCAGTACCAATCAACATTTTATGATCTTGACTTAATATTTAATAAAATGTTAATTATAATTGCTTTTGCCACAAACTCTGTCAAATCCTAGGCGTGATTTTGCCTCCCGGCGTTCCTGGCGGTGCTGGGTGGGCTCTGGGATGGGGGCTGAGCATCCCTTCCCAAAATCCCACCCAGCAGCACAGACCCACCTCCCTGCTCGCCTTCCAGCTCCCTCTGCCTTGAGTTGTGATGCTAATTAAGTGCTGGTGACTCTCAGCATTATTAGAATGGAGTTTTTATCTCACACAAGTACCTTCCAGCTACAAACAGGGGAAGTTCATTTAATTAAAAATAATTTTAGTGTAAGTTAATGTGAACACAGTTCAATTACTCTGAAATATGTTTAATTTTTTTTTCCTTTTCTTCTTCCAAAGTCTACCAAGAGGCTGGAAAACCCCCCAAAAACTCAAACAAACATCAGATAATTCAGATGATGCATTCAGGTAATTTCTGTGTATTTAAACAGTGGCCAAAACATCACTACAGGCAGGAGCAGAAATGTGTAACAAGGGCAAAGTCACATTCACAGCACTGTTCCTGTGATTGTTTACTGAGCATCCTCAGGGTTTCTGTCCTTAAGTGCCTTTGTGCCTTTTCAAAGTGCTTTTGCCAGCTTTCACCTGATGTCTGTGCACGACAATTCCAAAGTCCTCAGCTCCACTGTGCACAAACCACCTGGGACCATCTTCACAGGCCTGGTGGTTTTTGATCTAATTTAAACTTTGTTTTAAAAAAGAAACCTAAAAAAAGTAAAACCAAAGGAAATCCAGAAAGTTTAAGGACATAATTACCACTGAGGCGATTTTTTAATACCCTAAGTGCTCTGTGTGAATATCAGCAGGATGCTGCTGGCCCACACACCTCATTTATTTCACCTGCCTATTCCCAAAATCCATTTCCAGCTGGGCTTGGGATCTGGTTCCCCACCACATCTTGTCCTTGGGTCTCCCCTGGGCAGGGGCTGGGGTTTTCTCCTGCAATTAATAATTTATCAACTTCTACTTAAACCCAAGCATGTTTGATGCTTTGGCTTTTCCAGCATCCAGTGGAGTTACAGCCCAGTGTCAGCAGCTGCAGCTGCTGGTTTTGCCTCCCCAGCACTACCAGGAACTGCACAGGGAAAGGAAGAAATCCTGGGAATTCACAGGAATGGGGACAAAAGGGGGCATAAGCACAGGAGCTATTTTGGGGCTGCAGCCCCCAAAAATCAGCTGCTGGGATGTTTCATCCAACCCCCCTGAGCCAGCATCTCCCAGTGGGTTCAGCCCTGACCACCTAAAGAAGCTCTTGAAAGCTGTTGTTGAATCTTTATGGCATAAAAGCCCCTGAAAGAAAATCTGTCTTTAAAAAAATAAAATAAAATAAGGAAAACAAGTGAAGCCAGGCTGGTTCCTGCAGGGACAGACACTCCTCAGGCACCAGGTGCAGCCCAATGGCTCTGGTGGGTGAAATCCTTCCCCTCCATCCATCCCAAAGACTTTCACATGAGTTTGACCTCCCTGATTTGAAAAAACACAGCTCCAGATAGGAGAGAAGGTTCTTAGCATTAATAACAAAGCCTATTGACTTTCAAATGCAATCTTGGATTTATTTTATACAAATTTGTTTTGTTGCATCTTGTTTCCTTTCTCTCAGCCCCCATTAACTCCAGGAAATATTACCATGAAGGAAATTATTTCCAACCCCACAAGCACATGGAAACTCCTCCCATCAGGGTAATTTAACATCACTCAGGGCCCAGTGAGTATCCCACCACAACACCTCTGGTGCCACTACAGCAGGTGAAGTCCTTCTGTCCATTAAATATCCTATAACCTCTCATTACGTGTGAAGTTACATGGGAAGTCCTATTCCCAGAAAAGGTTAATTAAAACCTACAATTCTGGGCTGAGCTGAATGAGGGGGAGGTCAGGCAGGAATTTCTCCCATGCACAGCCCCTTACTCCTTACTTAAATAAGAATTAAGTTTCCAGAAGGGCTTACAAGCCCAGCCCAACTTCTCCTTTGGCAAAGGGATATTTATCAAAACTCAATACTTCTGCCTGTGCAGCAGAGACTTAAACCATCTTTGTAGAGCTGTGTTCAGGACCTGGAGCCCAGCCTGGTGACCTGCTGGGACAGATCAGGGGGGTGGCAGGGTTGTAGTGCCGTGGGTAATAATTCCTGAGTCTGAGTGGACAATTTTGGGAGAGGGGATCTTTCCTCCCTTCAGGAGTACAACCAAAGAGCACCCAAATCTGGCCTTCCCTGCTCATTGAGGGGGGTTGGACTGGATGACCTTCAAAGGGTCCCTTCCAACATTCCCTGATTCTACATTCCCACAGGGAATTTTTAAAGGCAGATGGAGTGGTTGTCCCACCACCCACCTTTCCAACCCCAGCAAGAGAAGCCCTGAGCAGCAAGGGCTGGAGGAAGGGGCTTTACCTGAGAATCTCTAAGGGGTTCATCTGTTTGCTGGAACTGGGCAATTAGCAGAGAGGGCTAACGAACCTAAGAGACAAAGAGCTGAGCGTCCCTTCTAACACCTCCTCCCTCAAACAGCTGCTGTGAGGAAGGTGGCCTCTGAGACCACCAACGTGTGGGAGCTGTTTCACCAGGAAGGATCACATTTTTTTTATTTATTTCTGCAGCATGAGAAACGAAGGGGAAGGTTATAACAAACTCCTCAGAACTATCTCCACACACAGCCCCCTGTGCAGGCATTTAATAGAAAATAGAGGCATTGGAGGAGACCACCAAGCTCCAAGCTCAGTTTTTGCCACCTTCCCTGTGTGCTGGTGGTGAGGGAATGTGCAGTGCCTGTGATAAAGGCGGCGGTGGGGTAGAACCATCAGTGCTACCTAAAAGCAAATGAAACTGGCATAAATAATTGTGCTGTAGAAAGCCTTTCTGTTGCACCTTGCCTATCACTGACAATTTACATATCTTAGGAAAACCTTTGTCAGCTTCTGTCATTTCTGCACTATTATGTGCCTTTCTGGATAATTACCAGTTAATGTGAAAAAGCAGATGGAAAAAACCTTGAAATTTCTGATAGAGAATCCTCAAACCTCTCCCCTTATCTGTGCACAGCAGCTTCCTGATTTCAAAAGAAGTTTGAAAACCTTTGTTAAAAATGTCCCTGATTCCCAGTTTGAATGAACCAAATGACATTCAGCTAAAATTATTCAGCTTTTTCCACAATTAAATTCCATTATCGTGAACTGCCAAAGTAAAATGGAAGGTCTCTTAACTAATGTGTCGGTTGTTTGCTTGTATTTTTCGTGGTGTGTATTGTATAAAGCTGTGTGAAGTAGAAGGAGGATAAACAATAACTGTAATTTTGCATCAATGAGTGGGGCATTTTTAGACCCTTTATTATGGGAACACACCAGGGTTGGTGGGTTTTCTCTCGTCTTTATTTCCCCCCTTCTTTATTTTTTTTTCCTTCCTGTTATTTTATTTGTTCCTTTTCCTGAAAAACCCACTGAGACTGATTGGATGTTTCACCAAACTTAAGGAGCAGTGTAAGGTTGTTTTTTAGCACCAGAAATGCCTTTTTTTAATGCAGCTCCTGCATACCATGAGAGCTCAGCATTGAGCAAGCACACACTTCTCCTATCCCTCTAATGAGGAGGCAGTGCAGCAGTACACAGGGGAAATAATTTCATTTAAAAAAACCATTTCCACAAGCAGGGGAATTGTCCTCATGTTGTCTCAGTTGGTTTTCCCCTTGTTCTTCTCCAAGACTTAAAATTAAGCTGCCCGTGAGAAAGGCAGCACAGTTAATCAGGGAATCCTAGAGTGGGTTGTGGTGGAAGGGACTAAAATGTCATCTCATTCCAGTCCCTGCCATGGGCAGGGCCACCTTCCACTAGACCAAGTTGCTCCAAGCCAGGTTTGCTCCTGTGCAGGGGTAAAGCAAAAATAACCTCTAAAGCCAAGGAGCAGCTGACCCTGCTCTGCTGCCCAGCTCTGAACTCCACAGGGAAGTTATTTCTGTGAGCTTCCAGTCCAAAAAAAGAGAAACTTTCTGACCACTGATGACAGGGATTTGTGGGGGAATTTTCTGTACCAAATGCTTCTAACAGGTTTAATTTTGCTGTGCAAAGCCAAGCCTCATTCAAGGTCTGTAGGTAACATACCCCTGCAGATGTGCTCTGCAATCACAGAATCATCATTTAAGTTGGATAAGACCCTTAAAATCCTCGATTCTACTCAGCAGGATATTTCTAAGCATTGAAGGCTTCAGGCTCTTTGGGAAAATGCACTTTTGCTGAGCCATCCCTGCCCAGGAGCTCAAACCCAGCTGGAGGATGAGGAGGAGGCTTGGGAGTGGACAGAGGAGAGCAGGGAGAAGTCAGCCTGGCACTGCAAGGGCAAGGGGCAGGGTGAGAGAAGTGGGACAGGGAGGAGCTGTAAGGACAGTCGTGTTCCTGCTGGGACACCTCCTCTCCACACACCAGGAATACCCAGGAGCAGCTCCATGCAGCACAGGCAGGTTTGCAGTCACACCAATCCCAGTGCAGAGGGGCTGCTCCTCTGCTTTAATGGATAGAAAACACCCTCCTGTAAACCCCATTTCCCTTCAGTTGCTTAAACAAAACCAACAAAAGCTCAATCAGTGCTGAGCAGTCTGGGCAAAAACTGTTCTCAAAGTAGAGAGGTAGCAGTGGACACCTCCTGGTTCCTCACTGGGGTCTGAGGTTTCCTCAGTGGAAGCTGTGAGTGTCTGTGTTACCAAAAAAAAGAATTCCTTTAGATATAGAGAGCATGAAAGCAAGGTGGTGTTGGTGAGGATCACTGTGATGGGAGCTGAAGGATCTCGGTGTCAGGGTCTTGTATCAGAGCTCCACACACCGAGGCTGCTTCCCTCTCTGGTTTGTGTTTATGGTGCTTCTCTTCCTCCCTGCCATTTAACATCCACATCCCCAGAGAATGACATTTCAGAGCCTGATTAAAATCATTGTCTTTCATGGCAGAGAAAGTTTGTTCTTCAAAGTAAAGAAGATAAAAAAAAAAATGCTGTTGCAAACTGCTGAAAACCAGATGAATAAAAACAACCAAAAAAGGGTTTAATTCCATTATTTTCAATTAGCTCTTTAATTTGATTTAAGTCATTTGCACTTGTTGCTTGTTTCACATCCCTTATTGTCCAGCATTTTATTTCACACATCTAACAGTATTAAATCAAACTGTTTTCTAGTCTTTGCCTTCTTTTGAAGCCTCTTGAAAGTCTAAGGCAGAATTAAAAAAACAGATATTAAAAACGAACTTTCATCTCTCTGCAGGTTATTTGTAATCAGACCTTTCTCATCAAGGGCTCGTTTCATATGTGTTTGGGATCTGGGAATTATTAAAACTGCCAATCCATCATGTGAAAGATATTGCCCAGGCTTCAGTGTTTTGAAACTTCAGCTTCATCGTGTGTGAATCCATCAGGGGCAGAGGAGAATTGGTGCTTCTGGTTGTAGGTACTCACATGTAGTATTGGCTCAGCACAGGATGCTGCTTCCTGCTGCAAACTCCTGTTTATTCACCCTTGGTTCTGAATGGCTGGTGGTTTCAATAATAAATTACAATATAAGTTATTATTAAAGGGACAATGTTGCTTCCCCATTGCAAATCAACAAATCTCAATGTGCATTTTGGAGAAGCCCATCACAGCCCCACAGCCGAGCTACTGTCTCATCTCAGCTAGAAGGTGACCAGCAAGTTCTGCCCAGGAACAGCTTGGTAAATATCCAGGTCAGCATCTCAGCAGCTTCTTAAAAAAATAAGTAGTTAGGTCTGATGCCAGTTAAGACTTAGACCTTTTATTTTCTTCAGCTCCTCTTTTGCAATGAATTTTTGCCATCTTTCCCCATATATCCTGCTCAATTTTCTTTTATTATCTCATTTCTACATGAAAATGCACATTTTGCATGTTTTAGAAAGGAAGTTCCTTCTAAAGATGTGAATGTAGGAGAGTTAAGCCAAGCTGAGAATTTCCTGAAAGAAAGTTTATAAAATTCAGTTATAAAGGTTCCTTTCCCAGAAACCCTTTCTTACCTTTTCTCTCCATTCCATTGCAGCAAGAGAAAGCCTCAGCAGCCAGATCAGGTCCTATGTTGGTTGTCCTACACCACATTCCAAGCCATTTCCACTACTATTCTGACTGATTTTGAAAATATCAAATAACGTGGATGGAGAGCACTGTTGGAAGAGCCGCACCTGCAGGAGCTGTTCCACTTTCTGTACCATCAGATTCTATAAAAATGCCCACAAAAATATTTAAATACTTCAAGCTTTCACCACGTTGACACATCAGTAGTGGAAGGTGGTTATGGGCTGGTTGTGAACTGCCTCTGGACAAGCATAGCAGATTACAGGGTGGAAAATGGCAATTCCTCTTCTGTGGCAAATCAACACTGGGATTCACGCCTTGCAAATAAGAAAGTTTCCAGTGGGGTGTTAAAATTTTCCAGGTTTAAAAGCTGCATCATGGAGTCAATTCTCTGTCACAAGATGGAGCCCATCCCTGTCGCGCTGTCGAAGGCAGGCCGGGGCTGGAGAAGGTCAGGAGTGAAGTCTCTCTTTGATGGAAACCTCCAAAAATCGGAGGTTAAGCTCCCCAGGAACAGAGGAGGTGCTTTTCTCCCCGTGTGTGTCTCTCAGGAGGAGGTGTCCCACGGGGTGGGTGGACCTCCCTGAACAAAGGAGGATCTGTTCAAAGCAGAGCCATCTTTATCTCAAAGGCAGCATGCCCTCTTTGATCTCCCGATGAATCAGGCTGGCTTTGTGCTCCTCATCTCCTCCTTAAACAGCACCTCTCTCCAAACAGGAAAAGCCTGAATAGATGTAAGTCTTGGGTGTTTTAAGAATCACTTTTCCCTTCCGAGAGCAAAATTGGGTGTTTCACATGGCGGGAAGGAACCCTCACATACCCACCTGCAGAGCTTCTGATTCTCCCAGATCATGCAAGCGAATTTTTGCAGGTGTTTTTTCCATGGTGGGAGGAAGTGTTTGCGCCCATCAGAGGATGGGGAGACTTTGTGTGCTCCCATAGTGGGTTTGCCAAAGTTATCTCCACCACGAGCAACATTTTGGAGTCTCCTTCTTCTGAGACATCCCTGGTCCTTCTGTTTCATTACTGCTCCATCCATAAAACGGCCCCAATTAAAAGTGTGGCCTCTTGTTTGATGAACCAGGAATCCACATATCCTGTAGTTTTCCTTCCTTCATCCTCTCTCCCTCAGTTTCTCTGTCATATTCAGTAAAGTCTCTTTTATTGAACATCTGTTTGGTGCATAGCAGGCTTATCCAAACTCTGCAGGAAAGCACCTTTACTCCAAAATAAATTAAAACAATGTATGTGCCTCTGGCCAATAGATCATTGGATGGGAGTCATGAATGTACATTTGTGGATATTTGATGGGAAGTTTATCATTTAAACGATGAAAATACAGTACTTCAACATATGGATCATTCTGAGCTATTCTCTTTCCTTTCCAGTTGAAGAATCATTGTGCATTTAGAGGAATTAGACAAAATTAAGAATTTTAACTGGTCTGGTTGTAAAAGCTATTACCAAAGAGTGGAAATGCAAAAGCAAATGCGGGGTGGAGTCTGATTTGAGATATATGTGGATCAAACTGGTTTAGTTTTAGGTGGTGCTAACAAAGAGCAAAACATAATAAATTAGCAAAGAGGGAATTAAAAAGTGGATTAAAGATTTAAAATAGAAATTAAAGGACACAGAACCCCTCTGTAAGGGTGCTAGTGACCAAATAAAGCTGGGAACGTAATATTTTGTGTCTTCTCTGCCATTTTATCCTAATTAACAAGATGGGTCCAACAAAGGTCTGCAGTAGACCTTTCCCACAGCTCTGAAATGATTTTTTCCCCTTTTCATATGATATCTATGATAATTTCCATAATGAGGAATGTTTTCTGCTCTAAAGAGTTGTGCTAGCAGGGGAGTCCCTCCCCTGCTCTCAGAACCATATCCTAATTCCTGAGGCAACTGAGCAGCAGAAAACTCTTAACACAATCATCAGGAAGTAAACTCAGGAATGTTGAACCCCAAAAGGAACCTTGGAGTAATCAAGGGATTCAAGATGACACTGCAGTTTGATTTCCAGTTATTTAGACACCTTCTGGTATTTGACAGTGTGAAAAAGATCTTCCACTCCACATCTGACCAGTTTGTGCCACTGTCTGCATCGTGACCCTGACACACCAAACCCATGCTACAAAAAGCAGAAACAACTAAAATTCCCCTAAGATTAAAATTTGTTTTCTGGCCCGAGTTTTCTGCTGTCCACACGGTACTGATATTGAATCCAGACTGATTGTAACTGTTCAATAAAACATATTTTGTTTTCAGATTTAGTTTGCCAACATTTCCCACAAAAAAACTTTTGAGATTTCTGAACTACACTTTGCAGCTGCTTTTAAACCAGAAGTTATCACCTTGTGTTCAATGAGTGAACTTAGTCCATTAAAGAAGCAAGAGCATGTGTAGTAAAGTATAAATATACACCTATATATAAAAGTGCCATGGAAAGAGAGGTCACAGTACAAGAGGCTGAGAAAATGACACAGGAATGGAGCTGCTAATGACAAAAAACAATATCAGAAATAGAAGTGGGAAATAGACTGTATTGCATTTCTCTCCTTAATGTGCAATAATGTTTCAAAGACTGTATGTAAAGTAAGATCTTTGCTCTTTGATACACCTACTTCAGCCCAGTTTCCCTTCTCTGTGGGTTTTCCAGCCCAGCAGGATGGGATGCTCATGGCTGTGGGAAGACGAGCTGGGAAGGCCCAGCACTTCCATTCCGCTCCCAAGTGGAAATTTCAATTACTCCCATTGGTTTTTTGCAGTAAAATAAGAGTCTTTACTGCCAAAGCAGTACCATCTCAGGCCACATTTCATTAATATTTCACTGCAGATTGGTGTTTGGCCCTGGCACCATGGAAAGCTGCCTCTCAGGCAGGGCTTTTCCATGGGATTTGTTGTCAGAGGCATGGAAAAGACTACCACTCTTTTAAAGAAGACCTTGCCTGATAATCTGCGACCACTTGCCAGAGCAATCTCACCTCTGAGGTGCAGACACTTTACAATCTATTATGTTCTAATTAAGTTTGGCCATGTTTATGCTGCTTGATGATGATGCATAAAGATTAATTTACCTTTCCAGCTCTGCTGCCAGAATGTACTGCCACAGAACCCCATTAAAAATAGAAATAGCAGTAATGTCTCCAATTATTTTATATCACCTTAAGTCTACCAGAATTCATCATTTTATGTGCTGTTACTTTAATTTATTGATTTATCATCTATTGAGCTAGTAGCAGTTATCACAAGTTATTCTGTATATGTTTTAAATATGGTGATATCATTTCCTATGGAGAAACAACCCACCAGAACACCTTACTTAGAGTTTGTCAATTTAAGGAGGACAAAGAAAGCCATTTAATTGCTTTTCACTGGAAAGTCTTACAGAGCCACAGCTACAATTGGGTTCCTCTGACTGTCACTGGGGTTTAGAATTAAACAAGCCTGAGCTCTTCAGCGTGACCCTGATGAAATTAGGTGCAATCAAGATGAGGGCAGAACCACGATTATACAGGTTGAGCTTTACACTTGAAACATTTTCTTGAAATATTGATTAGGGATCTGAATATGAATTAAAAGCCTTGGCTCTGTTTCAGCAGAAGACTGAAATTTGCAACGAAATCCTGAGCACATTCATTTTCTCTCCCGCTCTGGAATTTGCAATTGTGCATTGGGTCACTTGTTCACCCAGGAGCCATGGCCAGAAAAGGTCACATCCTGCTGCCAGAGGCTCCTGATGGAAGAAGGACTGTTCTTCAGCCTGGAATCTTTCAGCCTGGAGCACAAAAGGTTCACCTTGATGCAATGACACAGCTGGGAAGATTTGATCTGTGTTTGAGTTTCCTGAACAGTGAAAGGAACTTCTCATGGCAGAGGCTGTCCCTTCCTCCCATGGGGGCTGCAGCTCTTTCTCTTTCTGATCTGGGACATCTCAACAAGATCTGGCAGGGCTTAGCATGAAAGGCCTGGAAGCCAAGGAAGGATGGAGGCTGAGGACCTTTTTCACCATCCCAACAGGAGGAGGATTTTCTCCCTCATATCCAGTTGCCTAAAGTTGTCTGTGGCACCTTCAAAATTCCTTAAGATAAAGAGGCACTGCCAAGTCCAGTACGACAGTCCTGATAGTGATGAACATTTCCAGGAGTCATGGTCACCACAGCTGTGCCAGACCTTCAGAGGGATTGAATCAAGGACAAAAATCCTTAGGAAAAAAGAGCATAATTATCTCACAAATTTTATTTCTCGGTGGTTATTCCCTTCCACTCTCATCCCCCATGTGAAAGCACTTGTGCTTCCTCCTCCTGTGACTTCCTACACGTCATTCATGGGTTGCTTTACTTATTTTTATTGAGTTTCCCCCCTTTTGTAGCCCAGCGATGCCAGCAGGAGATTTCAGAGCAGGTCAGGTTATTTAACAAGCCAACATCCTAACAAACAGCCTGTGTTTCCACACATCCTTGCAGGTTTATGGGGTCATGAGCAGCAGTATATGGCCAATAAACCTTTTGACCATTTGTCACAGGTTTTATGAGCCGGTGCTTGGCTGGCTCAGATGCACCTTCCCAGGGCTCTGGAGAGCCACAGGCATCATTTATCCCAACATGGGCAGCACCCAGCACCCCACTGCAAGCTGGAAACCATGGAAAGCACCTCTTTTTACCCAATCCTTGCTTTTTTTCCCAACAAGACAAAGGCTTGAGAAGGCACCCAGATCCTGGGAGCCAGAGGATGGAAACCTGCCTGATCCCAAGCTCCTGAAGCACCACTGGGTAAATGTTGGTGGGATCATCCCAGCCCTTCTCTCTTTGCACCCTCCTGCAAGGGGTGGGCTCGTGGTGGCACATCCCTGCACAGTGATTAAAACTGGGACCTGTCACTGCATAATGAGTGGGGAAATGGAGGAAGTGTAAAATACCATCCATTCTGTGCACAGTGGGAAATAAATCCAAGGTGAAATAGCAAATCTCCAGGGAGTTACAGAAATCCAGATAGATACCCTGGTGGAGGTGTATTTATTGTAGAGCACTACAAGGTTTTTCTCTTATCTCTAATTTTATAGATCTGTGCAGCTACAGCAGTCCTTGGATAGGGCACATATTTGAAAATACTATAAATTTCACCTCCTGTTTATTTCAAATTCATTGGCACTCTCTGTCTTTACTATCTCCTGGTATTTTATGCCTCAGTACTTGAAGAAAAAATGCTTTGTTTGCACTAGATGTAATATGAAAACTCTCTCTGACATTTAAACTTTAGTATCAGTTTGCCTACAGTGTTAATATCACTGAAACTGCTTATATGGATTAAATTGCCTACAGTATATAATGCCAAAATATGAACACAGCACATTTACTGATTCGAGCCCTTGAAAGAATTATTACCATTAAAATATTTAAGGTCACCTTTACAAACGCAATAAATCAAGAGGATGTCAAACAGAGAGCGTTTAAAGCTCCTGGTCTGGAGCAGCCCAGTGGGAAAATGATGGTTGATTCATTGTCGTGTGCAGAGGGGGTTTGGGTTTTGTCACACCCTTTTGGGGGACAGCCTCAGGGCTTACACGTTTTTGGGGTACAACCTGGGGGCTCACACCCCTCTGGGCATGGAGGACCAAGGGGAAAAAGCTGTTCTCACCCAAATTCTGTCAGGGTTGCACCAGCTCCCAGCCTGGTTCCTCCAGCTCTGAAGGTCTCACAGGAGGAAAGAGCAGCAAAACCTCATTTCTGTCATTAAAGCCAGACACAGCAGCTCGTGTGCCCTCGGGAAGCAGAACTGATGAGTAAGAAGATGCCATTTCCATGCAGTCACTTTTCTGCACAGAACAGCCTATTCATGCTACGAGTCCACTTCTGCAGAAACCCTTATTGAGGTCAACACAATTTACTGATAATTGAAGTCAGAGGAAAGTTTTGCTTCAGTGGGAACTGGCAAATCAAGCCTATCAGACAATTCTTTAAAAAAAAAAAATCATCCTTCATTATGCTTTCATCTTAAATATTAGGATTCAGCAAATTTCCCCAGAACAACCACTGTGTAAAACTTTAATCTTTTGAGAATGGATTGGGACTGTAATTGCAAAACCCAACATCCTCCTCCTGCACCACATTCCCTGTCTCCGAATGTCAGCATTTACTAGCACGTTATAAATGGGGGATAAATTTGCATGTGGCTACGACTCATACTTTTATTTGTTTCCAGGTGACTGTTTTTAATGTTTCACACAAACCCCTTATTTACAGTGCCCCATCGTAATTTACAGTGTGAGGAGACAGACTAATGTTCACCACCATTGCCAGAGGCAAACGAGTCTGCTCAAAGATACAACTTTCTTTTTAAATTCCACACGAGTAATTAAATGCAATGATTGATCAGTGCCTCATCTATAAAAATACCTCACCAACATGAATTGGTGGGAGGTGTTTCAGAGCTTTCTCTGTTGTCAACTTTTGTTTAACCTGGGATGTTATTTTAGGACTCACATGTAGCCACAGGAATACATAGGGATTTTTGAGAGAGGCCTTGTGGCTTGAATTAAATGTATTCAATCCAGTATTGCCAGTAACATAATCCTAAAATTCATATTTTTGAGTGGGGAAGGAGAATGGACAACCCAGGTTTACTGCAGTGTGGATTTCTTTCCAGCTTCAGAGAATGCTCCCTGTCTCCGAGGGATGGAACCAGTGACCAGTGGCCACTTCTCAGCAGTCATGTGTCCTTTCTGTCGGAGTCCAGGGAAGCCTGAAAGCTTCTCCTGCTCCTCTGGTGGTTTCTTTATATCCCCAGAGCTCCTCAAAAGTGGCCTAGCCAGCGACCTAGGCTTTTGGAGAAGCTCCCTCCGCTTTTGGGAGAACCTGAATGCACCAGAGAGGTGAGAAGAGATTTTTGTTTAGTGAACCACAGAGAGTTTAGTTGTAGTTTTTAGGATCTTGCTCTATGTAATATATAGGGACAAGATGGAGATTTTTGGGTGTGGTTTTTCCTTCTTTCTTCTTCTCCTCTCTCCTCTTTCTCTTCCTCTCTCCTCTGACACCAGTTTCTGTGGTGTGGTGGTTGGTGAAAAAAGTTAGCATTGAAAAGACATATCAATGAGGGTTGATGAGGTTTTACTGGTGTTGAAAAGAAAATAAAATACGTATTGTTTCTTGAATGGTTGTTAGTAAGATATAAAAGTAGCTGCTGATCTGCAGCCATTGCCCTTTCTGCCCTGGTGTTCTCAGGGGATGCTGTCTCTGCCTCCGAGGTTTTGATAAGACAAATAAAAACAACTCTGAAACAGCAGAAGATCTCTTGCTGCATTTTTTCCAACATGACAAACCAAAGGAAGAAAAGCCCCAGGGCAGAGGACAGGGGTTGGAACTGGGGGTTCCAACCCAAACAGGGGCCCAGGCCCTCGACACTTTCCCTCCTGCAAACCTGCACTCCCACAGCTCTCCTGGATACACTCTTGGCTCCTGCTTTTCTAAAGAGAAAAAAGCTTTCTGCTCTGCACATATAAACTTTGGGGAAACCTGGGGCTCAGCTCTCTGAGCTCTTTGCCAGCTCCCAGACTGGTTAAGGTTCAAATCACAGCACGGGGGCCCAGGACAGATGGGGAAAAGCACAGGAGGATGGATAAAATCCCACAGAAGTGGGATGGTTTTCCCAAAGGGTCTTTCAGAGGAAGAGATTTTTGGGTTGGTGATTAGGAGACACCTGATTTGGTGGTTATAAAATGCTCTTAAATGAAGGTAGCCTGATGTTCCCTCCCAAACTTGGGGCTTTTTAAAAGCACATAATTTGTTTTCTGCATCTTCAAGGAGTCTGATTTGGGGAGCACTGAGCTCATTCTGTTCCCACTCCCTGTTCCCAGAAACTCCGACTGCACCCGGGGCAACCAAGCAAGAACAACTGTGCCTTTCTTTCCAGTTTTCTTATCAAGAGAGCCTGAATTTCCTAAAAAGATACTACTAACCCTAAAGAAACGCTGCTGTCACAGGCCAAGAACGAGCAGCTCCCGAGCCTGAGCAGATGCTTTGCCGCAGGAAGAGAAACGGAGCCTGACCCTGGACTTTGGACTGCTCTATCCGTGAGATTTAACAGTTGGATAACACATTTGATAATTGAGTGTGTTAATATTTTGCAAGAGAGACTGACAAGCAGATTGTTGTCAAATCAAGGCTCCGTCAGGCTGCGGATATTGAAGTTGGCAGAGCCCAATAATTTACGGCTTTCTCCTTCAGCTTCTCATAATTTACTTTCCAGCCACTGAAGGGAAACCTGCAGCCAAAGAAAATTGATGGACTCATCATGCAGACATGACACTCCTGAAACCTCAAATTGCTATTTTATACACACGGTGCAAAGAGGAATGATCAATGGGGACTTGGAATCTCCTCGTTTACAGGAATCCTGGAGAAGCTGCCCCGAACCTTTCTGCTCTCCCACTTCCCTGGGACTTGCTGGTGTATTCCAAATCACTTCCATTTAGTATTTTTTCTATCCAGTGACCTAGTAATAGTGCAGCTTCTGAATCTAAGCTATTAGTTTATACTGGTACAGGGTCTTAGGCCCAAGTGGATGATATTTTGCTGAAAACGAGACCCCAAGTCACTCCAACTCAGCCCAACTCTTGTTGACTGTGTGGTCTTACCAAAGGGAACAACCCAGCTGCCCATTTTCAGGCTCAGGTTTATGTTTTTTACTATAGTTATGCCTTAAAAAAGTTTCTGGGAGTTTCTCATTGCACATCATGACCCCTGAATGGTCTCCATCAGCCATATATACATGGCAGTAATTTCCTTTTAAGTGCCATAAAACACACACGCAATCATAGGAACACAATGTTTAAAAATTCCACCATTCCTTCCTGAGAAAACAGAAAATCAAGAGTTGTTTGTATCAATAAAACCCCCAGAGGTACACAGACATAAAATGGGATTACTTGGACATAACAACAGTTACTGAAAACAGGACAGGGCAGGGAGTGATGTTTCCCAACTGACTAAGGTCAATTTTTAAAGGCATTATGTGCACACATTTTAGAATCTTTGTGCCCAAATTCATTATTATTGTCTGCAGATTTATCTGAGTAGAAACCTGCCTCAGGCTCCAAAGTGAAATTTGGTGTTGTCACGGGGAAGGAATTGAGGCTGGTGCAAAGGCAGCCTTGCCCTTCCCAAAGCCTCCACAGCTGCTTGGGGACAGGCTCAGGCAGCACTGCCACGGGGAAGGGTGGGGGAACTCTCTGAAATTCCAGAAACATATCCAGAACCTACAGAAAGATACCACTGAATGTATTTTCCTAAGAAAGGAAGTCCAGAGAGAGGCAGAAAAATTTGCTTCAACAGGGAAATAAAGAGAAAGGAATAGAGGCTTGGCTTTGCTCGTGGGGGGCTTTGTACACCCATAACTGTGCATGGATGTGAATGAACCTGTGGATTCAGGAGGGCTACAGCACATTTCAATAACCTCAGGCTGAGGTCCCTGGCTGAACTGAGCTTTCATGTGTATTTAGGTTTGTTTATGTTGCTTGGGACTTCAAGGTATTTGTATTTGTGCTCTTCAGAAACTTGTTGAAACGGGGTCTTTTACAAGTTTGCCATATTTTAACTGTGCTATTCTCTCACTGGAACTGTGGTAAAATTATCACTCTTTTCTTGGGCTTTTTCATCCCTGCTAGAGGTGCAGTAGGATAAAAAGCACAGCTCATGCCACAGAAGAGGAAAAAGATTCTTATTGTCCAAACATGTAAGGCAGCAGAAAAAATATAGCAAAACCCATTTTTCTGAAAGTGCAGAATCACTCCCAGTCTGACCTCACAACCTTGTACCCACTGTGTGTTGTAAAAACAAAAGGAGGGGTTTGGAAATAACACAAACAGACATGGAAATAACAGATATTTAACCCCTATCTCACCAAGTAATTCTCATTTTACTGCACTGGTCCGAACCAAGAGGCAACCTGAATCTGGCCAACTCAGACTTAAAACAATGCACATTTAAAACACATTTTTAACAATCACAGAATCCCAGCCCATCCTGAATGGTAAGGGACCATCGAGCACATCTCCTGGCTCTGCACAACCCCCAGAATCACACCATGTTAATAAACACCAGCCTGTATTTTTGCAGCATTTCAAACAGAATAAAATATACTTCTTCTTTTTTTTTAAATTTTCAGAGATCAGCCGAGGTGAACCTGCTTGAAAAACATGGTAAGCTTCAAATCAAATACCGCAATTCTAAGAAATCCATTAACTGTTTGCATCTAAACCTCAGCCTTCCACGCTTCACCCTAAAATGCACATTGTTGTCAATTTTTGTCTTATTTACCCCCTGCTAATAGCTGGGCTCAATTCCAAGAAACTTAAGACAATTGTGGAGAGATGCAGATCTAACATTCTTCAAGTTGACAGCCAATAGTTCTGAGCATTTAATTCCCGAGACGGAAGAATCTCCAAATCCTGCTTTTGTAATTCACCCGGGAAAACACATCAGAGCCAAACTGTGTCTGTGCAGCCTGAGTAAAAATGTTATTGTTTGATCCAAGTTGTATCTTTCCTGGCAGATTCGTAGGGATTGATCCTGGCTGACTGGGTTATTTTAATAGGAAGCTGAGAACTAAATTCCTGATGAATTATCATTGTATTGTAACCATCGGCATCTGTCCTCAGCACAGCTTAGGTAAAGGTTCATCTCTTTACCCTCGTTAAAGTTTAAGCAGCTCTGCCAAATTCCACCAGACTTGGCATGTGTGACGTGACTAATGACTCCTCTAAACTTGGAGTCAAAAGCTTCCAGTGGGAAATGCTCCATCTTTATGTATTTGCCTCTGAGCAGCTGTGCAGGGAGAAAGAAATAAATAAAAAACATCATTCTGTCCGCTCAGGTTGGAAATTTAAGCAGCTAAACACAACTCTGAAAGTTGTACAATGTTTCTGTGTGGATTTGATAAGGGGTTTATGGTTAAAGTAGAAAACATGAAGGGTCAAGAACCTCCCTCCTCCCTTTAAGGAGATAATACCAATGAACAGCCTCAAAACATTTGCTCAGCCCCCCAGTGCTGTGGTGCAAAACACATCCTGGGGCTGAGCTTCAGCCAATGGGAATCAGGTGGGTTTGCCTGAACCTCACATGGTCCTTCTGCTCATCTGGCTTCTCTCCTGATCTTCCTGGTCCTCATGTAGCTCTTGAGCCACCTATTCTGATTTAATGTGATTTAAAGGGAATTATTCATCTTTCTTCCCCAGGCTGATTAGACCTATGAGTACCTAAACATTGTGGAAAATGCCACCACACTATCTGTGAAAACACCACCACACTATTTGCCTTTTCATTCTTTATCCTGCTTTTAAGCAATACTGACTTTACATCCACTTGCAAATCTCCCTGTGTTTACGCCTCCAGGCTATGCTGAAGTCTCATATTTTTTTTCCCTCTGTGATATGACTAAAACATGCCCTTCTCTGTTCAGCCATCAGCAAACCATCAGCATTTTGTGTCTCCACAGGACCCCTCTGGACCCCCAGATGCCACTCAGGCCCATCTGCTGCTTGCAGCCAGAGCAGGTTGCAGAGGATCTGGTCCAGTCAAACTCGGAACGTTTCTACCTCACCCAGTTTAGTGTTGGGATGCCAATAGTTTCAAAAAATCCTTTTTCTCCATTCACCCAAATAAACCTACATGTGTAGGTAGAGTGGCTGGATTCTTTTTTAAATACATCTGCAAAATTTTCCCTCCTTGGCACGGCCACAGAGTGATTTGACATGGGTGAAATTTATGATGTGTAGGCAATTAATATTGCACTTGGTACTTTCTTGTTCAACGCTAATTACACCCCAGTCTTTCATCCTGGATTGGAGTTTGCTGTCATGCAGCACTAACACAGATCCATCCCAGGTCACAGCTAAAGCATCCACAGGTGGTCATACAGAAAAATAATTAATCATCCCATTTTGCAATGAGTCATTAACTGCTGACACAGGTTTTCATCCAAATCCTGGGATTCTGGGATGCTCCTATCAGCAGCTGGAGACTTTGATTGGCATTTTCCTTATTTCAGTATCATGAGCTGTGTTAATTTTTTGTGCTTTGCTCCTTGTACAATTCAGTATCCAGAGAGATTGGAAAGGGTTTTTTTCTGTGTTTGTGCAGGTCCACCCTTGTCTGGAACATCTGTGTTGTGCTGTTCCCACGTTTGCCAGCGCAGAGGTTTTGTGTCTCCTGGAGGAGCCTCAAACTCCAGCTTCCATTCCTATCCTACTGTAAAAATAAACTATTTGGAAAATTTACCTAAATTAGGGAAAGGTTCTCTGATGAAATATTCAGGAGCCTACAAAATGCTTTGCTTTTACTGGAAACAAATGTTTTGCTTTGCCTTCTAATGAAATCAAACCTTTGGTCTGGGGGAGAAGAAAATCAGGATAAATCCTTTCTAGAGCAGAATATGCCCCATCGTGTTTATCCATGAGAAATCTGCCCTTTGCAGGAGACCTTGTCTTCAACAGCTCCTGACTCCTGCTGACTGCACAGCTTGGAAAAGGGTGCACAAAAAATTAATATATTGTTGAAAAGCTGCCAGCTGGATGCCTTGCCCACCTCTGGGAATCCTTTCCTTTGATGAAAAATAAATATTTACAGTTAGATAAAACCTTGAATGATTTTGGAATAATTCTTTCAAACAGCAATGCTACTGTACAGAGTGAAAGGACTCAAAAAAAACCCCAGTTGGTTCATTTTTTAACTTCAAAGTTTGATGTATACACTCTAAATCCAAGATAAAGTACATTTAGGCCAAAAGGTTTGAAAGGTGATCTCTGATCTTAGGGTGGTTCTCCATCATCAGTTCATAAAAATACTTGGCAAGGTGTTCAGTATCTGTGGGTCTGTTCTTTTCCAGGTAACTTTATGGAGCTGGTCCAGTTCCCTGTAAAATAATGAGGGAACTGGGCACCAACTTCACTGCAAATTTTGAGCGAGAAATGGCTGAAGGTTTCAACCAGTGGAAATCAGTTCTGTTCTGTCAAAGTCAGCATTTGGAGTCTGTTCATGGCTATTTGGGATTTATCAAATAAACTCTTCATTTCCCTGAGAAATGCCAGGGCTTCAGAACTAAAAGAAAATAAACCTGATTTCTGCTGAAAACCAGCATTTGCCAAAATAATTCTTCAAATCCAGTATTGCCAGGTGCAAAGATATTGAAGCACCATCAATTATGCCTTGACCTACATTATACCATGGAAAATTATATTATATATAATTGATATTAATACCTCAATTTAACAAAATATACTGTTGAAAGAGTGGTTAAATTTGCCCTCCAGCTCTAGGTATGTTGGCACAAAAATCAAGAACATTAACTTCTCTATAAACATTTCATTTAAGATCTTAAACCCCTCGATAAACCTGGTTTTGGTGGCTTTCTTTAGCTCACGAGACTAAAGAAGCAATACAACATGTTCCAAGCTCACTGTGCTGAGTGAACAAGCAGGATGTCCCCTGGCATTGGTGACAAACAGTGTAAAACACTTTCTGCCACCACAGTGAGATGACTCAAGGAGTCAGATGCCAGATAAGAGCTGCCACACCTACTATTTTTCCCCAAATCTGCTGTATCAGAGATATTTTTATGGATTTTGCTGACCACGGCACATTTGTGGTGGTTGGACACCTGTTCCCATCAAAAAAATCTTTGGTCTTACTAGGTCTTGAATAAAATTAAGACAAATTCTCTCTCTCAAAACATAATTGGAAAACTTGGAAATATTCCTTGTTGTAGTAGCCATGCTGCCCCTCCTTATTTCAGAGAAGTGTATTCTCCTAGCAGAATCATTATTAAAACGTTTGGAGATGAACAATGAGGAAAAATATCAGTTCCTGGAGTT
Organism: Erpornis zantholeuca; assembly: GCA_013400515.1. Lineage (NCBI taxonomy): Eukaryota > Metazoa > Chordata > Aves > Passeriformes > Timaliidae > Erpornis > Erpornis zantholeuca. The sequence continues at coordinate 141,285 of VZTN01003852.1, forward strand.
TTGGATGACTTAGCCATTTGTTACTCTTGGGTTAAGTGGTGAAGATGTCATACAGGTGGCTCCTGAACAGAATTTATGGATGTCTGAAAGCTCATCAGACTCACAGCTTGGTGGGTGCATGGATTGTGAATTAATTGCCAGTTTGAAGAATTTATAGAGCTCCTGTTCAAGAAGAGAACCAGGCTGTGGGAATGATGGGTATTTATGGCTGTAGGGAACTCCAGCAGGACTGGATCCACCAGGAATGCTGACCAAAGGCATGAGGTCCTGGTTTGGGTAACGCTCCATCCCCAACAGCAGGGATTTTTTGCCTCTCTGTTGGACACTGGAGGCCATCACCCCAAAAACAGTGTCCATTGTCCCAGTGATAGCACCCAGATAGTTCTTATTACCATGGAATATCTCCTTATTTTATGACATTTGTTAAATACTTTCCATGGAACGTGAAAACAACACTCTGCCAACGCTCGAGGACAGCTGGGATGAGGACAGCACAGCAATCTTGGATCAGCTCTGATGTTCTACTTGTGTAAACAAGAGGACAAGGTGGGTGGGCATGGCTTTGTGCTCACCATCACACCCATCACACCTCAGTGTCACCCTCAGGCTGCACAAGGGACAGGAATCAACTCACCAACACCTGGCAGCAGAATAACAAACATTAAGTGGTTTCAGGTGCTATTTTTCAGCTAAAGGAGTGAAAGGAGAGAGCTGGATCTCTGACTTGTTATGTCAACATGTCATGGCAGCAGTGTCTGTCCAGGGGAGAGCTCTGCAGGTGACAAAAACCTTCCCAAGTAAATGCCAGCTGGGAATCTCCTCCACGACACTCACAGTTTAGGTTTCTTTACACCCATCCTTACATGCTGGCAGTTTAAGCCCTCAGGGTTTTGCTGTAGTTTTTTCTCCTCAGTTTCAAGCAACCAGATTAAACACATGTAAAGTAATTTAAAATTCCCGTTCAGGTTAGTACATATTGCATGGGTACACATGTATGTACAATGTACAATATAAATGTGTGTGCACTGGGGACAAAAGCCACTTGCAAAATCAACGCCAAGTTCAATGGTCTCTTGCACACAAAAAAAGAAATTTCCTGAAACAACACATCTGAAATACCCTTACAGATGTTTCTCTGCATTACCAAAAAAAAAAACCCGTCCCCTGAGCTAAAATGAAAATTGATTTTGAAAAAAAAAGCTGAAGGATATGAGTGGATCATCATAATTGGATCAACATGCTCCAAAAGCTTCAGGCTACTTCAACTTCATTTCTTAGCTGACAGCTTTCTTTTGGAATTCTTCAAACCAAACACAAATGGTTTGATTGCAATATGTGAAACATTTGACCACCATATCCTTGACAGTCAATCTGCTGCAGGGGAGATTTGATAACTGTTGTCAAATTCATAACAGCCAGTCTAATCCAGAGAACCAACAAAAAAACACAGGAGCTGCTTCCACAAAACCAGAGACGATATTAATGTAAAATGACACCATTTACAGGGAAAATATAGAAAAAGTCTGTATTGGGTCTTTTCCAAATAATGTAGCAACCACATGAATTGATCTTACTGGTTCTTGGCTGGTACATACAAATTAGAGCTGTTTAAAATCCACTTGGTTTTCCATTCAAGTATCACGTGAGAAACAAGAGCAGCAAGATCAAGTCCCTCAAACTGAGCCTGTGCTAATTTATGGAGAGCATTGTCTGGGGCGATTAGAGCTGAATTGTTCCTCCCCAAAATAGAGGCAATGTGGGGTAGATATTGGGGCAATTAGCAAATTTCCACATCTTCCAGCATTAAATGGATGAAAAGGAGATGGGAAAAACACCAGAAAGAAAGGAAAAAAAAAGGTAATAGAATAAAACATAATGGCACCTTCTATGTTTATTTCCATGCCAGGCAAAAGTGAAAAAGACAGCACTGATTGGCAGAAAGGAATTGAAGGATATCATGGATAAACTAATTATTGGATGTCAATATTGTATTAAACATCGAGTCAGAGGAGTTTTAATAAGCACATGCTTTCTAAAGTTGAAGCTGCAAGATCTTTATCAAAATTTTATGGAGGATTTAATTCACAGTCCTGGATTTTAGGAGAAAATATCCTTGATTCCCACCTATGCAGGGTTAGGGAGGCTGACGAGCCAGGAGCTCATCTCCAGCAAGTAAAGATTAATTTTAACAGCAAACCCCTTTTTCCTGACAGATCTCACGCTCTCAGTCTCCACCAGAGCCAGCTTTAGGAGGTGATAACTGTCAAACAAATCCCTCTCTGCAGGGAGGTTTCCAACACTTGACTTTCCCAACACTGTCAAGACGTGGGACTGATCCCATTCTCCAGGGCAGTGATTGAGCTCCCAGCCCTCACCCTTGCACTTTGCTCCTTTTCCCTTTTTCATACCCACAATAAACACATTTACTCCAGAGCTTTCCTTTGCACATTTATCCCTCAGCAGTGGTTTTGGGTTTTTTTTTCCTCATTCTTTTATCTGTTTCTTTCTTGGAAAACTCAGGAAGCAAAAGGGATAAAGTTTAACGACTGTTCACAGTTCAGTGTCCTGCAAAATTAGAGAAACATCTGGAAGTGGTTTTTGCTTCAGGATAACTTTTAACTGACTAAATGATCTCATCTGCAGAGCTGGGGAGCCTGGTGGAGGATGGAGAGCAGGAGTTTCCCCCTCCCACCTGAAATGCACCACAAATCACATTCCAAGAGATTTTCTAGCTCCTTGAATCCTCTGGATTCTTTTTTACCATTTAGGAACAGCCTTCATTAAACAGCTAAAAAACTAAATTAAGAGAAAGCAATAACATATGATTGGAGCCAAGAAAGAAATCAATTGCTCAGCATGAACAACTAAGCAATAGCAAAATATTCCAGACACTTCCAAAAGAGGAGTTTTAGCTTAAAAAGCTTTGCTCATGGGAAGAGAAATGTTATGTGAGCTGGAGTTTGAACAACTGGGATTAATAAATCAGTATTCTTTAATTCCTTCACTAGCTCTGACAGCCAGGAATTTTCATTTCTAGAAGGAAAGTGCTGTGGTGCAACATTGCCCAGTTTATTTCTCCTCATCTCATTTTTTGGGATGTCACCAGTGAGGAAAGGATGTGTTTCCTGCTGGAATTGTGCAGGTGTGGAGCTGATCCAGCAGGACAAACCTGCAGAGCATCCAGCATCATGGCTGGACTCTTATGGATGGAAGGTTGGGAATGACAAATGTAAATATAATTAAATTGTGACATTCTTTGGGAGTTTCAGCCAAGATTACCACCCAGGATGAAGGATGGTAAGGAAAGAGGGCTATAAAAACTGTTTTTGTTGAGAAGGCTGCCTATAATTTCTTTTATAAAGTAGCATTTATATACTATTTATGTGTTTGTATTTTATAAATATAAAAAAATATATATTTAACCTTTTTTCCTTCAAATAACACTTAAGAGCACAAAAATTGGGACTGGAATATTAAGTGTTTTTGGATGGGTTTATGACACTACTATTTTTGGTACGATAATAGTGAGTAATAATTTTATTTAGGGAGCAAAAATATTTGTGGGAGGAGCCAATCCTTTTCTTATACCACCGAGCCAAGAGGAGATCCAAGCCTAGTATTTCCATAATCCATCTTTATCTGCTCTCCTGGGTATATTTTCCCTCTTTTCCAACGCTCCTCTTAGCAAGACAAGCTTCCTTCTCTGTTGGATTCCCATGGTCTTTGCTCGAGTTACCATGGAATCCAAACAGCAGTTACAGACCTGTCTGCACATGTTGGAAATCCACTTGATGGCCATTGCAGGAGACACGTTTTCAGGTGGAATAACTTGGGAATCCTGCCTGGATGCATAGAGACAACAGAATTACTCTGCTGCGCCACTTATTCTTCCCAGATGGCACTGAAAGGACGCTCGGGTGTTTCTGCTGGGGAAAGGAACTTTCCTCCTAAGCAAATGTGATGGCTGTGTGAGAAGCCCCAGTCTGGGCCATGTGCAGCACACATTGTCCCAGCACCTGGAAGCTGTTAGTGCTCAGGAGCACGGTGTGGAGGGAGACTCCAGGGAGCAGCTGCGGCACGGCTGGGACTGCCCACGGAACGTGGATCGGTTTCCTGATAAACAGAGAGCACCAAAGGGTACCTGGAGGAAACCTCAGACCTCAGGAGAGCAAATGAAAAGCAGAGATTGTTTTCCCCTGGAAAACTCCCTGAGGGAAAACGCTGTGGCTGGGTGAGCTTGGCCTTTGGAACAACAGAAATGGTGCACTTGGGTGGGTTCAGCCTCTGCAGGCTTGGGCTGTAGATGAAGCAGCTCATTTGCATTTCAAAGCTGGCCTATATTCTGCTGATTGAGAGTAAATAATGCACCATAAATATGTATTCCCTGCTCTGAGGTAACAGCACATCACAGAAAGAGAGGTTTTCTGTGATGGCTTCATCTGCTCCGAGTGGTTATCCCCCTGTTTGTCCAGAGACATCCCAGTGTCCAGCCAGGTGTGAGAGCACCTGCCTGCAGCAGCCAGATGTGTCAGGGAGCAGCAGGGACAGCTGCTGGGCACCACCAACATCTGCATGCAGGAAGAACATAGAATTATTAAGGTTGAAGAGACCTCCAAAGCCATCAAATCCAGCTTCCAATGAATCCCACCCTGGCCACAAAACTATGTCAGGAACTTGTGCTGCGTGAAGTGTCCACTCATTTTTTGAGCACCTCTGGGGTGGGGACTCCACTCCTGCCCTGGACCATCCCTTCCAATGCCTGATCATTCTTTCAGTGAAGAAATTTTTCCTGATATCCAACCTGAACCTGCCCTGGCCATTTTCCCTTGTGCTGTCCCGTGTTCCCTGGGAGCAGAGCCTGATCCCACCTGGGCTGCACCTTCCTGTCAGGAGCTGTGGAGAGCCAGAAGATTCCTCTGGAGCCTCCTTTTCTCCAGAACAAAAAATTCCAGCCCCCTCAGCTGCTCTGCATAGGTCTGATGCTCCAGAATCTTTGTCAGCTCCACTCCCTTCTCTGGATTCAACATTCCCAATTCCTCAAAGCCCAACTTAGGACTGTTCTCTCAACAATGGCATAGATGGATGATTATTTATCCAGAACAATTTATCACTTGCGTTCTGATGAAAATTAATGAATTTGATGATAAACTCTGCTATGAAATTAATTATGCTAAATCCCAGATATTAAATATAGACCTTGAGAATCCATGATTAAAAAGCTGTGAGATCTCTTTATTTTTGGGGCCTAACAAAGACACAGTTATCTATATTTCTCCCAGCTTCAGTTAGGTCTCCTCCTACTCAAAATGTAAAATTGATTTGTTGCGTTGGGAAATAAACAACAAAAAATGATGCTTATCTTAGTTCAGTTATATGGCCATGATAAAAATTAATTGGTCACCAAAAATTAGTATTCAAAGCATGGAACACTCAGTAGGAAAAAGAAAAGACTGCTAAAACATCGACCAAAAATGTAGATCTTGGTCTAAAAATGCAATTCAAGTTCTCCAAGGTGTCACGGAGGTGATGGAGATGGGTGGGAGCTCAGGAATCACAAACATTGGGCACAGATTTAACAAAAGGACTTCAGGTATGAACAGAACACGGTGGGATTTTGCTTAACCTGTTTTTTCCTCGTATCAGAAAGGGCTTTGGGTCATTAGGATGTTTCAAAACATGGCACAGACTCCTCCTCCCTTCAAATCCCAACCCTCAGAAGAAACTTGGTCCCTGCAGCTCCCCCGCTCAGTGTATATATTTAAATTTATAAATATATATATATATGAAATATCCAGAAGAAAAAGTCAGAAAAGCCATCATGATAAAATGAGGGAAATGAAAGCAAATAAAATAATTCCTCTGAAATACTAATACAGAATATTATTATACCCATGTAGACTTTTTTCCCCAAAACTAAACCAATATTTAAATCTTATATAAAACATCCACATTTTTGGATTTTATGAACTAAAACCCAGGCAGTTTTTGAGGGGTAAAAATAAAAGAAGTATCCAGAGACTGGTGTAGACTTTGACCAATCCTGCAGGCCTTGGGGGAAATTATTACAATAGACATCAAAGATCTTTCCTCCAATTACACTTAAAATGTGTTACAATGTGTTCTGTAAACATGGGGGGAACATCCTGTGTTCTTAAATAACAAATAGACTTTTGAAGTCAAGAAAATTTAAGATCTCCAGAGAAAGCTGTGGTGGCTCCAGAGGAGTTCATGCCTTGCAGAAGGACTCAAGGACATTCCATGGGGGAATACCACAAGAATAGCTCAGATTTGGAAGAGGGAAGGGACTGACAAAAAACCATCTCAGTGGAAAACGATGGACAATTGTGTATTAGCCTGAAGAAGGTTTTATAATCCAGCATCAATTGTTACGGAACGTGAACAAAAACAAAGGCACCAAAAACAAGGCCAGGATAATCCCAGCTGGGTCTCTAGAAAGGGCAAGAGAAAGAACTGCTAGATCCTGGGGAAAAAAAAAATAAATTCTGTGAAATGTTCAGAGACAGGGATAATTGCAATTAAAGGCAGGAAAGACATCAATCATACTGAATCTCTGAGACCCAGCTCCACTGGGGCAGATTGGTGTGGACTCAGCAGCCACCAGGGGAATTATTTCCCTATCCATAGATGCTGTGGGGTTTTATTCCTAAAAGTCAGAGGAAGTTAGAAAGAACAGATTTCAGGGGAAAACCCCCCACAAATCAAGAATCCCCCTCTGCATTTTTTCTCTCTTAGACTGATTAATTATTCTTCCTTATGCCTATAACTCACTCATCCACACTGCACCCACCTCATCCATCCCACAGGGAGACACCAGGGCTTCATTTCAGGGGAGGAAGGATCTTATCCCCAAGGAAAGAAGCACAGAAGGGTGTCAAAGACGTGGAAAGCAGTGGAAGACCTGCCTGTGTCAGCTGGGAAGGCTGGAGGAGCTGGAAGCTGTTTCCAAATGGGAATAATTGAAAGAGCTGATGCATCTGAGTAGATTTGCCTGTAGGAGCAGCCATGAATAAATTGGGGTGAATTCAGAGGTCTGCCAATGTCTGTGAGCCCAACGAGGTGATTGTGGCCAATGGTCACCCCTTTCCACCAGCCCAGGACCCTTGGGCTGAATTTCACTCCTTTGCAATGGATTCAGTGCTGGACTTCAAAAATCTGAAGTATCTGAATCCAACATCAGCTCAGCAATCTCAGTTATATTTATTAACATTTTCCAATTACTAATTTTGCAAGCTTGTGGCGACATAGTTGAGGTTGTAATTACTCTTCTAGGGTATTAAGGAAAGATTATCCAAAATTTGGTCTCATTCTTAAATATGTCCATTAAAAATTTATATAACAGATTATTAATTAACATATATTACTAATACAAAGCAAACAAGTTAATCCTTCCACCTTGAACTTGACTTTCACCCACGTATACATTGCAAAATAACTATTTTTTCATTTAAATCTTGCCATTTAAACCTTTAAACCCTCTTGCTGATCCACAAATACACAGCAAAACATTGCTGAGAGTTGCAATGACTCAGCGTGGGGGACAGCAGATTCTTGATCCAAGAACACTGCAAACAGCATACACATGTGTATAGATACACACACACAAATAAGAAAATTGAAGGAAAAAAAGAGAGGAAAGAAGAAAAATTATGGATGAAAACAAAGCCACCAGTGGCTGGGACCCATCAGAATTCACTGCCTCTGCCTTGTTCCATTCCTCAGTGTCCCTGCTCTCCTCCTGCCACACAGGTGGGAATAAAAATTTTGACCGAGAGACACTTTTTAAATGCTGAGAAGGTTCATGGTGAAAATGGAATTCAGAAAATCTGTAAATGTGGAGCATGAAAAGTTTTTTATATATTTCTGTTTCCCCTACCACTTTGCTCTCCACACAGGAGATTTAATAGAATGAGAAGACTGCAAAGATACAGGCACAAAGAATATAAAATATATTATTGTTTTACAGATGTCATCCTTTGGCACTTATTTTACTAAGAATTTCCAAATTCACTTTAACCCAAATTAAGACTTTGCTAATCCAGATTAGTGCTGAAAAGCAAACATAACCTTGAGCTGTAATTTGAGAGGTAATTTGCCAAAGTAAAGGCCCCGTTGCACTGAGAGAGCAAAGTAAAGGCCTTCCCTGTAAATGAGAAAGGATTAGGCCCACTGAAAAGTATTGCTATAGCAACAAAATAATTCATGGGAATATGGATAACAAAGCCAGAGCCTCGGAGATGGGAGGGAAGAGGCTTTAATCACATCCTGCTCCCCTTGGCCGTAACCAACACACGGAAAGAAACAATTGCCTGCTTGGTCTGTGGGTTTGGGTTTGAACTCCTTCTATCAACACCAATGGCAGCACTGAGTCTCTGACAGAACACCCTGGCTGAAGGGAAGGGGAGCAGCCACAGCATCCCTGCTCCAGTGCAAACCACGGCTGGGCCAAGTTCGTGTGGACATCTCATGACCATCCTGTCTCATTCCCTGTGCAGGATTGTGAGTGTGGGGTGCCCAACCCTCCATCCCACCCAGCAGAAACCCCCCCATCCTGGCAGGCAGCTGTTTCCCAGTATGTTTTGCTAACTGGGGGTTTCAACAGGGGTCTGCAATCCCACCTGAACCTCTCTTCCCGCTGCACGACCCTGCAGGAAAAGCTTTCTGCATCTTCCTCTGGAAGACAGCTTTAAAAGTTAGCAAAATTTATTATCATCACCATTTATCCTTTCAGGCTGTAAAAAGCTACCAGTGAGCCCCCCCCAAAAGGCTTAATGCATTACCAAAGCACTAATTTTATTCTTCATTATTCCCCCAAACCTACATTTGGAGCTGGGGCTCCTGCTCTGCGGAGAGCTCCTGGTTAATGTATTTCTGTGTGTAGATCCTTGACAGAGACCATTTTTCTTGCCTCTCAGGTGGCTCGTAGAGTGAGATTTATGTCCATTATGCATAAATTCCTTGCAATACTGCTCCAGCATAATCAGCAGAAAATCTGAGCCAGCACCCACAGCAGCCACAAAACACCGCCAGAGACAGCTGAACTCAGGCCACCTTCTTCAAGTCCCAGGGACTCTCTTCCCGTTGAAATCAGAGCCTGATTTTGTCCCTGATGAGTCTAAGGGACCACAAGGGTCCCCTTGCCTTGCTGACCCAGTGCTGTCCCTGTGTGGCCTTGATGCAATTGCCACCATCAGGTGGGACAGCCCAGCTTAGATACAAGACCAAGTTTAGATACTAAACCTTTCATTAGCTCTGACCCTAAATTTCTGTAGATAAACATAAGAATTTAAAGCCATTTAAAATCACTTTCCATCCCTAAAGCAATGTCAGCATCCTTCTCTCTGGCTTATATTTATTATAAATTTTTGCACATCCCTGAATCTGACCATGTGAATATCCTGGAGCCCCCAAATCACCCAAATCCTTCAGTTTCATGTTAAGTTTGGGTAGGAAGGAACCTTAAAAATCATCTAGTACCTACCCTTAATCCGGGTTAACATAAACCAACAACTTCTAATTATATATGTCTATCTGACATACCCTGGGTTCATCACTGATTTCACCCTGCAAGAGCCTAAGGCTCGTCAGTGTTACACAAACTGCAGCCAAGCCTTTGGTTCCCAAGCTGGGGGTTCAGGAGCTATTCCTGATCTACACTGCAGTGGAGCAAAGAGGAATTGAATTCAAATTGGTTTGGGCTCTTTGAGAAATTTTTGAGATTCTTTCTCAGCAACACTGCCACATCTTTCTAGAGATCCTGTGTTTCGCTGAGTGAAGAGCCATCATGTGAAAGAGGTGAATTCGTTTTGGGCAATGGGAAATCATCACAATGTAAATAATTGCTGGGGTAAAGAGGATTCTTTGTTACCCCTCGGAGAGAGGCTGGAATGGCCCACGAGGGAATTGTTGAGAGGGATGAGATAAACTGCACCTAACTTGGGCCAGCTAAAAATTGGGCACTGACGTCCCCTGCGATGACGTCATGCCACTAATGAACACCCTCCCCCAGAGCATGACTCATCCCAGCTCTCAGCTGACTGTGAGGAAGCCTCAACCTAAATTTTGGATTATTAAAATTGGTGAGATGAATTCCTGTGTCCCCGATCTAAAAGGAGATCTTTGAGGGCTCTACTTGACTTCTCACACGAAACCAGCCGAGTCATCCAAATTACATGGGCTGCCTTTCAAATCCTGCAGTTCCCACTCATGCTTCTTGGAAGACCATCCTTTATACTTTGATTGAATTCATAGATCTATATTTATTTATTAGACTTCTTTTCCAACCAGACCCTCAGATCAATATCAGGTCAACAGTGGCACAGGATGATTATCATGGCTGCCTGGCCACTGAACAGGGGGAAATTCCCACTGCTCTTGTTACTGGAAAAACAGAAAACAATAACTACCCTCAAAGTCCACAAAAGCATCAAATTAAACTGGAAACTCAAAATTCATCTCAATGAGTTGAATGCTATATCATAGCATGATATGAGTTTAAATGCTATATCATAGCAATTAAATGCTTCTGGTTTCCCATTTCAGCCAACATTGGAATAAAAGCCTGATACACCTGATTTTCTTACTTGCTCTCAGCTCTGGGGACCATGTCAGTGTCCCCATCCCTGCCCATGCTCTAGGGCTGCATCAGTGACCAGCAGAGCACCCAGCAGCGCCTTTGGAAGAGCATCTCTGCCCAGCAGGCAGCAGCAGCCACCTCCAAAATGCCTGAGGATGCTGCAGAGGAAGGACACAGACACCCAGGGAGGGTCTGGGGGTGCAGCAGCAATGTCATCACTGCCAGGCTGGGGACAAAGACAAAACCACCTTCATCCTTCATCCCCACAGCAAAACCACGCTGAGTTAGAGTTCAGCTTCCTCCTAGCGCAGAGAGGAGGCAGGAAGTTAATTCCTTCCAGAAAATGTTGTTAAAATATAACTTTTAAGCCGCATTTCCCACAGGCACAGGGTCTGTGTCACCTCCCAGCCCCTACGAGCTGAACCACCTTTATCCAGCGCTCTGGAAGCCTCCGGCAGGAGGAAGGGGGGGGTTCATCCTCGTCGCGGGCCCCTAGAGGGAGACATGACCCCGATTTTGGGAGGAGGCTCGCTCGGGATGCGGGCAGCGGCTCCCAGGAGCCACGGGCTGGGTGAGCGATGGAAAAGGGATGCTCCAGATCCCGGCCCGGCCGCCAGCGCTCCTCTCCTTGCGAGGGATGCGGGGTTGGTGCTGGGTGAGCTCCTGGAGAGCCCTTGGGAAGCGCTGCCTGATGCAGGAGCAGCCCCGGGACAGCGCATCCCGCTCGGCGCTGCCGGGGATGGGCGCTGGGAACAGCAGCTCCCGGCCCAACCTGGGGACCCGGCAGCTCCAGCTGCTCCCTCCGGGAAAGCCGCGGCTGTAGCAGCCTTCAGAGTGCCTCTCTTTGAGCTCTGAGCACGACGGGCCCTCTTTATCGCCTTGTTCGTGGCCATAGTCATACTCCAGTGTCAATACAGAGAAATGGTTTTCAAACGCCACGAGGAGAGCAGGACTGGATTATCAGCACATTTCCAGGGACAATAAAATATCACCAATTCGCCAAGATAAACTACGTGGAAGATTAGTCTGAACTGCCAATTTCTTAAAATGTTTCTCATTTCTTGGTTATGGCTATTTTTTGCAAATTTCCCTTTCAGAAATCACATTTCTTTCAAATCAGCTCGTTGCCCTAGGGTTGTTGACCTTTATTTCGCCCATCTGGAAAACAAATGAAGCAGGAAGGATAACAATATGAGATCCTAATCACAAGTGCTGTTTGTTTTTTTGGAAGCTCGATTTCAAACTTATATATTTTCCCCTAAAGGCACTGCCAGCAATACACTGGATAACCCTGCTGCAAGGAAAACCAGCAGCTTGGCCAAAAGTCTTTGTGGGCATCTTATCAGTGGTGAAATGAAGACAAAAAGAAGCCAAATTATAAGTAAAAATGAACACAGATGTAGCTGCAACAGGAGCACACAAGGGCCAGGTGAGGAGCCCTGATCCTGCATCTAAAGCCTTGTGAGCCCAGATTTGACCTAAAAAGTTTAACCTGAGGTTAACTAGAGTGAAAGGGCAAGGATAAAACAAATTGTTATTGTTAATTTTGGTCAAAAAATATTTATAAATTGAGTTATGAAAAATAAGTATGCATAGGGAGGGGTTCATTGAGGTGGCTGAGCCAGGAGGAAGAGGAAAAGCAGCCAAATACCAACCAAGACAAACCAGTTTTGGGTTTTATCACCAAGAAACGACAGCTCCCAGGATGAGGATGCAGATGAACACAACAATTTGTTAGACTGGAAGAGGAATTTGTTAATTTGGAGGATCCAATTCCCATAGTTCTAACTGGAGAATTTCTGAGTTCACTCATGCTGGAAATAAACCTGATTTGGGGGAATGATAGCAAGGCTTTAAATTTTTTATTATTAGAAATCTGTGGGCAGCAAAATCAATAGTTTTTAGGCAGCTCTGTTAAAAAGGGAATAATACATTCCAGTGCTCGTTAAATGCTATTCTTTTCTCAACAATGTCATTGTTTTTCTCACCCCTCCCTGTCACCCAGGTATTGAATGAGCCTTAAAATCAACCAGGTGTTGGACTCCTTGGTCCCTCAGGGTCTCAACTCAGGATATTCTCTGATTCTGTGATTCTAAGACTCTGCAAGGCTTTGTAGTAAAACATCACAAAAACCCTGTTGATTTTGAGGTGCCTTCCAACCCAAACCAGCCTGTGATTCCATGATTCCATGAAAAACCCTTGCTGCAGACCCATGGGAGAGCCATGGCTGAGGGAGCGCTGCCTGACCACAGATGGAGAAAGGTGGGATGTTTAAAGAGAATGATACTGAACCAAGGAAAAGGATCTGGGGAGAGCAGCAGCAGCTGCCAGCCGGGGCAGAGCCAATTTGGTGGCACCAATGGAGACCTTGCCCCGAGTCCAACTCCTGCAGCTCCAGGAGTGGAGCCATCCCAGGGACAGATCCTGTGCCTGTTCCCAGCCTTGAACAGAGAACCTTCATGGATGATAGATTGTATAAATGGTGGTTGTGACCCCCAAATTCCAGGGGATCATCACTGTCCCCTCTACATGCCACCAGCAACGAGCACAAGGGCTGTTGGAGCAGAGTCTCCTGAAGGACAGACTCCTCGTATCCCATAATAGCAGATTCCCTTTAAAAATAGCAAATGATAGTCAGAGGAATAATAAAAACTAGAAAATCATCCAAAACCCCAGCAATACATCAAAGCCAGTTTAATAGCCCTTAATACTGTCACTGACACAGCTCCTGTACTTGCAGGGCTGGATGATGGCACAGGCAGAGGTTCTGGGGTTTGGAGCCATTTCACCCTAAAACTTTGCTGCTTCCTGCATGTAAATTATAGATAATGGTTCTGCTGAAAAGAGGTTGCACTTAGCTGACTCTGCTATGAGGTAAAATTGGAAGAAAATATCTGGTTAAAGAACTTTTCTCATTCTTTCCCCTTGGAAAAAAGAAAAAAATACAAGATGCAAAGAGTTAATTGCACAGGGCTTCTTCTATCTCCTGGCTACCGAGCCAGAGCCATAACTCAGAGCTTCAGGATACTCAGAGAGGAAATGTGATTTGATGTAGTAGGGGCAATCCCATGCTTATCAAATCATCTTGCTTGCCTGTAAAGCTAAGCTCCAATTTATGATGTTTTATGAAGGCCCAGATAGAGCTAAGCCTATAAAAATTGGGACTTAATATTCAAGAATAAAAATGCAGAGAGTACCACTGGAGTGACTTTTTTTTTTTTTTTAAGTACTTGCATCTTCCTCATATTAAACATAACCAGGGAGTGTGACAATAATGGGATGCTGTCCACCAGAGAGAACAAGACAAACAGCCCAGGTTTGTGATTCCTGAGCCACAGGAACCTGCTGCTGTGCATGGATTAAGGCAGAATGTTGGCTCATACACCAGAACAATGGCTAATAAACCACCACCCATCATATAGCCCTTAGTAAGCTTATTCTTATTTTTAAAATTTTTCCCTCTGAGAAAGCTTAGAAAAATCTCTCAAACATCTGCCCACCAGGTAGGTTTCTCATCAAGTGACCAAATGCCCAGAAAGAAGCTGAACATTTGTGTGCAGCTGTTTGGAGACCAGTCCTTTCATTTACCCACCTGAGGAAAAGGATGAGATTCCCTTTTTATGTGCTTGAAAAAGGAAAATAAGAGAGATGGGAAATTCCTAATCCACCCCTGGACTCTGCAGAGCCACCACTGAATCTGACACACTTTCCCACCACCTTCCCCCACTGATCTCATCACAGTCATTAGGGGGAACACCCATCCACTTAAATTACATTTTAAGGCTTGATACTTGTTTAATGTTAGATCTCTATTGAGCAAACCTTTAAACGCTCACCTTTTACTTCCAAAGGTGTCCCTATGACTTAACAGCCACCTAAATTATTGCTGTGCAGAGAAAAGGTTATTTATACATTTACTTTAAGTGCACAACTGATTTAATCTCCTAAATCCACGTTGAAAATCCTCCGGAAAAAAAAAACAAACCAAACCAAGACAGCAATTATACAAGAATTGGTTAGAGCATCACTGGATTTTTACTTGGAGATTTTGGGATCTAATTAAGCAGCAGGAGTGATGTGTTCAGCTCTGTCCTGTCGGCTTCCCAAAGGGACCCAAAGGCTCCCTCGTTTGAACGCTCCAGCCTTGATCATTAAAGGATGTGCTAATGACGGGCGCGGGCACCACGCAGGCTGAAGGAACCCAGCGAATTCAAGCACCGCAACACCTGAAGTCACTTTTCCTGTGATTTAAAGATAGGAAAATGCAGAGTCTCTTCAAATGTCTCAAGGATATGCATGGATAGGCTCTTTAGGAGCAGCCTGTGCCGGGAAGAAGTCGCTCCCCCAGCTGCTCATTAAAAGCCGCTTGCTGCAGGTTTTGAACAGATCTGTTGGCAAAGCAGTTCAAATGCGCACTTTAATTCTCTCCAGGCAGGAAAAAATAATAATAGTAAAAAAAAAAAATCAGCCGGGGTAGCTGGGACCAGTAATTCAAACAGTTTAAACCAACCTGGCTGAGAGGGATCAGGAGTGTGAGCACACAGCCCTGGATCAGCAGGCTGGCAGAGGGGGGATGCCATCAGCTCATCCCACTGGATTTTCCCTCAGCTGGTTCACAAACTGTGTTCCCATTCCTGCCCCACATGAATCAAACGCTTGTGTACTTAAATTAAAATACTTGCTACAACAAAGGTCCAGAAACCATCACTGCATTATTTTTTCCTCATTAATGTGGATTTCTGAATTTCTTTTTCTGATTTTTTTTTTCTGAACTATGGATTCCTGCAATTTCTGCATGGCACCTGACTCAGATGACAGAGCACAGGGCTCAGGAGACAGGATCCTTTAGATCCAGCATCTCTACCCATGACTATATATATGATATAGCAAACTTGAATAGATTCCCTGAGACACTATTATTGCCACACAAATTCCCAGGTAACACTCCAGGGTACAAAACCTGCCTGGCATTGCCACTCCCAGCATGAATCCCTGGCTCTGCTCAGGGGTTCCTTTGCACCAGGTTGGAATTCCCTCTGTGGATGCAGGATCTGGGCATGGCAAGAGCTGTTTGGGGCCCAAGCTTATTTCTGACCACAGACAGAGGCAATAAGCAGATATCATAGGTTCATTTTAGGTAATATTTCTGTTTCCTACAGTTTAAAATTCACCATTCAGCTGCACAGTCAGCATTTACAATCCAGGATTTTCTTCACATGTGCTGGGGGGGGTGGGAATTCTAATCCATGCTGAGGCAGAAAAACAACTCACTAAAACACCATCTAAAACAGGAGGTTTGAACCCATTGAAACTCTATTATATGCTTGAGTAACTCCTGGAACAATAGAAAGCTGTGCACGATTATGCAGGCAGGCAGGAATATTCCAGGCAGATGTTGTCCTTACAGAGACTCCTGGAGTCTCATCCCTGCCCTGGACACCATTATCCCTACAATTGTCCCTTTGAGGTGGTTGCACCAGGAGAAGATGTAATGATGGTGCATCTCTAAGCCAGGTACTGCTGCTTCTTTATGTTATCTCCATTCAGCTCAGCTCTCTTTTAAAAAATAATAAATATGTGGCTGTCAGGTTTTCAGGGAATGGGTTTAAAATAAGGACCTTTAAGGACGTGCTATAAAAACCAAGTAATTAGTTTTTTGTTTTTATCAGGGGACACCTGACAGATCATTTCTAAACTCTTGGTGACAGGGAGTTCTTACAAGTGTAGCATTGGAAAGGCAAATGGGCAAAGGCAAAACCATCAGTAATAATGTCCCTAAATTCCCAAGCACCTTTACATGGGTGTTGTTGGAGAAGTCACAACTGTGTCTTAATTCAGTTTATATTTAGTTCACACATTTGCCCCTGCAAGCCACACAGTCCTTGCCAAACCTCTCCACCTGGATATGGACATGCCAATGGCACAAGCACCCAAACTCTGTAAGGAATCAGAACTTCCAACCCTCTCTGCTCTCCTGTTACCCCTAAAGAGGGTGACTGAGGGTCACACCAGCAGCATCACCCCTGGAGCGACAGCTGTGGGTGCATTGCTTTGCCTGGGTGCTTTAATCCTCTGGGAAAAGCTCCAGCATGGCACAGTGCCTGGAACACCTTGCTGTGTTTGCACCCTCCAAGAAAAAAATCAGGACCTGCAAAGAGCAATGCTGAGCACAGATCCTGCACAGGCTCTTCCCTCACCACATTCAGATGTAGCTCAGCTTGTTCTTCCCTTGGGTAAAAAGCTCTGAGCAGGGAGGAGGCCCTGGCGTAGTTTTGGTTTTATTCTCATGTTTTATTTCAAGAAAGGGATGAAGGGCAAGGCAGGAGGTTCATTACCACCCCTGGTTCCACAAACGCCCACCCGCAGGCGCTCACTAAACCAGCAAGCACCACCTCCATTCAGGTAGTCCATCACGTGAGAAACCCAAAGAGTTTATAGAAATGATTGTCAAAGACACCATCATTTTGCAGTTAGGATAATTAATAAGGTGTGCACGAAATCCAGGAGTGTTTTACCACACGTTTGCAGCTGAATTGCATTATTGTTATGTTATAATAAAAGAGAGCCACATGGTAACAGAGCACCAGGGACGCAGCCTGATGCAACTGTTAAACATCAATAGGAAAATCAGAGGGGAAACATCAAGTTTTCTTTTAAAATCAGTTTGGTTTTCAAGAGCTGTGACTTTTATTTAGCAGATTTTGTGAAAGAGCTTCTGTTTATAAAAATTATTGGGTAGTGTTGGCTGTCAGAAAACATAAACAGGCAATTAGTGCAATAAGTAGAATGATGGAATGAACTCCTCTGGCAGCCTCCTATCTGGAGCCAAGCAAGGCCCCAGTTCCATGAAAAATTAGGCATGTGTTTAAGTCCACAAGATCATCTGAGGAGTCTACAGGGACTATTCACACATTAAGTGTGTGTGAGGGGCTTGTAAAAGCTCAGAGATACCTTGGGGAAACCGGATTGCAGGGACAGTCAGTGATTCTGCTGGGATGTGTCACCACCTAAAAGTCATTCCAAAAAGTCTCCTGGAAGTGTTAAACATCCTGCACTCAGTTTGGATTACCTTTAATGGATATAGCCTGTCTGGTGGCCATGGAAGGATGGTTTTATTCTCTGTCTCTCCATTCCACACCCAAATTCTACATTGTGTTTTCCTGGTGAGTCTCAGTGGTGGAAATAGCTGGATCTGCCGTGAAATAATTATGAGTTTTGGCCTTTGTAGTGACTATGAGCTTATGGACTGAGGAAGTGTGTGAAGGGCAGAACAGTCCTGACAAGACAAATGTGATTAACTGCACAATGTCACCCAATTATCCTTGTTTCTTTCACTCTATAAAAATCCATAGACCCAATTTCCTGCATGAAAACCTGACCATGGCTGTGCCTGAAACTGCTCTCTGTAGCTTTGCTCCAGACCTGCACATCATCTCCTGCATGTGTTCAATCCTTAAAGTTATTCTGATTGACCCAAGAGAAGTAAAAACCTGCTAAAATGAACTTCTGTGATGCTTTAACATGTTTTTGGAATAATTTTGGGGATGACTGGGCAGGACCAGCACATGTGGCACTCTGCATGCGTTCCCCAAGACTGCTTCCAAGGGATGCTTTTCCTGAGCTCGTTCTCAGACACAGGGGTTGTTGCAGGGATGCTGAACAGGGGAGTTGAACTAGGATTGCTGGGTGGATTATTCTGAAACAGCAGTTCCTGAGGAGTTCTCCCAATGGGGAAATGTTCTGGAGAAAACTTCTCATCAATTGCTGAAAAAGTGGGCAAAACTGATCAGCAGAGGAATAAATGCTGTCAAGAAGGATATCCTTTCTTCCTCCCTCTCCAAATAGTGCATAAAGCCAGACCAGATCTTCTCCTAAGACAATTCCCCCAGAGCCAGGGCAGTTATTCCAGCTGGCACCTTGTGTTGTGGGTTTTGTGCGAGTGAAGGGCGGCACTGACACCGAGATCTGACAACAACAGCCACTCTTTGCTTCAGTGACTCCTTACTAACTTGAAGCACTGAAAACTCATCTTCTCCTGAGACAGCTGGACCTCCTAGAGAGGTAAATCCATGGGGAAGGACCTCTGCATGGCCTTTGCCAGCCAGGAGGCAGGAGCAGGCTGACTCCTGCCACTCTGCTCCTCCCCATCCCTCTGTGGTTTGCTCGTACCCAAAGCTGACCTAAAGTGCTTCATCCCAATTCTAATCTGAGCCTTTCTGTTAAACTCAGCAGTGCTTACAACCTACACTTAGGAAGGCTGCAAGTCAGGCAGAGAGGCACAACACTTAAACTCTGCTCATCCCTCATGTCTCTTCCCAAGCACAGGGAGCACGGACAGTGTCAGCTGAAGCACGCAATTAGTCCCCCTCTAGCACGAGGAGCTCAAACTGTAACATCATGCCAGCCGTGATTAAGAGTGATACAGCACATCATCATTGTCAACACTATTCAACCAATGTAAACCTTAGTTAGAAATGTACTTGTCAGAGAAAAATGCGCCTTTGATTTCTATTACACTTTCCCCAGTAATTGCTGTCATCAGTGGCAGGTTATTATTACAGTTGAATAGAGTTTCAGTAATTACTTTTGCACAGATTCTAACAGCTTTTAGATTGAATGATATTCTGACAGTTTGAATACTCTTGACAACAATTACCTTTTTCCTGGTTAACACTGATTCAGGAAAATTAAAAATTAAATCTGTTCAGAGGAAACACTTATGTATGGCACTAGTAAGTGGGCTGATACAAAAATGTGTAAATTACAGAATGACTTAGAATAAAAAGTTCTTTTGCTCTTCCTCTTATGCTTTTTAAAAAATCAGCACTTAGGGTACATGCAGTTCATGCTGGTTAGATTATCAGTAAATGATGTGAAATGATTTAAAGCACTTCTAAATCTACTTCCTACTGATCAGCTTGAAATGAAGAAAACACTGTTATGGAGGAAGCCTTGTTGCTCCCACCCTAATTTTTGCCTTTGGTAACAGGCAGATAATGGCTTTTGGCTTTCAGACCATTATTGTTAATCTCACATCACCAGATTATTTAAAAAAACAACAAACAAGCAAACTGCTTTACAGTGGTAGCCTAGAAAAAAAACCCAGCATGTTTGTTATTCCTGAAAAAATTATCTAATATTGCAGGGGTCATAACTCAAATGGCTTGATTAAAAAAAGAGTCTCCTGCACAGAGCCCTCCAATTTAATTTTGACAGGATAACTGGCCTTGTGGATAAGGGAGACAGAGTTGATGTGATACATCTTCTTATTAGTAAGCTTTCTGATACTGTTCCACATGACATTCTTATAATAAAACTAAGAAAATATGGTCTAGAACTAGATAAAATTACCATGAGGTGGAGGGAACAATTGGCTGAAAAACTGCTTTCAAGGAGTAGCTATCAATGGTTCACTGTCAAAGTGGGAGGAAGTTTCAGATGAGATTCCTTGGGGATCTGTCCTTGCTCCAGCTCTGTTCAATATTTTCATAATGACTCAGTTAAAGGGAAAAGAGATTACATTTATAAAATTTGCAATGTTGAGGAGCTGGGATGGTGGGAACCCTTGGGAGGTCTGGATCAAAATCTGAAAAGATATTAACACTTTGGAGTGATGGCCTGAAATTAAGATGAAATTCAATAAAGCCAAGTGTAAGATGTTACACTTAGAGAGGAGAAATCAGATGCAAATGGGAAATTGCCAGTAAGGGAACTCCATTACACATTCAAATTTATAGTGGCCTATGAGCTCCATATCAAACAAAGGAGTAAAACTGCTCCAGAAAAGGTGATTTCAGGGATTTGTTAACAAGGGCATCCTGCATGAGACTGCTGTGGTAATTCTCCCACCCTCGCTGACCTGGGATGTTGTGCCCTGTCCTGAGCTCATGGTTTCAAAAAAGGTGCAAAGAAACTGGAAAGAATTAAACAAAGTCCAGCTGAGAGCAGCAAAATTGGTCAGGGCTGGAGCAAGACTCATGGAAATACAGAATCATGGAATGATTTGGGTGGGGAGGGATGGTTAAGCCCATCCCATTCCACTGCCTGCCCCAGACAAGGATGCTTCTCACTATCCCAGGCTGCTCCAAGCCCCATCCAACCTGGCCTTGGACACTTCCAGGGATCCAGGGGCAGCCACAGCTTCTCTGGGCATCCTGTGCCAGGGCCTGCCTACCCTCACAGGGAACAATTCCTTCCCAACATCCTGTTTAAACCTCCTGTCCTTCAGCTTAAAGCCTTTCCCTCCATTACCCTGCCCTGCCTATGGAGCCTGTTGCAAAGCTGTGATTGAGCCTTTAGTTTTTGACACCACTTCCCACCTCTGATCTACTTGTGTATTAAAATATCATCGTCTTTTTTTCCCCTGCACATTAGAATTATAGATATAGTTTATTGTTATACTTTCCATAGAGCCTTCTCTTTTTATTAGCATTGTACAATCTGTACAAAAGCAAAATTTAGTCCTTTCAGGGAGCTGAAAGGAAGCAATCGTTTACATGACAAATCCAACATTATCATATGTAAACCTCATTTACTATGTAATGTCTTCCTGTTTCCAGTTCATTAATTGAATGAAACCTATTTTCACATCCTGGTAGGCAGCAGAATTCTCCAACTAACAGAAATAGTGCTTTTAAGGGAAAAAAAAGAAATGTAATGCTAGAAAATATTTCACTTACTGGCTGGTCCAGAGCTAGATGAATTTCTGAAAAATGAAATTATTTTCTATATATTTCTCAACAATAAATATAATGGGGTTTACCCAAGCCAGGTTTGTGCAGCAAATTTGGATGGAAACCTGCCTGGCAAAGTACCACCCTTTATCCTTCATTGTGTTCTAAAATGACACTTGTGACACCCAACCACACTCCTATGAATACAATCAGATAACCATAACCAAATTATGGCCTAATTTATGATGCACAACACCTTGGAGAGTCAAGACTGGTGGTTGTAATGGAAAGAAGCTGACAAATATTTTGTGTTTCCTCCAAAATCTATAGCCCTGACAGTGCAATGGCAATAAAGATCCTCACAGGTTCCAGACCCTTAAAAAAATATTTATTTTTGGAGTTCTACTTAGGTCTGAGTTTAAAAAAAAAGCTCCAAAAAAATAGCCAGTTGGAAGGGAACTTGCTAAAACCAACTCTTGCTCACTTCCCACAGCCATCTGGAATGAAAACTAAGAAAACACTGATGATATTTTCTATGGCACAAAACAAAGCAGCATCATCAGCACATCACACTCAGGCAAACGTGAGAAACAGAAAAGGAATGAAATTATGAAGAAAAAGCTCCAAGATCTTTCCCTCAGCCCACAAGAGAAAGCCCTGGGCTGGATCCTGGGATTTTGGACACCCCGAGGGTTTTGGACTCTGGTACCACAGCTTCATCTGCATAACATGAACAAGCCAAACAAATCTGATATTAAAATGAGAAAAACTGGTAATTTAAAATTGCCTACTCCATTCCTTTTCTTTTTGACCTCAATCCAAAGCCTTTCTAAGCCAAAGAAAAGACAAGCTCACAATTAGTGACTATGACCAGTTAATGAGTCTGTTCTGAACAAGCTTTTAAATAAGACAATAAGCAAGCCTGGGAAAAAGCAACTTACTGGGCTATCTGAGGCCAATTTCTTTTAAGCACAGGTCACATTATTTTAAAATAAATTCCTTTTAGCAATTGTTCCATCAAGACTATGTCAGTCCAAAGGGAATGGACCCAAAATTTCCTGTTGCCAAATAACTTCATATTGGTGCATCTGTAACTCTATTTTCTCCAAATAAAACTAGTTCATAATATGGGAGGATTTGTTGTTTTTTCTGAACAAAATTGTTCCCTGGCAACTTCAAAAGCGAATTACACATAAGAAAAAAAAATAAAACAAAGAACCCCTCAATGTTCGGTTACAAAACTTGGTAAAAAATCCATGGAGCCATAACAGAACCAAATAACTCAGTAAGAAAACCAAAATGCAGCTGACTGGGAGGAAAAGATAAATGGACAACTCCAGACTATTTCTGAATTGCCAGGTTGCCAAACATTGGAAACTGGAAGAGATGGCAGCACAATAAAGTAAAATATTCCCAAAAGAATAGCTCCTGTTGCCCCTGTCACTGCCTCCTGGCCACAGCAGAATGCAAATCACAGCTGTAATCCCATACTAGAAACACTTTCATTTCCATGACTACCAAACAAAATTCCAAGCTGAGGAACAGGGATGATGGAAGCATCCTTGGCTCAGCTTTACTGTCCTCCCAAAGCCCAGGTGAGGACCAGTACAGCCCAGCAGCCTCACACTCACCTGGCTGTGCCCAGCAGAGTTCCCTGCATACCTCTCCTCCTGCTCCCATCCACAGGCACTTCCCTCTCCCCCTTCCCACAGCCAAAACAAGGATTCTCCCAGGTGTTTGCCACAGGATTCAACAAACAGGCTGCATTTGTTACCCTCTAACAGGCACTAGAAGGGAGCAGTGAGAATCCTGACAACCACAGCCATGCTCCTGCATTCCCGAGGGGTAAAACTATGCCTCTGCCCATGGCAAGGCTGGAGAGAAGGCAGGACGTGTGCTGATGGTTTTGTTTTACCATCCAGCGTGCCAGAAGTGTCTGATTAACAGTTTTCCATCCCTATTCAGGCATCTTTGTTAGGAGTAAGCCTTTGCTCTTTTAGATCCTGGTCCAAAGCCTTTCAAGGCAATTGAAAAGTCTCCCACTGATGAGAAGGGAGTGTGCCCTTGCTAATTGTTCCTTTCACATCAGAGTGAAAACAAATTCCTCTGCTTCCATTTGAAACCCATGAAGTTCAATCCCTTGATGTATTGGACCCTTATTTTAAGGAGGCTGGTGAGAGGAGGGGAAGGGAGGACTAAGCCCAGGACTGAGGGCTGTGTGTAGGCTCCAACACAAGTGATACACAGCCCACGTGGGGACACGTCACAGGCCTTGGGTTCTGCTTTCCAGAAAGGCTCCAAATGTTTTAGCTCAGAAGTTCATAAAATGCTGCATTTAAAGTATTCATTGCTCACCAGCAAGCTTGAGCTCAGAAACTCCAGTGCTCCCCAGCTGCTGCTCACTGGGAATAATTTCTCCCCAGGAAGAAATTTTTGGTTTGCTCTTCTCCCAGAGTGAGGTGTCATCTCTGTTTAAGGTAAAGGTGTGGATGGAAAAACGTGGGAGGCCTACAGAACATGGGACATTTGGTTTGGGCTATCTCAGCACCAAAAAGATATTGAGAAATCAAAGATGCTTATTCCAGACCAAGAAATGTGGCTGGTGAATGGAAATGAAAATTCTGGGGGAAATTAAAAGTTAAGCAGGCACGTGTTAGTGATAATGGAATGTTACAAACACCTTAAACACAAACCAATAAACCATAATTAATGTAATTATTTGGAAAGCTGGGTTTAACTGGATACATAGGTGATGCCATCTCCCAGCATGGGAAAACTAGAAGAGCTCCATAATGGGATAACTAAAGTTTGCTTTTAAAACAACCCTTTGCCTCTTGAAGAAAATGAACTGGATGGCATTTTCCATCCATAGGTTAAAAAGATCCACTGTAAACACAATGGCATAAATAAATACAGATCTATGAAAAGAGGGAAGCAGCAACAGCACATAGCTGATGTTTTGGGAATCCAGGAGAGAGCCTGGTCAGCCAAAGGACTTCCCAACCTGTGTGTTGGAAGAGAACAGACTGATCTGGACAAACCACACATCCCATCAATGCTGTATTTCAGCATAAGAAAGTGAATTTTTAAAGAGAGAAATGCATAAAGTGCAATATAACCTGGAAAAACACCTTTCAAAAACTGTCTTCTTACAATGAAATAATTTTTCTTCTCTCCACAAAGAGGGATTTCACCCTGGAGTTGTTTCTAAAAGACAGTAAAACATAACAGATGAATGTTGCCTTGCATAAGGAACACACACATGCATTTAAATCACTTATATTTTACTTTTTTATGATGCAATTGCGAATTGTGTTATTTTGCATTTGTAATTAGAGGTTGAAACAGATGGCAGAGCCTTGGTTTAAAGGGATGTGCTGGATGGATCAGGTCTGCTCCACCGAGGGCTGAGCATGGAAACTCTTCCATGAGCTGGTCAAACAGCAAAGTGCTCCCTGCACATCAAAGAACATTGGAAAGGACCAAACTGGAGTTTCTAGAAGGTGAATAAGCACTGGTGACAATTTTTTTTTTACTTTTTCCCCAAGGAAGTGCTCTTAGAGTGCTCTCAGTACTGTGCTCTGATTTTGGCTGTTGGGGCAGGTGATATTCGACCCCTCAACCAAAGCAGCAGGGTTTTGGTGAAGCCTCCAAAAGAGAAGAAGACTCAAAGGTCTTTTCCAAAGGCCCTTTCTCTAAAGATAAAAAGCTGGGTTAATAATTCTTCAAGAAAAGAGGAGCAGTGACCCTGGGAACATCGGAACGTGTGAGTGTGCAACACCAACCATGGCAGGTGGCTTTTCCAGCTCTCCTTCCTCAAGGAACAAAGCTGTGGGTACAAGGATGTTCATCATTCCTTTCCCATCATATGCAGTTTGAGAGACAACCACTTTATTCCATAAATATTCTACCCTGGGTGAAGCCAGGAGCTGGAGCTCACAGCTGCTCCTCAAAGCAGAGACCTTTGACCAACAACGCATCTTTGGATGAGTCCAACTCCTTAAATTACTGCTGGACTGCACACCAGTGACCCTCCCCTTGAGCAGAGTTTCTCAAGGTTTGACATTCCTTTCTTGAGGTTAAGACAATCTTCCCTGCCCAAGGAAGAGAGATCCTTTCCCCACAACACATCCTCAGTGACTGAAACCTGCTAAATTAACACCAATATTCAATATTCATCTATAAATTTGTATAGATGCTTCCAATAGACATAAACCATTGTCCAGGTCTGAGACTAATGTTAGGCCTAGCTGCACCTAAGTCCCATCAACTTGCTGATTGCTCATTTTCTACCAAAAATGGAGCAAATCCATTAAGTGCACATATGCCCTACCAAAAATAAATATCATGGAGTTTTAAGCATCAGGGTACTCATAAAGCAGCCCCAAAATGGCACCTAGAGCTATGACCCTCAGGGATCCAGCCAAGGATCCATTCACCCACAAAAATCCAAACCCATAAGCTCCAAATCAGCATTTTAAACCACTGCAGAGCCTGGATCACTATGGGAATACAGAAAAGAGTCATGCTGATATTTATATATGTTATTAGAAACATTCATTGAAACAGCTTTTACAATAACTACCAATATTATCTACACTACTAGCCTGTTATTAGAATGATTTTTAATATTTTAATAATTTAAAAATATTTTTAATTTGACTTTTTTTTTCTTCCTAGAGGAGCAATATTTACTAAATGCCCAGAATGAAAAAGGCACCTCTAGCTGCTGCTTTATGACTTAGTTTGGTTTCTCTGCACTTTTTATAAATACAAAAAGGAACTGAAGTAAACAAATCGTAAAATCTCCCTATAAATATTATCTGTTTACTATCTTTGGGGATGGGCATGGACAAAGAAATTGAACCAGAATGCCGTAAGAACAAATTTTCTTTGGGGAATTCATTCACATCTGTTCCTGTATGACAGCAGGAGGAACAGAAATTATTAAGAAAAAAAGACAGAAAAGAAAGGAAATGTAACTTTCAAAAGGAAAAATGGCTTCCTCTGATCTTTATCTGATGGTTCTGATGAGTTTTTGTTCTGCCTGACCTGATTAGCCCAATGCTAATAAAGAGCTAATGAAGAAGAAAAGACTCATCCTGAAAGTTGGCTCCTTTCTGGAAGGGAGATGGATGGGCTTCTGAAAACAAGGATAGCTGGAAAATACACTTGTGTGATCCTTTGTTTCCAGATTTTAATGCATCCCTTTCCAAAGGGTTCTGGTCATGAAATTTAGTAAACTTTAAATTTATTTAAATTTTAACAAATTAGCCTACTGTCGAGGTTCTACCATCATTAATCAGCAAATTAAGTATCAAATAGAAGAAATACACTTTTCACACTGCTATGGGTGAAAGGGGTCCTGGAGCCCTGCAGGAGCCCATCCCATCCCATCCCATCCCATCCCATCCCATCCCATCCCATCCCATCCCATCCCATCCCATCCCATCCCATTCCATCCCTCCCCATCCCTCGTGGGAACTGAGCCTGGAGAAGAATGACCTGAGCTGGATTATTCTGTTTGCAGACCCTTTTTGCACCCAGAGTATCCCTTCAACTCTCCCTTTGGAATTCCCATCCATGTTGCCGACATCAGATCCATCCTCCCAAGCCATGGACAAAGACTGGACTCTGAAGTTGTGCCTTCAACACAAAACACTATAAATACAGTGTATTAGTGGTAAAAAATCAAGGATACTCGTTGGATTGATAAGACAAT
>VZTN01003852.1:168334-225131 GCA_013400515.1 Erpornis zantholeuca
TTAATACTATCATGCTTTTTATGATTTATAATTAATCTATCTTGCATCGACCTAAATATTTTTCCTGTTTGTGCAAGAGCAGGCCTGACCCAGAACCAAAGGAAATGACTGGGGGCTCGTTTTCACCAATATTTAACTCCAATCATAGTATTTAGTAAATAAATATATATATATATATATAGATGGATAAAGGCACTCAGAAATTATATAAGGATTTTTACAATAAAATGGTTTTATTAATTTGATTAATCTCATTTTTTTAATTTCTGGTCTTTCCACAGTGGAAAATAGTGACGTAATTCTGTGATGAAGGAAATATAACCTCTATTAAATAGACAAAGATCTTCTTAAAGTCTATATTTCTTGAATTTCCACGGCTTCAGTGCACACAACTGAAGGCCCAGCAAGTACTGAATTCTTTCAAGAACTATTTATTTCAAAGTTACAAGTGTGATGAAGGTTTTAGAGTTACAAATTCCTGTTTTTCTTGAAGCAACATCTTTAAAGATATGCAAAGAGGGATTTCTCAGCACTATTCAGAAACGAGTCTCAAGTGATTTGCCACTTTGGAGTACAGAGATTGTTTTCTAATTCAAGCAAACATTTTGAGAAAAAAATCAGAAAAAGATGTGAGAAAATGCTCACTAGGAAAACAGCACCGAGAATCTCAGTAGAAATATTCAACCAGCTTACCTGACTTCAGGTTGTGGTTTTAGGTCTGGAGCAGGAGCAATGCAGAGCTCTTTTATATAAGGAGAAATGCAAAACTCACCAATGAAAAAATGAGGTTTTCAAGGGTTTGGGACAGGTTTGGAAGAAAACCCCAACCAAAGGTCCACTAAGACCATAGTCCCAAGATGAATTTACTGCTGGTTCTTAAATTGTCATCTGTTTTCTTTTTGAGGTACTATTTTGGGTGCAGCAGGCTGTGAAAATGTGTAGGTTATCCTCACAGAAACGGATGTTTGGAACAGAACTATTTACATAAAAGATGGACATTTTCACAGGAAACATTTGATAGATGGATGCAGAGATCAGATTTCTCTGGTTTGCTGATAGGAGAGCTCTGTGCTGTGCATAGAAAATCCCCTCTGTGTGGATAATGTATATTTGACTTCACCTTTTGCATATTGATCACTCCCTGACTTGCAAATCCTGAACCATGTGCAAGTGTGCGTAATATGAATAACTTTATTCCAAACTTGCATGTCTTAAGCCATATGTTCACCCAAATCTGAGCATAAATCTACTGAAATTTACTGTCCTATACAGCAGATCAATAAACCCTACAGAATTTCAGGAGTGCTGGGTGTATATTATGCTTGATGGCTTTGAAGATGCATATTTCCAGCTATAATTATTTACACATAGGGTCCAGGACCAGGAGATAACCTTCAGCTTTGGTAACATTAACACTTGCAAATAATCATCACTACTCTATCACTCTCACACCCCATAATCTGCTGACATATGTCTACATTTTCTATGTGTTTATGTAGTACTTTATATGGAAATGATTCATTACTGCCCGCAGCAACATGTGGCATTTCTTCAAGAACATTTCAGCACCTTTTAACATGGTTTCTTCAAACGTCTTCCTAATTGTGAGGATTTCATTCTGCAAATGTTATCACTGCTCAAGCAGATCAATTTTCTTAACTGCTTAATATGCATGCTCTAGGCGTTTCCACAAAAATGCAAAATATACAGTACGGAATTAATATAAATAAACTACTACCAGGCTATTATGGAGCAGATTTAAGGCAGCAGGGTTGGAGATAACTCCATTTCCAGACTTGCAAGTCTTCTTAGTGTGGCAACATGTCATCTAAAATTTGAAATATAAAACAATTTTTTCCAATTAATTATTGTCATACCATTTTCTCCAAACCAAATTGTGATATTCTTACTTACCAACACAGCAAGTGCCAGCGCGGAGAGAGTTTGCAGTGGAAATTTCTGCCACAATTCCAGATTTTCTGAACTTTGGTTGACTGTGCTGGTATTTGTGGCTGACCAAGCATCTTCTATAGCTGCACAAAACCGAGTGGGGTGGAGAGACCTCCAGGCAGGTATGGATGTGGAGAAGAAAGTGACATCTCACTAAGAAAAAGGCTGGTGACTGCCACTGACGCTTTTATGTCGCATTCACACATTTCAGCCTTCTGAAAATAAGGGACCTGAAGCTGTCCATGGTGAAGGGCTCCCAGGCCAAGCTTCACTCTGGCAAGAGCAGGCCTAGACTAAATTTGAAAGAATTAAAAGCAGGTGAGACCAACCCAAGCCCCATTATTTGATTGGGGACATTGTGAATCTCAGGAAATCATTGCTGGAATGTGTCCTTCCAGCATCCTGTTCACATTCCATTCAAGTTTAGCAGTCTGGCTTCATATTGGGGAGTGCTGGTGTTGCCTTTCCCTGGTCTAAAAGTTAAAACCAAAACACAGTTTAT
This sequence comes from Erpornis zantholeuca, assembly GCA_013400515.1. NCBI lineage: Eukaryota > Metazoa > Chordata > Aves > Passeriformes > Timaliidae > Erpornis > Erpornis zantholeuca. The sequence goes on from VZTN01003852.1 coordinate 170,787, forward strand.
GGGGAAAAGGGGTTTTTACCTCGGGATTTATTTCAGGATCCTTGGGTGCAGCACTTCATCCAGGTGGAATGCCCTGAAATGCACATACTGCCCCCACACACTGAAATACACACAATTATAGGCCTTGCACAATTAACATATTTATCACAGATCCCCCAGGGAGAGGCTGGAGTGAAGCCCTCGTTGTGAGGAACCTTCCCCCTGGCTGGGCCTGGCTGAGGTTCCCAAATGTGTTCTGGAGAGGCCCTTGGTGTCTGGGGCTCCCAGGATGTTTGCTCTCCTGGTTTAACGGTGCCGTGGGGCTGAGCTGAGTTCTCAGCCTTGGGGAGGTACAAGTATGTAGGCTAAAAGCACTGAGAATACATCAAAGTATATAAAAGGGTATATAAGAGTAAAAAAAAAATCATCCTGGCATCACTAGCAAGAGAGGATTTATGGTTTACTCTTGATTTTTACATCATTGCCCTCACCCTGGCTGCACAGAGGTTCATCATTTGCTGATGTTCCTGTGGGTGATGCAACAATTAATCTAATTACATAAACAACTTTAAGAAGAAAAGCCTGGCAGAAGAGCACAGCAGAGTCCTCTGGACCTGAGCTGTCCATCCCAGCCCTTGGCAAACTCCACAGAAATTTCCTCTTTCGACAAGGAAATAGAACACAGCAATTCCTTGGAAAGGAACAAGCTGGTTTCTTCAGGAAGGTCCTCCATGGAATTTCTTTTTTGAAGCTGGAAGAAATGCAGTTTCCTGCTGTGAGGTTTTGTACCGATGCTGCTGGAGGGATGAGTCATTGTTTCTTTCATATATATCATCAGAGTACCTATAACTGTCTCTCATCTAAATGTTAATTGTATCCAACAGAATGACTTTAAATGAATACTCTGTCAATAACACTGTTATTAATGTTCCTTGATAGGCATGGTTGGAATATTTTGTAAGATTAGTCTAATATTTCCTACAGAATCTGCTTCATGTGTTGTGTTATTGCGTCTACTTTAGATCAAAACCTGCTTGTAAAGCCTTGGGTGGCTTTTTTTACTCTCCTCTCAAGAATTCCCATATCACTAAGTTTTGATAGGAACTGTTTTACTACAGGCATAGCAGTGATCCTCATTTCTTTGGACCACAAGCATAAGTTCCTCTGTTAAATTGATATTTCCTGATTGCTCAGCAGGGCATTTTATTGCCTTCACGCAGTGCAGCTGCTACAGCAGGAGCTGATGGCATTAGAGGGGACAGAGTTAAGCTTGGTTTAGCCATGTGAATATTTTGATTTATGCCAATTCCACCTTTGCCTCTCCCAGCGACCATGACAGGAATCCTTTGGCAGCAATTCCTCGTTGTTGGCTGCTCACCTGCCTGAGACAAAGAGAGGCAGAGAGGCGAACCCAGGTGTTTGACTGGAAAAAGAGAGAGAACAGCTTTTCCATGGTGCCCTGGGTGTATCCCTGCTGCATCCAGAGGAGCAGCAGCAGTGCCAGGAGCACCTGAGCAACAGGTGGGAGCCTTTGATGGAGCTGCTTTGCTGGCAAACCCTCGGCAAGTTTAAAGCACTTCCAGGCCACTTTGTTTGCAAAGAGCAAATAACCGATCCAAAGCCTGAAAGCCTCTGGTTTTTTTCAGTTCTTCCCTCCCCTCATCTCTTTTTTCTCTTCTCCTGCTGTTCCTTCAGATTTAGGCCTTTTGTTTCTTCTCCTCCAGACATCTGTCCTCTGCCTGGGCTGCTGTTCCAAGAAGAGATATCCCACCTCAGGTCCAGCCCACTTTGATAGTTTACAATGAGACACCAAAGCTGGAATAAACGCATAGCTGGGGGGGGGGAAGGAAAAGTTAAATCCCTACTTGAAAACCTGTTTTGTGCTTTCTTATTTCTTAAAGTTATTTTTAAGTGTTTAAACCAGACCAATTATAGTCAGAAACTACTTCACTTAATCCATTCCTTTATCTCCTGGGAAAAATCACCAAAGCAATTCTCAAAATGTTTAAATCCCACTGTGTGCATAAAAGCAGCTAGTAAATCTGCTCCTTCCCAGGCAAACCTTAAGGATTTCACTGACATCTTTAATTAAACCAGCAAATAGGTCGGTTTCTCTTGTATTCTGACCAACACACTGTCAACAAGGAGGGGAAAAAACTGAAAAGGAGGATTTGTACTGAAAAATAGCACCAGAAACATTTGTATAATCATGATCATGGACTGGAACAGGAATGTAATCAGGAATTATTAAACATTATCAACTACTTCCTGGCAACATATTGCTTGGATAACACTCCTGCAACTACAGGAGAGTTAGTTATGAAATAATTAAACTCAAAAATTGGAAATAGAACAAAAAAAAAAGCAAACTCATGAAAAAAAAAAAAAAGCAAACTGCATGAAGCTGTGCAGAAGAAAAGTATGTTTATGTCTGTGAATTTCTAAGGATGGATTTAATTCCAAAAGGGAGAATTGTGCAGTTGTTATTAGATCAGTAATAAGCACAGATGGCTGCAAAGGAACCATTCCCCAACCCATCCTGCCTTCTCTACCTTGCAGCACTCGTGGAGGAGAAGGAAATACAAGAGTAAGGAGCAGCAGAACTGGGAATCTAATGCTTTTAAATTTTGAAGACTGAGTCTACATCCTCGTGTGTTATTCATTATCAGTAACATTCCTGGCAAATTCACCCAACACATTTTCAGACATGATTGTCTAAGCTCCTTTCAGAAGTCAGACCCGATGCCACCAGGCAGCTTGTCACAATCTTCTGTCGATATCAGCCCCTTACAGATTTTTTTCTTTTCCTGCAGGAGGAAGCTGATGTTCCCAGGGATGAAAAGGTTGCATGCAAAAGCAGGATCCAAAAATCCTGCTCTCAGCTCTGTGGAAGAAGGATTTATGATGCTCAACTAGCAAAGATAGCAATTAGCTGGAATACTCAAGAGCAGAGAGCTTGACAATCTGATGAGTTATTCTTTTGAACTGGGGCAGCAACTCATGCATAAATTTCCTTGTAAACAATTATTACAGAAATGCACTGTAAACACAATTAATCATCTCAAGGTGTTATCTCTAGGTATTTTCCCCACAGATTATGTGCCACTTGCTCAATAAATCAAATTTTAACATAAAGACATCAATAGCTGGTATTATTAATATTCCCATTCAGTAAACATGGTTGGGTAGAAGCTAACAAGCTTTGATTACATTTTGAAAACACAGAAAGTACTATAGAAAATGGGAAAAAGATGTGAATTGTGAAACTTTGAATGAAAATAGGATTAAAGAGGAGACATATGAATCAGAACATTGGCTCAGATAAAATACGAGTACTTTGTAATTTAAAATGCATTTTCACTGATATGAATTGGAAATAGTACAGTACATCTTGTTAATAGGAATATTAAGTTTTACATCATCTTAGATAGGTTCTTCTTAGGAAACAGTATTTACAAGAGCCTTACAATAATAGGCTGCCTAATGTTTCCATAAGATTTCTTCTTATGATATATCCCAGGCACATTTTCATCCATTGTTCATAATTATCAGCTGGGGACTGGAGTAGCCAGCAAAGGGAACAAACACATCTCCCTCCCTTTCATCTCCCACGGCCCACAGAGCACTAAACAACCTCCACTCCAGATTTATTTGAAACCCACCCTTTCAGAAGCCAAGCTCCCTTTGGAGATCATCCTATGGACTTGGGCAGGAGCTGAGAGCAAAGAGTGTTTCAGAAGAGTGGGGCAGCCAGGGCTGGGGGAGAGCCTGATGGGGCCATGGGGAAAGGAAGGAGGAGTTGTTGGAGCAGGGAAGAGGGAGGAGGAGCACAAGAGGAGGAGGATGCTGGAGAGGACCAAGAAGCAAAAGTCAGCTTTGAATAGTTTGCAGCATGGGGAAGATGTAAAAGATGCAGAAATATAAGAGGCACAGAAAATAGACACTGGAAGGGCTCACAAATGTGCTCACAGGGATTTGCCACCAGGAAAGGGGACAGGAGCAGCGCAGAAGAGTTACCAAGGGGGCCTGAAAGACAGAGGGAAGAGAAAGCATCAATGTCTGCTGTTTCTTCTGTTATTCCTACTTATCTTCCAGTCAACACAATTATTCCTGTTTACAAAAGAACAACATGTTTGCTTAGGCTTCTGCTACTCTGCCCAATGGTTTGTGCTGCTGGTGGCACACACACATCAGCCCAGTCAAGCAGGTGACACTGGGAGAAGGGCACTGGTGCTCCGTGGTTTCCATGGATGGGAACGAGTTCTGAACTATCCCCTGGGGAAGGCCACAGGTGATACCTGAGAGCAGAGCCCCAGGGAGAGGAGATCAGAGATCATGGCCTTGACCTCGTGTTCACGTGTGAAACCAAAGACATGGAGGGAAGAGGGAAAGCAGAATTTGCATCTCCTTGGGTTCCTCTGCTGATGGTCCTTTGTTGGTCCCCAGTTATATGTGGTTCTGCGATGATCAGATTCCCCAAAGTGGGGAATCAGGACAGTAGGGACCTGGGGGAGCAATTCTCTTTTTCCACTTGATTAAACCAATGTAATGTTTCCTCAGATCTCCCTACATTTGGAATAAAGACCACAGGAGATGGGTACAGAAGTTTCAAAGCCTTTTCATACCAGTCTGCTTTATTTCTTCGAGGTCATTCATCTAATTTGGCAGTATCCTGCCTGTCTGGGGTGAGGATCTTCAAGACTTTAAGAAGTTTGGTCACCTCTTCTCTTGAAGAAGCTGCCTGTTTTATGATCATGATGCAAGGTATTAATTTTCTATTCACTTCCTGAGCAGGATGATGGAAAGTGGCCAACAGACAAATCACACAAAAATATTGACCTAATGGTCCCCAAGATTTTTAAACTGACACTATTCAACGAGGGTAGGAATAATGAATGTATTGCATGTAGAGAGATTTATTGATTGATATAGAGAGCAAAATAGCACTGCTCGATAATTATTTCAAAGATCAGGAAGTCACCTTGGTATATTATTTTTGGATTGTTGCCAAGTTTTGTTACTGTCCACTTCTGGTGTCCTGTAAGGCCCTGAAGATAATTTGGTGTCTGCAAAGCTCTGGCTTGCAAATGCAAGTGAAAATCAATTAAAAGCACGAGCACATCTGTGCGTGTGCAGAAAAGGGCCATGTTTGGAGACATTTGTCCCTTTATGTCAGGGATAGTCCTTACACAGCAAAGTTTATCTCACCCAACACTGGAGAGTGGAAGGGAGGCAGCTGAGAGCCCATAAAACACGAACAAAGGGGAGCAAAATCTACTTGACGAGCCACCTCAATTCACCTTAATAAGTTCTCATCGTGGCGCTCTCTGGCATTGCTGATGTGCTGCACATCATGAGCACCGAGTGGCTCAGATGAATTTTCTGCTTATCAATGGCTTCTTTTTCTTTCAGTGTCTGGCAAATTTCTAATAGTGGCTGATTTCCTGTATGCAGATCCCATTTATGGTTTGTAGCACTGTATTATGATGAATTTACACTATCAATGAACATTGCTGAAGGGCCTCATTAACTTGTGCAGGCGGTGAATTTGTATTTTTCAAAATGCCACTCTTTCTCTAAAGAAATCTCGCTGACAGTGGCAGTCAAGTACTTGACTGGTTAATAAGGCAGCTCAAAGGAAACAGCTTCACTTCACTGCGAGTTTTTGTCCTTGTTTAATTTCTCCTCCTTTCTCGACAGGTTTGGAGGATGTGCGAAGATAATATATTTCAGTTTTTAATCTCGCAGTCCTGCTGACTACGATGATATAAACAAAAGCAGAAACACAGAAAATTATAGAGATACACTTAAAACAGAACCGGTAATAAAAAACCTGGGGTTCTGGCGGAGATTTCGCTCAGGCACTTCTCTACTTGGCATAATTAGGAAGTTTCTTCAAATCCTGCTAAATCCCAGCTCCGTTTTTCTATGCCTGCAAAGTGAACAAGATAATCATGCCCATAATGCGGGGCCTAAAAACCTGAAGGCATCAGCACCCAGCCCTCCAGACAGACTGCAACCTGCAAACAGTTCAAAAGCAAGCTTGTCAGACTGGCTGCGACATATGGAGCTCCAACGAGAGTATTTCCAGATATAGGAAATACCAAGCATTCTGTAAACAGAGTCGTTGGGACTAGTTTTTTTGCAGAGATATTTTTACGACTGGTAAGTTGCAAGAATCTGTTCACAATATCTGCGCTCTCGGTTACCACCTGTGTTTTTCTCAGCAGAACGTGGGTAACATGCAGGCTTTATGATAACAAATTTTTTTTTTTTTTTTTTTTTTAAATCCAGCACTGTGTCTTCCAATACAGCCTCAAAGCTTTGTGGAACCTTCAGGGAGTACGTGGAAATCTTGTTTTTTGGATATGACAATATTTAGCTCTTGGAGATCTTTAAATGTAGCTAAACGTTCACGAAGGGCAGTGCGGGAGGGGAGTCTCTGGGGCCGGGGTTTTAGGAGAACTTCTGGGCACTGAGGTTGGCAGAGCTTGGCCAGGGCAGCCTGGGGGAAAAAGTTTTTACAATGAGAGTGGTAAAACACCGGCACAGATTGTCTGGAGAGGTGGTGGATGCTCCACCCCTGAGAAGATCCAAGGTCAGGTTTGAGGCAGCTCAGATCAACTTGATCTGGTTGGAGATGTCCCTGCTCGTGGCAGGAGGTTGCAACTCTCTTCCAACTCAAACCATTCGATTCTACTATCTCTCCTGAAGGATCCCAATGGCTCAAGAACCACTCCTGCATCATCCTGCTCACCTGACTCCCTGTGGTCTGTGCTGCAGGAGGGTGGAAATGAGATACCCCAAATATTTGAGGTACGGCTAGAAGGGCTGGGCCAGGTGAAAAAGACGTGCAGGAACCAGGGCTGACCCTGCAGAAGAGACGTGCTCAGTGTTGCCTGTGCCATATGGGCAGCAGGAACCACAAACTGTGAGGTCAAGCCTGGGAAATGGCAGCAACAGGCGAGACAAAAACGCATTTTCATTCAGTCTTAGGATCCAAATCTTAACACAGAGTGAGTATTTTCACTCTTTCTTTTAAACATACATGAACACATATATAACAAATATGTCTCTCTCCATACACACATTCCCATATAGATGGAGGTGAAATAAATCTGTAAAACATGAGAAATGACATCCACAAAGGTACATTTTTAGTAACATAGAAGAGAAGTGATTGACAGAACAAAGCATATGGAAACGAAGAAGAATCTAACCCACATTTAGATCTAAGAAAAAAATATTTGCCTGAAGGGAAAATATTAATTAGTTTGTCTACATGCAAGATAAAAGTCTGGAAGACATATCCATCAAAAGGCAGCAGAATAAACAGCAAAATGGAAATTATTTGTAAATTGACAGTAAACTTGGCAAACATTGAGGGGGTAAACAAGTTATTTGGCATGCAAAGCACTCAGAAATCACAGCCTCTGTCAGGAGGCATCTGTGCATATATTCACTTATTTGACAGAAATTAACATTTTGCAGAAATCTTTGTTGCATGCTAAAGATTTCTTCACCCTCCTTAATTATTTTAATTGCTCCTTCAAAAATGTTCCATATAAACATGAAAAAAGACATTAAAATCCACCAAGTCCAGTCCCACATTATCAATAGCACACAGTCCCTCTGTACAGGAGTTTAACACAAAACTCATGGAGACAGAAAATATTGACAGAAGAGAGCCACATTTGTTTTTTCTCGATTGAAATTTTAAGAATCACGTGAAGACTTTCTCAGGGTCCTTTCAGCATCGTGAAAGGCTTCAAAACCAAAACATTGTCTCACAAACAAATTAATCCAACTGCTGAGAGGCCCAGGGTTATGGAGATCCTTGTTTTCCCTTTATTTGGGGGAAAATGCACCTTTGTGCACCCATAATTCAGGTGGAAATTGGAAGTGACTGTGCCATAAAAAACTCTAATGGTGGTCACTTTTGTTCAAGAACAATCCAAATTAATCTACATTTCAGATACTCCCTTCCACCCCTGCAGGGTGGGTGATGCTGAAGTCATCATCAAGCCCAACCAACAACTGGATCCTGGCTGTCTGGGGAAAAGATGGATGGAAAAATGGATAATCTGAAGGTGTCAGGCTCAGAGGAGTCCTGGCACTACCCCTGAGGTCAACAGAGCCACAGGAGACCAACAATTGCACCAAGAAAGCATCAAAGAAAGGACAAGATCTTTGAATTTAGGTTGTCCTACAGGAATGGGGACTTGAGCCAAGTTCCATCAGCCTCCTGCAGCAAAACCAGGCTCTGCTGTGGATACACAGACTTTGCCACAGGTGTTTTGGTGGCAGGACCAGGAGTTGTAGCTTGTTTTGTACGGAAAAAAGAGCTGATTCCCCAAATTACACCAGATTTCTTCAGTACTACACTGCTAATTATAGCCATGGATTCATGCAAGAAGCTACATTACAAATTCAATGTAAAAATAGGTTTTCCAAATAGAATCTGAATAATGCTTTCTGCAAAATGTAGACCCACATATTGCACTTGATCCTCCTCCCCAAGTGTAAATTCACATAGTTCCAGCAGCAGTTTGATATCAGGTGAAGATGTAACCCTTAAAACACACAATAATTCTCTTCATCACAGTGGACCCATAACAGAATCCACCAACAGTTTGCAAAGCTGGACAGGTCCAAAGAAAAATCACAACTTGATAACAAGAGCTGGCCCTTGATGCACTGGCTCCTTCCCCCAGTGCCACTGATATTGTGCCATGCCAGCCCAGTTTGATTAAAACAGCAAAAGGAGGAAGAATTCATTCAAACACATCTGAGCACTGAAGGAAATCTCATGTGAGCCCAGATTAAAACCCAACAACAACAAAAAAACCAGAAAGTGCTCAAATCTGAAGCTGTTTGTTCCTTTTTATTAAAATGAAAAGCAAGTCAAATTCTCCACTTCCTCCAGGAATCCATTTCCAGGTCAGGCTCCAAGGCCAAAATGTCTTGTTTCTTGCATTATTTTTACCTTGTATTATGACATCAGAGTAATTTGAGCAGTTTTCAGGCTGGATTCTGGTGATTCCAGGCATTCACAGCTATGCCAGAGCTGTGGTTGCTGCAACTGGAACAACAGCAAACCCTTGGAAATCTCTCAAAGATGCCTGTGCAACTTTTGATATTTGGAAACACAAAATTTGTGGGAAAAAGTCCAGAAATACAACACAACAAAATGAAATAAATGGAAAATAAATTATAAGCCAAAAATTATTTGTGTTTACATGACAGCTCTGTAAATACTGAGTTGTAATGAGTTTCTGCAGAGTCTCTGGGTTTTGAAGAGAAAATTTCTGGTGGTTCAGTGAGTTTAACAGGAAGAAATTTATAATAGGACTTTGGGAAGGAGTTTACCAGGTTTTGGGGGGAGGTCCACACAGGGTTCTGAACATGCAGGCAGGTGTAGGACACCCCTTCCTGCTCCTGGCAAGAGCAGTGACAGCAAACACTTGCCCCAGATATTCTTTGCCCAAAAAACAAGTCCAGTGTTAATCCACAGAATCACAAAGGTTGGAAAAGCCCTTTAGGATCACGGAGTGCAGCCACTGACCAGCACTGCCAGATCCACCACTAACCTGTGTCCCTAAGCACCACATCCACGTGGGTTTTGAACCCTTCCAGGGGTGGGGACTCCACCACTGCCCTGGGCAGCTGTGCCAGGGTTTGACAAACCTTTCAGTGAAGAAATCTTCCCTCATATCCAACCTGAACCTCCCCAGGCACAGCCTGAGGCTGTTTCCCTTTTGTCGGAGGCCTGGTGCCCCTGCTGAGCTTGGAGCCAAGGGCTCCAACCCTGTCCTCTGCCCTGGAGATTTTCTTCCTTCTGTTCATTATGTTGAAAAGAACAAAGCGAGACATCTTCTTTGCTGTTTCAGAGTTGTTTATTTTTCTTATCAAGACCTCGGAGGCAGAGGCAGCAATCTCCGAGGACACCAGGGCAGAAAGGCAATGGCTGCTAATTAGCAGCTATTTTTTATATCTTACTAACAACCATTCAAGAAACAATACGTATTTTATTTTCTTTTCAACACCAGTAAACCCTCATCTTATTGATATGTCTTTTCAATACTAACTTTTTTACACCAACCAACACACCACAGAAACTGGTGTCAGAGGAGAGAGGAAGAGAATGAGGAGAGAGGAGAAGAAGAAAGAAGGAAAAACCACACCCAAAAATCTCCATCTTGTCCCTATGTAATACATAGAGCAAGATCCTAAAAACTACAACTAAACTCTCTGTGATTCACCAAACAAAAATCTCTTCACCTCTCTGGTGCATTCAGGTTCTCCCAAAAGTGGAGGGAGCTTCTCCAAAAGCCTAGGTCGCTGGCTAGGCCACTTTTGAGGAGCTCTGGGGCTATAAAGAAACCACCAGAGGAGCAGGAGAAGCTTTCAGGCTTCCCTGGACTCCAACACCCTTGTCCTGTCCCTGTTCCCTGGGAGCAGAACCTGACCCCCCCTGGCTGCCTCCTCCTGTCAGGGAGTTGTGCAGAGCCAGCAGATCTCCCCTTTTCTCCTTTTCTCCAGGCTGAGCCCCTCCAGTTGCTCAGCCAGTCCTGGAGTTCCAGCCCCTGCCCCAGCAATGCTGCCTTTCTCTGGACACACTCCAGCAACATTATCCTTTCTATCCAAGAAGATCCTTTCTCCAGTGCCAGACCATGACCCATTGCTGCTTGCACAGCAAAACATCACAATTTTCTCACCCTCAGAGGCTTGAATTGCAGATCAGAGATATGTCCAGTGAGCTCATAGGAAATCCAACCTTATACCTCTGCTGGGAGATGAGCGAAGCAGGAGCAATTCCTTCTGTGGATTTCCAGAAACAAAAGAGTATTGAATTTTCTTAAATAGCTGAAAACAACAGTAGCCAAGGCAAGGCAAGCTCAGTCCTCCAGGCACGATGTCCATCACACTCAGCTCTCGAAACTGAGAATATCCCTCAGTTGCTCCAAGTTCCCAGCAGCAGGAAACCTCCTGCCCACCTGAAGGAGCACTCACCCTTACTCTGGCAGGTCTAGGTCTCCTATTAACCATTCACAATTATATCACCTGCTATAAACAACCATTTCAGCTTCTCAGGGGGCAGACTGGGACCCTCTGCCCTCACCTGGGATGTGTTGCCTTCTGCTGTTGCTGCTGAGGTTCCCCAGCACCACCACAAAGCAAAGCCCAGGGGTGTCACCAGCCTTAGGGACTGTGTAGGATACATTTTACCACAGAGTTTTGACATATCATGAAAGTTTGCCGTGATTTTTTTGCACTTAGAAGAAAAAGGATTTAAACTCTTCTCCAGATTTTCCTTCTGTTGCAGGAAAGAAATTTGAATGATTAATTAATTAATTAATTAGATAGACATGAGAATGTATTTTGTCCTACAAATTTTGCCTTAGCTGTTATCCTTGCTCTCTGCTACTCCCTGGGGCTGCTGCTTGTCTCCCACCACTGCGTGGATGTACCCAATTCCAACCATTTCAGAGGAAAGGAGAAACTTTTGATATCTCATGCAGCAGCAGTTACCATTTTTTTTTTTTTTGGAAATTCTAAGCTGACAGCTCTTTGCCCCAGATGTTTAACTCTAGGAAGTGTAAAACACCACTGGTAATCCAAGCTCCTACCTAAGTTGAAAGTCCAGGTATAAAATCATGAAATCTGCTCTTTCCAAACCTTTATTTCATATACATTATAGTCTTTCTCTCCTTTCTGTGATGGTCTAAGGGCAGAGAGGTGAGGTTTGCAGGGAGTGTTATGACTTTTATAAGCTCGAGCAGCGTGGCTGGAAGGAGAGGGACAAGCTCCCAGGCACACAAGGACACACACACTCTAAATAATTTATAAGTCTGTTGACAACTCCAAGTCGTGCCATGTGTTATTTTGATACCTTACTCTTCAAATGTATAATGCCCCTCTCTGTCAACTCTCAAGTTCTCCTGTGCCCCAAAGCTTGTTCATTTTTTCCAGCCCTAGCAGCCAGTCTAAGAAAAGATCTTCCCTCACCCTGCAGATTTGGCCTCTTGAGAACAATGTGGGCTTCTAAATGTCACCTGCCCCTGGTCACGTTTAGACCTTGGCTGCTTTACAAGGCCAGCCCGAGTTGTAAAGAATATCCATTCCTAAGGGGCTGCTGTAACTGCTCTGTGCATAAAATAAATGCATAAAATACAGGAATACTATCAAATATATAATGGCTTATAACAGATTATGGTTTTCTTTTCCTTAGCAAAAATATCTTCAATTCATAAGGGAAATATTTCTATTAGTGTTTATCCTTTAAACATGGCAAAAGGAAAATATTTGGAGAGAAAAATCTCTTGAAGACACCACAGTTCTTTTGTATCTTTAGTTTTCAGCCTGCCACTCACATTGTTTCTCCTCAGTCAGCTCAACAGACTAAGTCTATTTAATCCTTTTCTTTTTATATGTAAAATGATACAGTTTAATGCTCCACAGTTTAATATCTGTGAAGTTTTATCTTTATTTGTTTGGGAAATTTGAGTCAGATACTCACCTACTGTAATTTCCCAAGAACAAACAAATGAAAAAGGGCAGTCCATTTTCATGCAAATCCAGCCAGCTGTTTAGCTCGGCCTGCCCTTGCCTTCTGATGTGAGGATCTGCATAAAAACCAAAGTGGAGATATGATAAAATATAAAAGGCTGACAATAACATGCAAATCGAAATCAGTCATTGGAAAACTGTGGACTCATTGTCATCAAAAGAATTAGGTGGCAGAACAAAACAAAAGAGCCTGGCTGATAAAAGTAACTATGGCACGATGGCTTTAAAATCTACAGATTTCTTATACCACAAAGAAAATTGAAATTAAACACCTCTCTAGACTGCCTGCTTTTAATCTTTTCCTTCTGAGCTGCTTCCTGACATATTCTCTGTTAACTTTTTATCAAAGGTCATTTATAATCATATTTCAGAGATAAAATAAAAATAAAATTGCATTTATTTCCAAAGTTTTTATCAAGTGCCCAGCAAAAAAAAATAAGCAACAAACCTCAACTAAAATAAGCAGCTGAACTCCAAGAATTGTTGTCCAGTCCTTTTACAGAAAATATTAGTGGCCCCTTATGTTTCAAATCTAGAATATTTGGGCATAATTCTGCTGTCATTTAGAGTTAAATCTGATGATGAATTCGGAGTGTTTATGAGTCCACACAAAACAACAGCAAATCCCTGAGTTCTTAGATCCCATGAGGCAAAGATGGTGCTAAAGGGTCTCCTGCAAGGATTAATTTTTATATATGAGAATATCCCCTTTTAGGAAGCTGAGAGAGTATTTCAGTGATTTCTTAGAAGAATTTTCTAAAGATCTTCAACAAAGTATCCAACCTGGCTTTAAGTTTTCTTACCAAACTTGTTCCTTCCTTGTAGAAAAAATATGGATTTGCAAAGCAACATATTTTTCATTCCACAGGAAGAAAAATAGTTCCCCAAAAATTCCAAAATATCTTCATAGCTAGGCCACCCTAAGTATGGAAATTTAAGAATTTCACTCTGAGGCTGAACAGGAAATACATTTAGTTTTTGTTTTTCTTCATATGGATATTTCATTTATATTAATGGGGTTGGAGTTTTCTTTTAGAGACAACATCAAGAATTTGGTTGTGAAAAGAGAATTAAAAATAAAAAATTTTTAAGAGTGTTAAAAAGCAGTTTTTTGATTCATGTGGATACATCCTTAGCTTAAAAACTGGGCTAAAAATTGCTAATTCCACATGCTGAAATGCTCAATAGCTGGGAAATGCTGGAACTAAATGTCCCTCTGCAACTCTAATTTGGCCCTTGCCTGTCTTCACCATGATGTGGTTGTTAATTACTTGCTTACACACAGCTTTTAAATTTTTTTTTCCAGAGAAACCCAGGCTCATAAGTGCCCAGGAACGACTGTGCATGGAAATAAATCAGGATTTTTATTTTGCTACAGTCTGTAGTTAGTAGATACAGAGTAAATCATGGAATTGTAGAATGATTTGGGTTGGAAGAGACTTTAAAGACAGGGCAGGGACAGCTTCCACTATCCCAGGTTGCTCCAAGCCCTGTCCAGCCTGGCCTGGAACACTCCCAGGGACCAGTGACCTCACAGTCAAGATTTCCTTTCTATGAATGAAAGAGGTGAATGAAGCCAGAAAGATAAAAAAACAATTTATTGGTGCTTTGGAAATATCTTTCATCTCAGTGTAAAATGGAGCCAACCCTCACTGAGAGGAGGAGATTCCTCTCTGCTCACGCACAAACAATTAGCAAAGATTAGTTCATCGTAAAAAAGCCCTGGTGAGAAGGTCAGAGGAAAACTCATGAGGAAAAGTCCAAAGTTTGGACAATGTTTGGGAAAAAACAGGTGATGTGCACGAGAAAACCACACATGCTGAAAGAGGAGGAGAGAGCATTCCACAGGATCCTGGAATCAAAAAGGTTGGAAAAGACCTTTGCGATCATCAGGTGCAATTGTCACCTCAGCAGCACCACCATGGTCACCACTAACCCATGTCCTCCAGGGCCACATCCACAGCTTTGGGCACTTGCATGGAGTGGTGACTCCACCTCTTCCCTGGCTCCCTGTTCTAATGCTTTACAAACATAGAAATTTTTCCTAATATCCAATCTAAACTTCTCCTGGTGACATTTGAGGCCATTTCCTCTCATCCTATGAATTGTCACCTGGGAGCAGAGCCCGACCCTCCTGCTGGTTCCTCCCTCCTCTCAGGGAGTTACAGATCAATAAGGTCTCCCCTGAAGCTCCTTTTCTCCAGGCTGAACAACCCCACAACACATTTTAGTGCACAGCACAGAACAAAAGTCATATAAATATATAAGAATATACATATATGTGTCTGTAATAACATTTTCTAACTTTTCAGTCCTTAACTTGCCAACCTTTGCATTCCATTGCTCTTTCAAATGCAATTCCCCAAACAACAAACAAGCCAAGCCTGAAAATTGTTCAGCCTGCAGGACCAGATGACCTTCCTTCACTTCATCAGCAAAACTGGGACCTCTAGACTTGTTCTGCCACCTCCAGTGCCCTGCTCCCCACACGCTCTGTGACAGCGAACAGCTTCTTGTCCGTCCCCCATCGCTCCAGACATGGAAAACACACAATTTGCTGGCGTTTGCACAAACACTCAGCACCGAGAAAATAATGCTCAGTTGGGTGGGGCTTGTGCTGTCCCTGAATGAGGAGGAGGTGACCCCAGAGCAGAGGGAGAAGTGTTCTTCCCTCGGCTTCGCCGGTGTGGCCGCACCAGGGATGCTCCGTATGGGCGTCGTATCCGTGAGGAGACGGATCAGCCTCGGTGCAGATGGACTCAGCAAGTGCAAACAGATTTTTAACGTGCCTATAAACTGGGGCACAGGAGGGGTTTTTTGACAAGAACAAGAAAAAAAAAAAAAAGCGTCAAGTAATGAAGTACCTGCTCCAAGCCTGGAGGAACTGGAGCTGCTCGGGGAAATTATTATAATTTTGAAGACTGTGAAAGAACATGCATTCCCGCAATCTCTTAAAAAAAAAAAAAAAAGGGAAAAGGGAAAAAAAATCCTACTCGTTTTAGCAAAAGATTCTTCGCTACTCTTTAACTCACAGCTGGCACAGAAAATATCACCTCCAACATTTGAAGTCTGCCAAAACTCCAGGCGGATTCCAGCAGGGAGCGCTGGGCAGCTGACCCAGCATGGAGCCTGTCACTGCTGCAGAGGAGATGCTTCGGGGGCAGGGAGATAAGAGGGACAGGGAATTTATGAAGGTGAATTGTTCCCAGCCCTGGTCTGATATCGCTGGCCAACTAATTTTGATTAGGACTGTGAACACCTTGATCCTCATCGCTCAGGGAGGAAAATCCCCTGGCTGAGGGTTATCCCAGGAAGTGATGCAGAAGGGTGACTACAGTGCCCATGGAAGCGAAGCCCTCAGGAAGGGTGAGGACAAGGAAGGGGCTCTAAGGTCTCCCTGGAGCCTTCTCTTCTCCAGGAGAACACCCCCAGTTCTCCCAACCTGGCTCTGGAAGGACTCCAGCCCTTGGAGTGTCTCTGTGGCCTCCTCTGGACTTGCTCCAGCAGCTCCAGGTCCTTCTGCTCTTGGTCTCAGGGCTGGGAGCAGCTCTGCAGGTGGGGTCTCACCAAAGCAGGGCCAGGAAAGCACAATCCCCTCCCTCCTGCTGCCCATGCTGAGGAGGAACCCAGCACACAGGGATGTTTCTGGGATCGGATGCCCACGGCTGGGACTTGTTGAGCTTCACATCCACCAACACCCCCATGTCCTTCTCCTCATGGCTGCTCTCCAACCATTCCTCATCCAGCCTTGGATGCTGTGCTGGGATTTCCCTGACCCAGGGCAGCACCTTGCACTGGTTGGGCTCTGTGAGGTTTGCATGGTGTGGTGCTTTGGGAATGCCAGTCATGGCAGAGGGAAGGATGTCCTTCCTTCCTGAAGATCCTAGAGATTCCTCTCAGACCTGAGCAACCCCCATCTCCTCTTCTCTGACTGGTTTATCTTTGTCAGCTTTGTGGAAGATTCCTGGTTCTCTCAGCCAGCCATTAATTTTGCTGGAGTAAGAGCAAACATCACTTCAATTGAGCACAATTACCATTGAAATCTGTTGCCTAAACCAGGATTTCAGGAATCATGACCCAAGCTTCAGGAAATAATGAAATTAGCTTCAAACTCAGAGATTTTAACAAAAATAAGTGATAGTCTTTTTTTTTTTTTTTACTCAGTTTATAAAACACAAGGTAATTTGAAACCAGTTGACTAGCAACTCACTTTTCCTTTTTTTCAATGGAAAACAGGAATTTTCAGCCCATTGTTGCAGCTCAGCAAAGAGCATTTTAAACAGCCAGTGGGTGTGGGTGGTTGTAATGTCCCCAAATCTGAACCCTGAACTGGGTGCAAACCAGTTCTCACATCCTTGTGCACTTATCCAAACCAAGCCAGACACCCAAAAGGTTTCCAATTATCCCCAATACCTTTGGTGACACACAGAGGTTCATTGGTGTCACAGGAGCATTGTGAGGACTGGAGCAGACCAAAACATTTCAAAAGCAGTGCGAGGTGACTCAAATTCTCAGCCCAGAAAATAAGTAATTTAACAATAAGTACATCTTTCTTGTAGTTGAAGCACAACATGAAAGTTTTGTGTCAGTTTTTATCCTCCAGATGTGTTCCTAATGTTGTCATCGATAGCAGCACTTAGTATTATACCATTTTAATAGAAAAAAATATTCAGCTCCCATTTTGAACTTTTTAATCTTTCCCTGTGTGCCAGAAAGTAGAATAACTAAAGCTTATCTATTTATGCCTGTGCCTAAATCTTCAATGCATATATAAATTTAAATCTCATTACACTATAACACACTGCTTTAAAAATACGGATACATTTTAAGAGTCTGCTACACATTTTTATCAAACAGAGGGACTTAATTTTTATTTTTCTTCCACATAAAGCCAGCGAAATCCTGCATGTTAATACTTCAAGAAAATAAACTTGTGTAAAGATTTGCCTATCCAAAGTACAGTATAATTTAAATTTAAATCCCTCAGAAACCCAAAGCACTGTGTTTATAATATGAGAACAGCGGGCAGTCATGCCCTTGACTGGAGGGCATGTCAGCCAGTCCTCTCCTTCCCTGCAAAACCATCAGGCTGGCAGTAGTGACAGATGAACAGCTTACCATTAATTTCTCCTCTTTCATGCCTTCAATCCAAATGGTGCATATTCTCCACAGGGAGGCATCAAGGTCTTTGCCTTTATTTCTCTTGCATACTCGCACTGACTTATAAATCAAGTGCAGATAAGAAGAGAGGGCAAATATCAATCTTTTTTTTTTTTTTTTCCTGGCCAGTGCCCACTGGCACAAAACTGAGCTTTGACTGAAAGGTTCTTCAAATCTTTCAGTGATTCATAGGCAAGGGAGTGCTCGGCGAGGACAAAACAACAAAGGAAATTTGAGAGAGAGGATTTGTATATCTTGGCTTATAAATTAGAAGGCTCCTCTCCGTGATGTTTAAATATGGGTTCCCCCCAAAAAAAGAATCTAGGTTGTTATTACTTTATTGAAAAAAAAAATCTTTGTGGAATATAAAGCAGGCAGTTGCTGGAGCAGCTCTAATCAGCATGTGGTGTTTTCCCCAAACAGGCTGACTTTTGGGGGGGTGCATCTCTTTGCCACTGGAGCAATTCAATCCTTCAAAACAGAGTGCCTTTTGCTGTTACTTTGCAGCCTTGATGATTAGGTTTTTTCTCTCTGGAAAAAGAAAAAAAAAAAGTAAGAAATCTTATTTCAATTTAAAATACAAAGAGCCAGATCTACATTCCATGCAAACCAGGGGAGCTGCACAGGCTCTTGTGCACCTCTGCTGATTGACAAGTCAGTGGAAAATTGCCCCCCAATGTTTTTTAAGTTCAGTGGTTTATAAACTATGTTTTCTTTGACACTGCTGCTGTGCCTTTCAAAGTTCAAGGAAAAAAAATATTTTATATATGTTTTAAAGGAAGTTTCACAAACCATCTTAGTTTGCTGTGGCTTGGGGGGTCCATTAGAGACTTAGATGCTAATTCTGGAACCAACCTGCCAATGCAATGAAGGACGTGTGTCTTCCTCTTCTGGCTCTCTTATTTTCTTTTGGTGCATTACTAGAAGAATTTGCTTTTCGGTTGCAATAAATTGATCTCGCATTTAAAACATATATTAAATCATTGGTGTGAGTGATGCAACATTATTACATGTCAGGGAAAAAATCTATATTATGATAGTTGTTGACAAATGATAATATTATTTTCCGGCTAAGCATGAGGTGTTAATGCTGCTAAATGGCTGCAAATGTTGATGTTAAAGGCTGCCTGCTGGCCATTTCCAGGTGACATATCTGGGGATTTGGGGCTATTTCATTTTCCAGCCTTTTTTAAGGCTTCAGGCCCCATCCATAAATTACAGCTGATGACAAAAGTGGAAGCTAACAGTGGCAAAATTAGGCCCACAGGCAAAATAATTATATATACAGCCTTTAGCAGTGAGGGAGAAAGCCATCAATCAGCCCCCAATTATTCACTAGTTAATCAGCTCTGCCCTTCCTTTATTGAAGGGTTACAGTGTAATTAAGTTGGCAGCATCCTTTTAATTCATCAAACATACAACACATGGCGGTGTTTGCTGCAATCAGGGGACAGCACCTTTGTGTGCCTGACCTCGTGCTGCTGTAGGAGAGGGGAAAAACTTCAGAGGGAAGAGAAGCTATTTCTGGGAGAGCAGCACAGCCCTGCAGGGTGGGCAGGGCTTCACCAGCGCTGGAGGAACTCGTGCCTGCACCCAAGATAAACCTGCTGGGTGCCACCACTGCAGAAAACCTGTGGGTTGTTCACTCGTCGCCCAGGGCAGGTGGTTCTAGTGATGCTTTAGGTTTTAACTTTTCTATGTTCCCAGCCCTGCCCTGCCCAGTGTCACTCTGCAGTTCCCTGGAGCTCGTTCAGTGCTGTTCTCTCATGCTCACACACACACAACAAAGCCTCTCCAGCTCTCCAAGGACACCCAGACCCTCCTAGGCCCAACAACTGCAAACCACAATCTTGGGGACAGGGGGGCAAGCTTGGGCAAATTCCATCCTTGCCTGGCTTCTGCTTGGGGAATTGATGCTGAGATCCAAGTGGGAAGAACTCGGGAGCTGTCCTTGTCCATGTTGGGATGCACTGAGGCAGGAGCCTCTGGAGCCCAGAGTGTACCTCTGAAGGCCTTTCCAATCAATCCCTCCTTTATTCCTTTGTTCCTGTCTAGTCTCTCTTTCTAGGTAGCCCTTTAAGGCATCACTAGACCGCGGTTCTTACAGATATAACACCCTCCTTCCTCCTCCAAGTAATCCTGCTCTGATAATGAGAACCAAGAATCCCTCTGGGATCCCGGATCGATGGTGAACTGACTGCCAGGGAGAGCTTGGCCCCTTCCAGGCCAGCAGAGCAAACTGCCAATGGATCAATTTCCCCACGAAATATTTTTGTGGCAACTACATTTCAGCGAAGAACAAAAGCAGTTATTTGAAGGCAGTAGGGAGTTTGTATCCTCTCTCAAATTAGTGACACCAGATTTTTATATTATGCAGCAGATTGGTATTTTCAGTGGCTTTTTCCCAGTAAGGAAGTATTTGGGCATTGATTTTTATCTCATCAGTAATAGAAATTACTCAAGATCCTGCCCTTTTCCATCTGTACTAAATTTTAAATTGTGAATGCCCTCAGTGGCTCCAAACTTCTGCCTTTGTATGTAAACCCCAGTAATGCCATTTATTGTGCATATCATTTTCTTCCTATATTTACCTAATCATAAACGTGTTTTCTTGCCATATAGACTTCCTGCTCACGGCATCCTTGGAGAGGTTGAACGTCCTAAGTGTCCTTCCTACCTTGCAGAACAGACACAGAATTATTTATTCATAAACAAGCTCCGTGCTTCTAACCTGCTTGTAATAATGAAGTTTTATACAACCATTGTGTCTACCAATGGCTCAGGCAAACAAACCCAAACCCCTCAACATCTGCACGTGCTGGGAGTCTCAGTGTTCAGAAGCTTTGGCTTTTGGACAAAAGTCTTTCTTGCTCTCACATGAAAAGTAAAAGACCATTGTCCTTCTGGACACTTTTGAATGGTTGCTTTACCTCGTTCAGTCAGATTGAAGACATTGGAATTTTCTCGCTATTTGGCAAAGTAGCTTTCCTGCAGACAGGAATTATAGTGATAATTAATTCTGGTTTTGTGGGTTTGGGGTGTTTTTCTTTGGAGGAGAAACACACACACTGAGGAATTGTACATCTACCCACAAATCTCCAAGATACCAAGAGCAAAGTCTTGGCCAGATCTGACCAACAACCTCCAGCAGCTCCAGCAGTGATCCCACCTGGACCTTGCCGTGTCCATTTGCCCTTTATCTGGAGTCTCACCAAAGCCTCACCAGGAAAGTTTGACATCATCTGTGCTACTCTCACTTTCAGCACTTTTGTCCCACTGGACACCCCAGAGTGTGTGGGCAACTTCATAATGTTCCATGTTCTCTGGAACTGGGAGCTCAGACCAAGAGAGGAAGGACAGAAAGTGGAAATGTTGGTGGAAATGCTCCCCTGACACCTCAGGGAACCTCATGTTCTGAAGTCCCTTTGGCTTTTTCAACCACTAAATATCCATTTGGACATTCTGGACAACTGTCCTAGTCTAGGAATGAGCTTGGTTTGCCAGATCCCATGAGAGAAGATCTCTTGCTGAGAGCCACAAGCAGAGATTTCTGATGCCAGTCTCCAGTGCTGTGGTCCCTTTTCCTCCCCTACTGGAACCTGAACTGAGCCACCCAACATCAACATGAGCTACCAAAGAACCTGCCCCAGCAAAGAAATTGGTGTTAAATAACACTTCTATTCTTGCTAAACCCACCAGTATTTGACTATTTATTTGTCTCCTGGTTGTACTCACACATCTCTTTACTCTTGGGGGATTTTTTTTTTTCAAGACAGAAGCTCGGGCTGCACAATTTAGATCCTGCATTATCTCAATGTCAATAAGTATCATCTTCTCCTAAAGAAAACACGTGCCATATTGCAAGTCAACCTCAGTCATAACTCAACACAATCATGTCATAATATAATTTTATACAATGAGATTGTATCTGTTGTTATTGAGGGTCATTGAATTCCGTCTGTCAGGGTGATGTTATTGAATGGGTTCAAGTAATAGTTTGTGCTGATTATCAGAAAATATGTTTAAAAACTGTCACTCTGTTTATATCTTTCAGGGTTGCATTTGAATTATGCAGATAAACAGGATCAAGAGGTGTAATGCAGCAAAGAACAATTCTTGATGGGAGCTGCAGAATTAAGTTGATATCAAATTTTCTGAGACAAAAAGGAGTTTCGTAGATGCTGGTTCTATTTAAAATGTAAAAGACTGAATATACAAAAAGCATGTTTAGATTTCTTGGTGTTAAGCCTAAACTGCATTCCCAGATGACAAACAACAACCAAAAAAAAAAAAGGTTCAGTATCACAGTGAAAAGTTGCACATGAGCAAGGATCATATTTTACAGATGTATTAATTTGATTTTAAAAAATTATCCCAACACATCAGGTCAAGATGGGAAAACAGTTTTTCTGGACAAGATTCATATTAAAAATCTGCCAGCTGCAATTTTAAGTTCTGCAGTAAAAAAAATCCTAACAGTGAGTAAATAATGTAAACCACATAATTTTTTTTCCTAACTACCTAATTTTGCCATTTTAATATACGATTTAAAATTCATTGCATCTTGGTTAATTACATAAATTATCCACTTGAAAAAAAAAGACAATCCAGTGTGTCTACTGGAGCTGAACACGACAGCCCTGGTTGCAATTGTATATTTTTGAAATGTGAATAATTTGAATAATGTTTTGTTCTCACATATTTTCCATTGCAAATATTTTAGAAATGTTCCTATGAACGTGTTCAATTTTTTCATGGACAATTTTTAAGTAAGAAGATAATGAATGCTAAGGAAACAGAGATTATGTGGGAATTTATTTTCTTGATGGTTTGCCTTAGATTATAGTGAGGTATAACCATAAGAAGAACCAGCACTGCCAGTGGGGCTTTGGTAAATACTGAACTTTGGTTAAACTCACAATTTTTAAGTAGCTGGTAAGAATAACGTCCTCTTGCCCAGCAGAATTTGGAAGAGTCCTCTCTAACCGCGATTTTTTAGTAATAACTCTTCCTAAAAATAAAGGAAGTTATGTGCTACATTGCCTAGAGAAATTAAAAATAAAATGTGGAAGTTCAGTCATCTTCAGGTTTTATATAATCAAGAATAGATCTTGTTTAAGATCTCTGTCTGGATATTCATATTTCCTTATGCAGAACATCAAAGGAATTCAACTGCACTTACTCACAGTTCCCAAGATAACTTTGGAACTAAATACATTTTCTATGGTAGAGATATTGGGGGGGTTGAGTAGAATTAGAGGACAAGATTCCTTGGAGCCAAATTCACTTGGCTCCTCTTTCCTCCTCACAAAACCACATTTCATCCACATATCAATAGCTTAGAACAGAGATTTTTTGGAATAGTTGTGAAAAAAAAACAACCTTTGATCAATCTGTAAATTGAGTATTTGGAATAACCTCTGAGCAGGAACAAGCACCAAAATTCATGTTTTTGTGTAGACAAGAAAACCTACTTTAAACTTGAGTTTCTAAGCAACACAACTTGAAATAATTAAGGAAAAATCAACTTCCTTACAGAGAAGTGAGAAAAGGGAAAAGCAGGCTTAGATGTGGAAGGGGATTCTTTGCTTTGATTGGCACATGAGGTGGAAGGTGATCCTCATGGCATGAAGGGTTTTTTTACCCAGCAAAGTTTCCTTCATGTCGCATTGAAAAAATACTCCTTTTCTGTGATCTGTACCAAAAACCAGGTAATGAACTTGTAAAAGTATAAGAGCTACAAAAACTGTGTGGAGTGGGCACCTCAGTGGCCCAAAGTTCCCCCACACCATCCTTATCTTGGAATATCAGACATCAGCAGAACAAAAGGAGACAATGAAAGGAGGCAGAAAACTTTGCATTCTTGCCACACAAACTCCAAGAGGAATATTAAGCTGAAAACTACATTATACATAAAATGTTTGCATGGCTCCTGAGCGAGGATTTTTCTTTGCATTCACCCTGCAAGAGCATGGCTCAGCCTAATGCATTGGATTCATTTATTTTGTTGTGGAGCTAATGGGATGAAGATAAAGTGACTTCCAGGCAGAAAACCTTGTTAATCAAAACCAATTTGGGCCACTTGTACATGTTGTTCTGACTTCCTGAGTTGGAACATCCATTTTTTACCAGAAACACACATGCCTGCAATGAAAAAATGACTGGAGTTTGTGTTCAATTTTTGGACAGCTACTTCGACTATGCCAATGTTTTTATCTGAGATATCACCTATAAACTGATTTTTCTTCCCTCAAACAAAAGCCCCTTATGTTTGGGAATGGCCTCTTTCTATTTTAAAGGCTGTTTTCAAGATGCATTTATGAATGGATTTACTCCCTGATATATTTTGCAGAAATTTGAGTAACTTGATGGCCTACTGGAAGCCAGATTCACATCCTGGAAAGAAGAAAATTGAAAAAAACATCCTAAAAATGTGTTTAAAACAGAATATGGATATTTGTGATTCCTTAATGATTAGTAGCTTGCTGGTTTTAATATGTTACTTGAAGAACAAGGTGCCCCCATGGAAGCAGGCACCAGAATGGAGTAAGTGGCCAATAAACATTTTGACCTCTTGCCATATTATCCATAAATTATTAAGAACTTGTGCCAAAATAAAAGGCACTGGAAGAGACACAGTTAATATTAAAAGACAAAGCAACAATCACTAATGAAGCATTTTAATGTTTGTGAGTGAGAAGGAAATGTAAATTTACCAGGGACATTTATTAGCAGTAGAAGCAGGAAGGTGTTGAAATCTTGCATTTGTGTAAAAAATGCTTGACAGTAGCTCCCAGCATTAAATCTCTCCCCCCTTCTACACACCAGGGCCTGGATTTGCCTTAATTTCTCTTTATCCTGTTTCTTGGGAAGTAGAGAGGCTGTACTAAGGCAGACCAGTGTATAGCAACAGCAAATTTAACTCCTTTAAGCCTTCCTGTGCTCATTTTTCTTTGTAAATTCAGACAAACCACTGGTCAGATTGTCCAGATGCAACTAGACATGAACGAAGCTCTTTAGACCCAGGGTTTAGGCCTCCATCTATTTACAGTTCCTCAATACTAGGTTAAAATCTCAGAAAAAAACTAAAAATCTGCTTGAAGACAGAGTAAATGAAGTCCACAGAAAGTTTTGCACAGTTTCAGATGAATTATTAAATCACCTTCTGCAGTGCACAGCAAGAAACCCAAAACTGCCCTTGGGATTTCAAACTCCAGTGAACTTGGTCAGTGCTCTGCATCCCTAACAAGCCTTGCAGTCAGACCAAGAGGCTTCTTTGTGGACCTTTTTTTCCATGCACCATCTGGTAAACACATCCCTTTTTATCCCACTTACTTTTGTTTGCATGGCCCATGTATTTCTTTATCTGTATTTTCAGATGCTGTTAAACTCCCCTCAGTATTTCTGAAAAAAGCCTGAAATTCAGTAACTTGGTATTCCCGAGGCAACCTGCAATAACAACCAGCTCAGGACTGCAAAGGATACTTGGTCAGGAAAGGGATTTTGTTTCTAGTGGGCAATTGCAAACAACAAGGGAAATATTATTTTTTTAAATTAAGATAAATACCTTAATGGCTTACTATTAAAATAATGTGCCCAGTTTACACAGACCTGAAAAAAGAGGCTCCTATCAAATTTTTCCTCTTTGGGGATATGTTCTTGTTACCAGCACAGGAACATTAATCACACTGAAGCTGCCTGGTGGAGCCACACTGGAAAAACAGTCCCTTTGTCCCCATCTGTCTGAAGCCCCTTTTCCTCACAGCCACCAAATTCCCTCTCTGCCACCTCCCAGCTCCTCCCCCATGGCCACTTCATTGGGGGGTGCAAGAAATGGGATGCAACTCTTCCTTCTCTCCTGAACTGCAGTAATTTGCTCTGACATCATCTCCAAACCTCTGTACACATCTGTAAATGCCATGAAAATGCTGCTCCTGGACCCAGCTCTGCCAGCCCAGCCCAGGGCGAGAACTTCTCTAGAGCGAGGACTACAAGGCTAATAATCACAGAATCATGGAATTGCTGAGGCTGGAAAAGACCTTTGAGATCACTGAGTCCAAGCTGTGACCTGACACCACCCTGTCACCCAGAGCATGGCACTCAGTGCCACGTCCAACCTTCTCTTAAACCCCTCCAGGGCTGGGGACTCCACCACCTTCCTGGGCAGCTCCTTCCAATGCCCTGCCACCCTTCCCGTGAAGAATCTCTTCCTATGGTCCAACCTAAACCTCCTCTAGGACCAGGTTAGACCAGATAGAGAAAAGATCAAGAGGCAGACCTGAGGATTGCATTTCTGTGAGGAGCTGCCTGTTGACCTCAGGCACAGAGCAGAATAATGCTGGTGTCGTGGGTGATGTTACACCACCAGGAGCTGACCCAGCCTTGTGGGTCAACATCTTGACACAAAACTGCCACAATAGAGCCTGTCACACACTTGTACAGCTCGCATTTAGCAGGTGGTATAGCAAAGAATATAAATAACCAGCACTGAAAGCAGCAGTCCTGTCCTCTATTCTGCAGGTCACGTTACTTCTCTACCCTAAGCAAGGCAATGAGAAAATAATGACATGCAATATAGTTAAAAGTGAATGCCTTCGTCCTTTTGTTGTTTATCAGTTAACAAAATGACATTATAGAGATGCTTTATGTGTTTATTGAAGGGCTGGGAACATCTATCAAAGCTCATTTTAGCTATTGTTAACGCCAACAGACTTGTTCTCTTCTGCCACGAGCTGGAGCAGGATTGTCAGCGAGAGATGACTGATACAGGCAAATGATTTTGCATCATTTGAGATACATACAGAAATATAATCATACCCAAGGTCAAACATTAGAGAAAGGTTGGGCATTTGGGGCAATGAAAGCAATGCTGTCAGATATTGAAATCTCAGCAGGAGATTCAGCTCCATTAAAACTGAATACACAATTACTTTCAGCTTGCTACTTTCCATGCATGTATAACTAGTTTGTTCATCTTGGTGCCCCCCGCGTTTAGGCAGAAAAGGTAAGATTTGAATGTTTGGAGGAATGGGGATGGGACTCCTTTCACAGGAGTGATAAACTGGCTATATAATACCCATGCAACTGGTGCATCACTTCAACAATTAATCTGCCTTGAAGAACAGACCTCGGTGATAGAAGGAACTGGCTCTGCCCAGGTATCTTGGAATTCTCCACATGTATTTGGCTGAAATTACGTGAGGGGCTTTCCACAGGATGCTCCTTTGGTGGCCAGAAAAGGAACCCTGAGGTGCCTGCCCAGCAATGCCGATGGAGTAGCATGAGGAAGAAGGAACCAAAGGAAAGAAACGAGGGGAGAAAAGAATGAAGGCTCATCAGGAAAATGAATTGTAAGTAGATATTAAAAATGGCAAAGGAGAAAGATGGTGGGAAGGGCTTTACTCAGACAGGGAAGTGCACAGGGAGGGCAGAGAGAAGCTGCTGGAGTTACTGGTGTTTTGAAATTCAGCTGTTTCCAAAAAGCTTCATAGTTATCCATAATTGTGCAGGAATGAGAGAGACTCCACGTGCACTTGGCAACTTGTGCTACTCTCTGCCACTTAATGCAGCCCTGAGGAGACACTGCCAACCTCAGAGATGCCACACCAGCTTCAAACAACAAATATTCATTTAAAAAATCGTCTTTTTAAGGGACAATCCCTCCAAATCTGGACTTTTTATCCAAGACAGCATTACCTTAAGTATCATTCAGGCATTTCAGACTCTGAGATCAGTGACAGAATGGAATTTTGGGGTCTCAGGGTCAGGCAAAAGTGATAAATCTTCTGATCTGGCCCCAGAATTTAAATAATTCCTGTGATATTTGGGAGATTTTGTGTTTGTATGTGCTTTCTTTATTTCTGAGATGTCTGCACTGAACCTCAAAAAGTAACTGAACATCAAAGTTTTTAATTTTACGGAAAACCCAAAACCCTGATAATTTTGAGCTTACATTTCCACATTATTAATGTTATGAAATTTAATCTAAGATTGAATTATATGATTATAAACTTCCTTGTATTGATGACAGCCACCAAAAATCTTCAGTTTATCTTATCTGTGTCCTTCATACCATCATTTCCTGATCTGTTTAGAGTTATGAGTACTCACGTAATGTGTAATGCCAGGAACATATAAATAATTGCATTTGCTCTCTGATTTTGACACAGTATCATGCAGAGTTCATGCTAATTAATTTCTGATATTACACTCAAAATTTTTGATTCACACAGAATTTTTGTGGAATAAGCACTACTAATAAATAATATGGCTTAATATTGAATCGTTTTGCTATTTATTTAAGTTGCAATAATGAAAAAAAAATATCCATGTTGTGCCCTTCTACTGTGGGTATTTTATCTTTTATTTTTATTTTATTATTTCTATTTTATTATAAGGCACAAAAAATAACCATCCTGTACAATTCTGCCCTTTAAAGTCAAAAATACATTGTTGAGCAACATCTCTTGGAGGATCAAACTCTCTTGGCCATGTCTTCCATCAGCAGCACAAGAGGAACTTGTACACACTCACCTCTCTTGATTCCAGGCAGTGTCTCCAGCCATGGCTCCTCCAGCCCATCCCCTTCTTTCTTTGGGAAGCCTCTTGAGGTAAAATGAAACAACAATGAAAATATTAATTCTTTGAGGTTGTCCTCTTCCATGGGGACCTGAGTCACCTGTACAAAGGTGTACATGTGTGTGCACACACACGTGCAGGACAGGGATCACCCAAAGAATTGGTAGAGCAGCCTCCTGATATTTTTAATTTTATTTTTTCCTGCTGCACATGTCCATGGTGCCTAACACATCTCAATGGTCTTTGAAGTTCCCATGCTTTCAAGGTCTCACATCTGTCATGCTATCAGTACCCTGCCACAGATGAAAAGAATATAATTATGGATTTAGTGTAATCATTGATTTCTGGGCTCCAAACCATTCAAAGAAAGGTCACGAGTCCACAAGGCTGCCCCTTAGGAAAAGGATTTGCATACGACTATTTTATTTAGCCGAAGACACCCCCAATTAAATGTAGGCTCTCCTCTTTGGGCTCTGCACCTGAGGCAGTGGGAAGAAGACAGATCAATCTCTCCACGGTTGCCTCGCGTGCGCGGAGCTGCCGCGCTCCCACCTGGCAGCGGCGGCAGCGGTGACTCTTGGCTCCCCTTTCCCTCAGGAGGCAGCGTCTCCCTTTGGAGAAGTGCCACGGCAAGACGTGGCGGACGTGCATCCGAGGAGCTGCACTTTTGGGAAGGTGGCAGGGTGCCAGAAGATTGTGCCTGAAGCAGGGGAGCTGCTGTCAACCCTTCAAGCGTTTAAGTTACTGCGGCTCCGCGAGAGCCGCAGTGCAGATGTAAAGACATAATTTTGCCCACAGTGTTTGGATTAGCAGTAAATCTACTAATCCAACACAATATCCAAGGGGGCATGGCTGGATCTATGGGTTCATAAATTCACACCACTCCTTTTATTATTCCGGGCCCCAGATGGTTTCAAATGGGCACGGGCATAATGAGATCTTGGAAGACATTATTATATTCTTAGGTCAAAATTCTCAGTCCAATCTCTTTTATCAGGCTCAGAGCCTTTGTGTCCCTGAAGTGCTAATACTTTATGCTGATTGACTATGCAGGCATCGGTGGGAGTTCACATTATTTTTGATACAATTATTATTGACAGCAAAAACTCCACCAAAAAGAGAAAAATCCCATTTTTATTACTTATGGTATCACATTGCCTGGAATATACAATGCCTGAGACCTTCATTATGGTTATGTTTTCATAACAAAACAGATGAGAGGGGAAAAAGAGAGCAGGATAAAAGTATTATTTTAGTAATGGGAAGACAAAGTATGAGCTTGATCGTAAAGAGCAGTGAGCTTTATAAATGCATCTTTGAACTGAGAGAGGCTTTTTTATTTTTTTAATCTTTTAAATAAATGGTTCTTTGAACCTGGTGGTTGTAAGGAAGTGAAACAGAACAAACTTTGAAAAGTGTGCTTGTCTGAGGCTCCTTACACCATATCTGGCTGAGAGTACAGGTGGCCAAGCACAGAAAGTTCCTGCCAATTTCTAAAGTTACGCTTTTATCCACTAAACAAGCATCCTGATCCGGGTTACCAAACAGGGCACTCAACAGGAGCCTCCAAGTGCATGTATTAAATATCACTTATTCCACAGCCTGGGCCATCCAGCCTAGTAAAGCTTGATCTAATACTGTTTCACCCTTTTCCTGTGCTCGCTGGATTTTGGGTAATGGACCTTCCCAGGAGACTGCTCTCAGAAAGTGTCTTCAGTAGAAGAGTTGATGCACATGCTTCTGTTTTAAAAAGCATATGTTCAGCACATTTCACTTTTGTGAAATGGAATATGGTTTAAGTTTGTTTCAATAAAAAAAAAAAGGGATTCTGCTGGAAGGACTTATGTCAAAGTGCAAAAGGTTTTGTACACAATGAACAGATTTTTTTTCTTGAGGGCCAAAGAGGAGACACTAAAATGAAATCTCCCTGCCACAAAAGCAGTTGCTGTTTTACACACAGAGAATCTACAAGACAGCTTGTTATGAATTCTCCATCTTTGTATTTATTTTGGATTAGACTGATTTAATCTAAGAGTCACATCAAGAAAACCAGACCTTGTCTTTAATGAGAAACTTAATATGTATTCACAGTAAACACTTTAAATGTCAAAGTTTAATGGACAGTATTCAAAGGCCATTATTATAGTAATGTGCTTTTCTATCAGCATGGCTGATGAAGAGCAATTCTTTTAAAGACACTCTTCAAAAAAATCAATATAAACTTTAAATAATAACAATAAAACCCCCCTACAGTGCATCTTAATCCAGAGGAAGGACAGTAACAAACCCCTACATAACCAGGAGATCCAAAATCAAGCCTTGGCAATGACTCTCAGTCTGAGAAAAAGGATGAGCTGCACGATTGCATCGCCCTGTTACCAGTGAGAAATATGAACAGAACAAATTTGTATGCAGCCTTCTTGTCCCCTGAGTTCATGGCTAAACCCACGTCAGCATCAACCTCCCCGAGCTCAGCTCTTCCCTCCTCTGTGTTCTCCTCCTCCAGGTCCTTCTCACCCAAAGAACATCCCCACGTCACAGGACACAGACAAATGCACCCCCAGGAGCCACATGGGCATCATTTAAAAGTTCTGCACAGCAAAACTTAACAGAAGAATCTTGTTTTCTGTATGAAAATGTCTGGAGTCTCCCATCTTATTAAGAGGAGCCTCTTCCCCAAATCCCAAGTCTTCCAACACGCCTTCTCCATCCCACTTCCCCAGGAGTGCGGGAGGTGTTGGGATGGAGAGCTCAACCCAGCAGACACAGAGTGCTTCAGCTTGATTTTACTGATTAAAAACAGTGTCACAATCTGCTTTTTTTCCCCATAACTCCCTGCAAGGTCTGATCCACCCTTGGTCCAAACACATCCAAAGTGTCCTGCGTTTCCAAGCACTCTTGGTGTCATTCTATCACAGTCTATTTACAGCTCCACGGTGGACACTTAGATCTTCTCAACAGTATTTAAGGAGTGTTTCCATAAAGATCCCTGCACATTTTCCAGCATGATTATTGCTCACTGAAACAGAGGGTGGAAAAGCTTCGGAATGCCTGAGTGAAGATTTGCCTTGATCTGGAAGGAACTGCTTCATGCATTAGTCCTGAAATCGAAGGCTGTGACGTGGTGCTGTTCATCAGAAAGAAGAAAGCCTGTTCAAGCAGGCTGAGTTTTTATTTGCAGCCATGGATACGTTTACAAATTTATAGATAATTTTATTTAATTGCATTTAGAATCAATTAAAGCAGTTCATTTACATGGAACGATGTAGCAACCAAAAGCTGCTGCTTACTCATTCTCTATGCTGAGAAATTTTCCCTTCGGCAGTGGGGCTGAACTTTAAAAGGAAATGATAATAGTTACATCCATGCAAACCCAGAAAGGCACCAAAATAATTCCTTTTCAAACAGATTCAGAGAGATCAAAACCTCTGGTTTATGTGGATTCCGTCTGTGTAACAAACTAACACAATGCCATGCTATTTTTATCTGGGCATGCAGAACATACAGAAATGGGGGAAAGCAGAGAATTTCTTTATCCAAGTGTTATTACTATATGCAGTCCCTTAAGGAAAATAAGCAATTATTGCATATTTATTTAATTTGCTGAGTAATGACTGTGTATGTGCTCTTTCCCTTTGGTTACATCTCTGCTCCAGTCTGAGCTGCTGACAAGGGAGAAAACACCACAGACAACCTGCAATCATGGAATTTCCAGAATTATCCTTAAATGATCCTTAGAAAACAGCGACCTGTACAAATGTTATTTGGTTCTGACTTATTTTGCTCCGTGGTGTGTATCTCTCTTGCTTTGCTGCCAGCTGCTAATAAGGGATGGAGTTCTTTGGCAAAGAGCAGTGGCAGCAGTGGCACAGCACAAAACCAGCAGCGAACACGGGGTCTGGCTCTCTGCTAATCCCACTCAGATCACATCCATCTCAACAGGGTTTGTGCTGTGAGGTGCCCAGGAGGAGATGAGCTCCACGCCCTGCACATGGAAATGAAGGAAGTGTCAGCCCTAAAAGTCTGCTCTTGGTACAGCCCAGCCAGAGCAGACACTCAAAGGGGTTCGTCATTGATTTTTGGGTACCTCGAGATCTCCACTCAGATTTTTGAGGCAACACCAGAAATGCCAACAAGCTTAGCAAAAAAATAGAAAAAAAGACAAGAAAAAAGAGAATAACCCTTCAATCAGGTACATTTTTGCCACCTTGTGTTTGTGGAATCCTTGAATCTACCTAGAAAACCCTCGCCAGCCAGACTGCCAATACTCGGGAACAGCTGAGACTGGCCTCCAAAAATTTGTCCTCTTTTGGTCCTCTGGAAAGAACTTTGTGCCTACTGCTCTGAAAGGAACTTAAAAAGACATTGATTGATCACAAAGGAGAAATCTGTGAAATCCACAAAAATTGCAAAAGCAAACAAACCCATAAAATTTACTACTGCATTTTAGTGTCTGGATCCAAATAAAAAGAGTGCACTTGATGACACAGCATCTGTAAAGATGCTAAGAGGCGATGCAGTGGCATCTTCAACATTAAATAGCACATTCAATAAATGCAGGCAAAATTCTCCAAATAACCTTAAAATATTCCTTAGCAATTATCACCTCAAATTGAAAATTTGTGTTTTTTTAATTGGCTTTAATTGCCTTGATTGGGAAAAAAATAATCCAGAAGTGATTGTCCTTCACCTCTCCATTTATTTTTATTCCCAGCAGAAGCCAAGGGATGCCCTTTGGACATCTTGGAGCCACAGGAACACATCAGAAGCCTGAGGAGTCCTTGCTCTGCTCCCTCGTGCCTGGGGACAAATGGAGCATCCCTGAAGCCAAAAATGTGAATGGAGAAGTTGGTCCCCGTCCTTGCAACTGTTGCTGGCATATTTTGAATTTCTGAGGATCAGCTACTCAGTTTAATGATG
Organism: Erpornis zantholeuca; assembly: GCA_013400515.1. Taxonomy (NCBI): domain Eukaryota; kingdom Metazoa; phylum Chordata; class Aves; order Passeriformes; family Timaliidae; genus Erpornis; species Erpornis zantholeuca. The sequence continues at coordinate 203,994 of VZTN01003852.1, forward strand.
TTAAAACCATAATGAGAGAGATCCATGTCTACCATGTCTGCTCTCTGGGCAGTCAGCACTAAAAGTAGCAGGAATCTGGTTTTTTGTATTTAATATTTTATGCCACGTCCTCTGCTCGGTTTTAGATCACAGAGATTACAGGATTATCCCTCTCCCAAACTTTGAATCATCTTCTCACATGTGATATTGTGAAAATTGCTTTCTGGCCTCTTTTCAAATGGTGAATGATCTGCTCTGAATTCTAAATAAAGTGGAACTTTAAATATCCCGTGCTCTGTGCTTGGAGCACTCAGCTCTGGAATGTGCCAATTCCACATGCTGAGGATAAAAAACCCTTTTAATTAGCAGGTGAATCCATAAAGCCAATGCTGTTGTAACCTTCTGTGTAAGAAGGAGCTTTGCTGGATGCTCCAAACTCTCTGAGAGCATCACATAAACACCAGCTGTGATAAAATTTGCTCCTTTTTTGTTTCTGGGATCTATTGTTATGTGGCACAAGAAATGGATGGAAACTTTTCAACCCAAACCCTGAGATTATGCAAAGCTCCCTGATGCACCTGGAAACAAAGCAGCAAAGTGAGAGGTGCCTCATACAACACCCAAAAGGAAAGGACTGGAAAGAAGGTTGCCCAATAAAAAAGAGGAATAAAACAATGGATAATTGAACTCAACTGAATTGAATCTGGATTTTCTCATGAGAATTGCTGTTTTATTCATGGCACTGAAGATGGATGAACAAGAATTTTTTTGGCTGTTGGAGTTTATTGGGGGGTTTGTTTGTAGGTTTCTTGGTTGCTTGGTTTGAGGTTTTTTTTCCTCTTGAATTCCAGCAGAGATGATTGGCATCTTCCTTAAAAAAATAGTATTTTTTTCAAGATTTCACATTTCGGTTGTTCTTGCTTTAGTCACAAACTGCTCAGGCAAGGAAAGTAGCTCCAAAACCCTTTTCAGCTCAGACAACTAAAAATAATCCATCCCTATTCAGCAAAACCTGAAGTTTTGAGATGCTCTGATTTTGAGAGCTTACCCTTTTCCAGGTAAACTCCACCAGGACACAGCTATATCAGAGTTCCTGACCCAGGACTTTGCCTGGAACACTGAGGAACCTTTAGGGATCTTCCTCTGGCCAAATATTTCCCAAAACCTTGAGCTGCCATGGGTTAAAAACAACCTGCATTACCAAAATTGGAGTAAATTCTGATTTTACTGCTAACGTTTTTCAGGAGGACAAAGGAGTAAACCAATTTTAACGAACTTGGATGTAGGGAAACCTCTTGAGCCAAATTCTTCCATGTCACCTGACAATTCAAGTATTTCACCACTTCATTTGACTACAAGAAATCCAGGTTTTCCAGCTCCCTTAATGCTCCAAGACTGAGTAAGTGGATCCCTACCCTTGACTCCCCACATTCCAGATGTGGCTGAGGGTGGTTCACATCTGGACGATTTAACAATTCTTCTCTGTTTTTGCTGCGCCATCTCCAAAATGAATAATCCAACCTAAAGCTTTCCTGTGCCAAAAACCTCCAATTGTTCCCTGAAACCAAAGGTTTCATCACTGAGATCCAGCAATTCATGTGTCTTCATTTATTCCTGACACATATCTGTATATCTGACTTATAAAATTTACTGGGTGGCTAAATGGGATTCAGTTGTTTATAAAGAATGTAATTTTCCCTGGAAAGTTTCCTACAAGTGCCTCGTTGCTTTGGAATTATTTTTATTCCTTGCTTTTTTTTTTTTTTTTTTACTTGCTAAAAGACTAAGCATTATCTACTAATAACATGAAGATGCAGAAAAGAAAAGGTCAATTTAATTGGAGCTACTATTTCCTGGGGTTTAAAAGGAAAATGTTGAAGCTAAGATGACATTGACAAATTGCTACTATTTATTTAAATTGTGTAATGCAATCTACCAGTAGTTCTATAATCTGCATGTTTGAAGCAGTTGACCCATCCAACTAATGCAAACAAATTAGCCTCCCGGGTCCTCCCTAGATCCTATAAGCCATTAAATATCCTAATCTAACATCATTTAATACACAAACTCTCCCAGTTTGAGTGTTACAGTGAATATGTGTTATAAAAATCACAATATATGGGGTCTAAGCACACCGAAGCCCAGGTCAGCAAATTTGTCTTTTCTGTCACCCAGCCCATTATTTATTTATTTTATTATTTATTGGCTATTTAACCACAATAGGGACACGATTTGGGTTTCCCTGTGCCCCCCATAACTTCATTGCCGTGGGGATCATTCTCTCAAAAGTCCAGAGTTGGTTTAAATGTTTTAAGTTCAAGAGTTCCTACCACGAATACACTGTACAAATTTCATCCCAATCAGTAAATTGTTCTCAGGGAAGTGTTTGCACATTAAATGTTCCTAAGGAAATTAAAGCTCTGTTATGCCCATGGTACCCAGGCTACCAACCACTCTGGTTTTCCCCCTGATTTATAGAAATGCCAATCTCGAGGTTTCACAATTCATGCAAATAAACTCACCTGAAGGGAATGGGATTGTTTGTCTCAGTAAAAAATGAATAAAACCTGGTGTAATTAGTAAAGCAATAATTCCCCCAGGAACTCAGTTCTGGTGCTTTGTGAAGAGGGAAAATTGCCTGTTCTCCATTATGATAAATACACCAATAGAAACCCACATAATTATTATTTTATCATACTCAGAGGTCTGCTCTGGAATTTATCCATGAGTAAAGTCCACCTCAGGCAGGAGCAAAACCAAGAGACATCTGAGGGCTGCCACGTCCTCCCCTTGATTTCTCTTGCCCTTAGATGAGTCCTTTAAAGAGCAGGGAGTCAATCGAGTTTCATAAGAGCAAGGAGATAGATAAAGGTAGCATGGAATGATTAAATCAATCAGGAAAGTAATAGTCCCATAACCAAAGGAAAGTCAATAGGTTATATATCACTGACAGCCTATAAAGTCATTACAGGAGCTTATGGGACTGAGTCACACAATTAATTGCCAAAGAAAAATCTCGTGGTTGCAGTAAAAAAAAAAGTGTATTTTTAGCATATTGATACAAGAAAGCTTATCCTTTCCATGGACTTTTCTGGAAGATAACTAAGCAACAACAAAAATAACCCCACAAAACTGAATCCCCTCAAATTACCAAACCATGTGGAAGAAGCTTTTTCCAAGCTGTTACTGAACTTCCTCCTTAAAAAATATGGTTTAGGTGGAAAAAGAGATCTTATAAATTGTATAAGGAACAAGCTGAACCCGTTTTACACAATGCAAAGAAATAGATGGGATCAAGGACCACCTAGAGAAATCGCAAAAATGAGGAGAAAAAAGAGAGATTCTGCAGAAATTTGGGGAATCTTTCTGCCAGAGTACAGATATTAATAGTTTCACGTGCCTGGTTGTGAAAAGCACAATGGATTTGAGGAGCTCTCTGAAGAGATTTAATTTCAATGAATGTGAGAGTGAGAAGGAGCTGAGCAAAGTGCTCTGATTCAGAGCCTGTGACCTTTCTCAGCAGAGTCATCAACAACTGCTCCACTTCTTATATTCACAAACGTAGAAAATAAATCCCTGTTATTTTAAAACCTTGATCAATAAATTGCAAAAGCAAAGAGATTTAAGCAAATCCGATCACGAGACCCCAATCTCTGCCTCCTGCTGCAGGTGTGATGATTTTACCTCAAAGGGGGCTGTTTTTTCACTACAAAAATTACCACATATTTTCCTTTCTCTGAGGAGTAATTAAGTGACTCATGGATGAGATCTAGAAAATTGATACTTGTCAGAGGTAAAAACAATGATCAGTGGAAGAGGTAAGTTTATCATAGAATTGTGATTTTTGGCTTTTTTCACATTCCTTGCCTAGTTTGGAACTGTTCTGGTTCATAACAATCAGCTATTGTCAGCTGCTAATTATTAATTTCTCTTGGTTTAAGATCTTTTAAGCTAAAATGACATCAAAAGGAGGTTTGAAAGGTAAAGTCACTCAACCTTTTCTGAATTTTTGTTCAAAAACATGTTCTTTAATTGGACCAATACCAACTGCTGGTTCAATTTTCCCTTTCTCTATCATATTGGGATACCTTGGAGCTGCATTAAACATCCCATTGCCCTTAGAAACCCGAATTTCTTTGCATGTTACTTCAACCTGAACTTGGGATTTACAGAGAAACATTTACAGAGAAACAAATCCGCATTACCATGAATGATAACATATGAGGTATTTTAAATGAATAGTAATTAAAATTTAGTAGGATGATAATATGGTAATTAAATATCAATTGTTTGCGCAGGACCACTTATTGAGTTTAATAAGTATGTAAAAGATATTAATCTAGTTGTCATGCAATTACCTCATTGAGGGGGAGTGGGAATATGTGCATGTGTGTGGGAAGAACAAATCATGAAATGCAAAATTCAGTTTTAAAGCTGCCTTAAGGTTATGACAGAACCAAAGGGAAAAAAAAAATTAATAAGTTGCTCTTCCTCTTCTCACAGTGGGATATTCAGGGAGATGCAGGGCAGTGAGCTGTGGGCATTCCAAGGGCTGAGGAGGGGATGTGGACAGGGAGCAGAATCACAGCATAGTGGAATGGGCTGGGAGGGACATTAAATCCCATCCAGTGCCACTCCCTGCCACGGGCAAGGGACAATTTCCACCAGCCCAGCTGGCTCCAAGCCCTGGCCAAGCACAAGAAACTGTGGCAAACACAGCTTTTTAAATATTTCACTTTGAAAGAGCATCTGCACATTTATTACAAAACCCACACGTGATCAGGTATCAACCACCACCTAAACCCCCTCTTTTAGCACTCAAAAGAATTATTTGGGTTTCTATCTGCCATAGATGTTGCATTAAGTGCCCAATACACGAGAAGGAAATCTTTGGCCACTTCCCTGGGATCTGCACAGTAATGGAGTTTCCTGCAAGGTAATTGTGACAATTTCACACGTCCTTATCAACTTCACTGCCCTCCCCCCAAATCAAAATAGGCACTTTAGGGATCATAATTCCAACCTGGCAGGTTTTGAAAACAGAAGATGGGACAGTCCCCACATTTTTCTTATAAATTATCCATCCTTTCTGTAGCAGCTTTGCAAGCAGTGGCAATTTTTTTATAGCTCAGAGCAGTTATAAAATATTAACCATATCAGACTTGATTTTTCCACAGCCCTGTGTGGAAAAAGGCAAGATTTTTATGCTCCCGTGTTTACATAGACATTAGAAGCAGAGAAAGGTGGTAGGAAATTTGAGTTCACTTCCCTGCCAACTGAGGGGAAAGGACTTCACCTACATTTTAACCAGCAGGACTTTGACAAACCTGTTCACAAAAACTCACTGAGAAGAGGAGCCCTCACTTTCTGAGCAGAGTTATCTTAATGTTTAACCACCCTTTTTATCCAAAATCTTTGCTGCAAAGGAAGTTAATTCCTTCTTTTCCTAAGCCCAACAGAGAGAAAAAGGTATTGACTTTTCTGCCAGCAAACCCAGCTCCTTCAGCCCTGTCTCCAACGCACTCTTCTGAATCTTTCATCAGTTTTGGTCCTCCTTGGAGCTCGGATTCCTGCGCAGCATCCTTAAAAAACTGTGTCTTAAAAAGGGATCCTGCGGCACCCAGAGCCTCTCCTGCCCCCAGGCTTCAGAAAAACAGCAGAGGCAGCTTAGAAAAATGTTTTAAGCACAAACAGAAATGAACATGAGGAGAGGCTTCAAGACAAATTACAGGGGACAGTGCTTTTCCCACCACCTCCCAGCGCTGCTTTGCGAAGGTGCCCAGATTTAGGAGCTGAGGGCAGAGAATGGGCAGCAAAAAGTGTTTTCTTCTTTCAAACACAAGCTTTTAGACTGCCAGAAGGCTAAACATGAGGAGAGAAAGGAAGAAACGATGAGTGAGGTAAAAATTAGGGTTTGAGGAAGCAAATGGCACCAGGCCTGTGTGAAGACTGGGGCACCACCAGTGGGGCATGGCAGGGCAGCTCCGTGGAGCCTCTCAGGGGAGCTTCTCTCAACCTCTGTTTTCTCCCTATCAATGGTCCCTGCAGCCCTACTTCAACACACCCACGTTCTGAGCCTCTTTAATTAATTAAAGGGATAGAATAATTACTGCAGCAACTCTTATTCTGGTTTAGGCCATCAGAGGGAGGGTGGGAAGGGAGGTGGGGGGCAAATGCACCTGAAATCGAGCTCTTGGGTGAGGCAAAGTGGCTGCAAGCCCAATAAAGAGGTAACTCCAAACAATTTTAATACAGTTCTGCATCCCCCCAAGGCAGCTGCAGGATACTGGTGAGTCCAAGCCACTGAAACAGCCGAGCTGGAAACCTTTCTAGCAGAGGAAATACTCTCTCTAAATATTAGGAGCTTCTGTAGGCTCAGATATGTTGATGGGTCACATCATTTTTGCAGATCTTACCAGTAGATATTGGGAAGACTTGCTGTGCCATATGTGCATCCTTCTTCTCTTTCAAAGCCATCAGTTGTCGAAGGGAATAAATAAAGAGTTGTGTTTGGGGGAGAAAAAGCAATATGCACTGAAGCTCAAAAGCAGGCGCGCGTTTGAAGTGTCACTTTTGGTTTTTATCACCATTTTATCACCACTAAGGGAAAGTGCTCTGCAGCTCACAGAGCACTGCCTCATCCAATAACCTGTTCGGAGCAGGCTTTTTAGCCTGGTGATAGAAACAAACACAGGCAAAGCTAGAGGCAGATGATTAAGTGGGCTGAAAATCCAGCCTGACACACTGGTACCAGCTGAACAAAACTGGGGTCGGGGGAGAGGTACAAGAGCACGAACCAGAGCTTAAATTATCCAGCTTAAATTCCTGCCTTTCACAGTACACCCCCAGCCCCTGGCATTGTATCACCTTGATTTCACGTGGGGCAAAAAAATTCCCAATTATGAGGGTGCAGATGAGTATTTCCACAATTCCAGGTTTATGCAGGAGCCCAAACAAGCTCTTCCAGCACCATCCCCACATGGGCACTGCTGTAAAATCCTGTTGTTGACTCAGACCACAGGGCCAATTCCCTGAAAGGATTTCTTAGGAGATGTTGCTCTCTAATATCTCTAAACCTACTTACAGATTTTTTTTTTTCCTTCATTTGAAGATCACTGACCTGGTGCAAGAAAATATTTTCTCTCCATAGGAGGCAGACCTCTTCCCTTCCTGTGACTTTCAAACCACCAGAACTTTGAAGAGTTACTGTGCATCTTTTCCCACTCTCTCAAGCACCCAGTTCCATACCCAGACCTCCTGGTGTTTTCAAAACATAAATAAACACTGTATATATTCAACCTCACAATTTGCATTTGTACCTGTGTATGTTCTGCAGATTTCCCTCCCAGCCCACTAAAAAAGTATATTTTTGCCAACTTCTGTAAACAAAAATGTTTAACTCTCAGGATTCAAATGACTAAAAAATGATTTTTCTCCTTGATTCTGCTGTTCTTTAATATTGGATCTCTGTGAAGTTCTCCTACAATTTTATCAAATAAAGGCTCATTCCTAGATTTATCACAGAATAGCAGGAACTTGACCTTCCAACTGCTCTGACCTGGACTTAGGAATGATTTTTATTTCATTACACAGATATTTGGGGTTGTAGTTACACAGAGCTGGGTGGGCCAGGCCAGTCTGGTTATGATAAAAGGCTGGTGGAGAGCTGGAACTTTGCTAGGCTGTGCTGATGGCAAGCATTGGAACATTCTGTAAAATGGAGGATAGTAGAGGATAGAAAAGTGAATTCCAAGATTTAAAGAGCAAAATTTACTGGACTTGGATCAAAGCAATAGAATCAAATCATGGATGTAGCACCTCCAAAAGAAGAAGACTTCAGCCAAGCACCCAAATGTGAGAATACAAAATCAGCTGGAAAAGCCATTATTTGTCAAGGCATCACCATCTTTGGACTTCAGAAATTTCCTGCCTGGGAATTCCTGTGGGAATTTCCATATAAAATAATGAAGAAAAATAAAACAAAACAACTTAAAAGAGAGCTTCCAGGAAAACAAATTAAAACTCTGTGGTTGTTTTCTATTCTAGTGCCTCTTCCTCCCCAGGGCTCTGCCCACCCAGTTTTTTATATAAAATATTATTGTCAGGGTGCTCAGGAATGGTCATTACAGCTTCCTGTGAGGTCACAGCAAAAACATTCTTAGAAGTAAAAGGCTCACAGCATTCCCAGGTGGACAGAGCTGGAACAGGAGCTGAAGATTCAGTCTGGTGAGGGACCAAAGGTTCCTCCTCAGCTGTAGGGATGGGTCAGGACACCAAGGAGCTGCCAGGGAGGGCTGGGATCCATGAGATGTCTCCAGCTATTCCCAGCTGGTGCAACCCCTTCTGCATCATTCCTCACTCCTCAGTAGGCAACAGCTCCTCACAGACCAGGCTAACCTTTCTTCTATTCACCTTTACAAGATCTATAACAAATATACTCCAAAAATTAAGAGGGTCTGATCCTGCTTCCCCACCAGCAGTGCCTAAAGCAGCAGGTGGACTGTGGCTGCAGTGCTTCAATATATTCATTATTTAGGCCATTAATTTACTTTGCACTGAAAACATCTGGCCTCTGGTGCTCAGGGGGAAAAACAACATGACCCAAAACTTGTTTTAACTACAGGTTCATCTTCTAGGAGGGCAGGTTAAATTCACCAAGTGAAAAACAAGGAGAGTTTGTTCACTATGGGATAGGATGGAAGGAGATGAAAATTTTTCTGTATAACTTTCTTTAAGTGATTTTTGTAAGGAAAGCTCACTGGATGCAGTTTGTAATTGCTGCCTGGAAGACCCATGGGAAGAGCTTCTGCTTTTTCTTTTTCCTCAGGTGTTTTTCACAAGCAGAGCTGTACCAGTAACTAAAGTTGTGGAGAATCCCACACGAGGGCTCAGAGCATCCCCAAAAACCTTCTCCCCAAAAGATTCCAGCCCCCACAGGGATTCCCACACATTCCTGCTTCCCTTGGACCCTTCCCCACGACACCAAACATGTTCCTTGCAAAACCAGCAGTGTCTGGTCAATGTGGGTTTTGAAAAAGACACTTTTAATGAGATTGCTGAGAAACTGGGGAGGGATTTCACACATCAGGGAAGGCAAATCCCACCAAGTAAGACAGGGAGGTGTGGCACAATAGCCTGGAAATTAAACAATATTTTTCTACAAATAATCTCACATGAAATTTTATTAAAACACAGTGAAACCAACTACTTTCAGGCTCTGAGATAGTAATTAATTATCCTATGGCAGTGTCCCATGGTAGAAGGAACTAATGTTCAGTTGTTTAATAAACTAACAGTCCCAGGGAGAAATTAACTTGTTTCCAGATTATCATGATTTCTTAAACTCTTCAAGTTTCATGGTTCCAAGCAGGAAAGATGGGAAAGAATAATCAGGTGGAATTAAAGAACAGGAAACAGGTTTGTTTCCTCCAGCTCATCTTCACTCACCCAACAGGTCAGAAAATTTATCAAGATTTTGTGTGCTCTCATGCCAAGATGAGCTTTCCAAAAATTACTTTTATGACTTTTTACCTCTCGAATGACAGGGGTTGCACAGGTCTGTGGATAAATCTGAATTTCTGAGCCCACGTGTGCTGTTTCCACACAAACTCATCTTTTGTGAGGTAGAAACAAGCCTTTGAAGAGAGGTGACATCTCCAGCCACATGCTCTGTGTTGGGGACCTTATTTATGAACCACCTTCACCCACCAGGTTTGGAGAGAAAGGCTCCTAAATTTTAACAGAGAAATGAATCACTGCTTCATATTCCTGGGTTTGCAACTTTTTTATCATTTCAGTAAATACCTGTCCATTAAGCACCAGGAAAAGAACCCAGATAAGCCAAACTGTATTTCCAGCCTATCATTTTGCAATGAGTTTTCCTCTTTCTGTGTCTGAAAGCTTCCAAACATGGAGTATGAAAAGGTTCTGAGGTGTTTGTGGTTACAGATGAACTTATTTTTAAGCTGCTCACAAAATGACAGAACTCCACTAGCCTGTAAAATAATTATTCCTGCAAGAAGGTGGATTATGCACAAGACAGATTTCAAAGGTTAGATTTTATTCTAAGAAAATTCTGCTTTTAGTCTGAAGCTGCTCTTCATCTATGGCATCGCCCCCACTTTGGTGCTGGCTTGAACAGATAATTGTAGGAATTTCCTCCCCAAAATGTTTTACACCTTTAAATTGTTGGAAATTAAAATCATGATGACAAATTGAGAGAACATGAAACAGATGATGGTGTCCTGCTAAAAACAGAGGGAGAACTTAAGGAGCACCTTCTTCTGCAGTGGCAGCTTTTAAAATCTCTCCTAGAAAGAGCTGTAATTTCAGAATTACAGATTATCAGCTTATGCCTCACCAGAAATGTGATGACCTCAGAATTCAGCTGTAACTGGGACAATTGCACCTCTCCAAGAACTCAGTGTACAGCAACGAAACATCCAACAGTGCTGCACTAATCCAAGGGAGAAGCAGCTCTCATTAGATGACTATCTCTGCATGAATAATGCATTATTACCTGTTTGGGTTTAATTAAATGTAATACATAACATTTTCTTGTAATGACTATAGGTATCCATACACCCCTATTATACTTGACTTCAATAATTCATTCATTTTCCTCTCATCCCCTCATTTGGACAATCTATCATTTTGCCAGACTCCTAATGTAAGTCATTTATGAGAAAAGTTTTTATAGTATTTTCCAGGCTAACTGGGATTAACACAGTCACTGCAGACCCTCAACACTCCTGTAAACCTGCACTGAACACAGTAATTCTGAGTGGATAACTACATTTGGAAGGAAAAACAAAGAGCATCCTGACATGATGAAAGGGTTTTAGGAGGATTTAGCCCTTGATTGCTCAATTCTTGTATAAAGATTGATGTGCATGTTGGAAATCCCATTTCTTTTCTATTGCCCCTTCCCAAAGCACAGGGAGAAGAAGGAGGGAAAACTTTGCCCAGTGTGTGACAAAGAGTAACTCACACCTGAACTTGAAAGTTGGGATTTGCATAGATGAGGCTGAAGAGTGCTGAAGTCAACCTGGAGTGGTTTAAAAATGTGGCACTTGGGGTCATGGGGCAGTGGTGGCCTTGGCAGTGCTGGGGGAGTGCTTGAGCTCTATTATCTTTGAGGTTTTCCTCAACAATTCTATGATTTTATAAAACATTGCTTTGCCCCTTGTATTCACTCATTTTTGGTGCATAGCCTGTGCTGATGGATTCTACTCATTTTCAGTCTCTGGGTATTTGGAAATCTTGCTACTCTCAGACTCCTCAATTTGGAAACTCTCCAGAAGAGCTTTTTCCCTTTCTCAAGACTCACCTATTCCTGCAGAAGATGTTCCTATCCCCCTGGGCTCCTTGTATGCAGGAAAACCTGCTTTGTTTTGGGATCTCAGCTGCAGGTCTGACCCACCCCAGCTCCCCCATCCCACCTGATTTCTGCAAAGCGAGGAGAATTACACCTCCACACTCCTTCCCCAGCATCTGCGCATCTGATTTCCCTCTGTAAACAGATTATATCCAATATTTATAAAAAGATTAAGCTAATCTGACATTTAATTAATGGAAACAGCAATGTTTGACTTTTTATTTTAATAAGCAACACCCTTTGTTCCCACAGAAATCATTACTAGCGGTACGCTCAAAAAAGGAAAAAAAAAAAAAAAGAAGGCAGAAAGATTTCACAAAAGGTTCCATTAAATTAGAGAGCAATAAACAAACACAGCCAATTTATGCATCGGAGTCATTAAATGTGTATCCTCTCCACCACTTCCTTCACAGACACTACTTAGGGCTGCTGCAATGGATCTGCAGGGAGCAGTTACCTTAATTATAAAATGAAACACCTCTGCTAATGCAGTCTTGGAGCCTTGTTAGTTTACACCCCAGACATGTGGCTCCGAATGGGCTCCAAATGCTAATTCCAGGGATGCTCCGAAGCGCCGTGCCCGGCGTTCCGTGACCGCGCTGCCTGCAGGGCTCCCTGGATTTTATTTCCCCTCCCTCTTGCCCTTGGGGCGGAGATAAAACGCAGGAACTCTTTGGTCCGGCTCAGCATGGACTTGTGAATAGTTCATTCATGGGCAGCCATTTGGACAAGCAGCCTCTTTATCTGATTATCTGCCCTCATTGTTAGAGCCGTGCCTCGATGTGATGAGCCTTGCAGGAAAAATTAAAGAAGATGTAAACAGTAAATGCAGACATTTTGCAACATAGCTAAAAATAAATTGCACTACAGGCAATTATGCAAGTTTTACTGGATACATTAAAAAGACATTAAATGCACAGCTGTTTTAAGTGTCTTTTAAGCTGATAAATTAACTGTCTAATAAATTGTAAGATTTGTCAGCTAATAATGCTATTTTATCTGCTTTAACATATGCCTTCCTAGTTCATGAAGCATTATTGTAAGTGCCAAAAGGAGATAATGTGCATTTTACAGTGTTATGTCTTAAGTGGAATGGATCATTGGCCATGAAGAAGTGTGTTAATAAATCTCCTAGGCTTTGTTAATTGCACTCAATGAAGTGTCACTGTTAAAACACAAAAGATGTGATAGAGAAAGCTGAACATAATGTCTTTCAGTTTTACAATTAACAGTTCACTAGGCAAATCGACCAAAAAGACCATAATTTGTTGAAGCCTTATTAACTTACATTTTCCTAGTCAAGGTCATAATTGTGAATGGCTCAAAGCTATCTTTTAATGCTCATCAAGAAGAGTAACCTTGCTGGAGAGAATGAACTTTTCCATCTCTCAGCAGCACTTATCCCTTGCTTTGCAGGTAGCAGGCAAATAAAGCTGAACTTTGCTGTACACCCCCAATGAGCACCACTCCTGAGGTGGGAAACACTACTTCAACTTTCCTTTACAGCAAATAGAAGAAGTGACGAAAAATTTAAAAAAAAAAAAAAAAGGTTTTTGAAGAAGGGCATAAACCTATCAGAGTTGTTGTCATGCAGAAAGAGTGCTGTTAATTTTAATTTGAAGAATTACTCATCAAGGTTTGAGGTTTTCCCCCTGGAAACTGAACCCAACACAGAAGACAAAACAAATAACCCAACGCTCTTCACAAACAATTATCAAAATCAAATACAACCACTAAATACCCTTCACAAAGAAGAGCTATTTCCATAATTCTTATTAAATATCGATTATTGAACATATTAACACTTGTCAACATCTCATCAGACTGGCACTACTGGGCTTTGTTGCAAAATCTTCCCACTTCAGACTGTTTTGTGATAATGTAAACTATTTTCTCCACCAGGGTAATCAGAGTAAATATCAATGATGATGCCTTGGCACACAAATACAGATATATGATCACCAGCTCCCTAATCCTCATGAAGCAATGAGAGCACATGATAGAACAATAATGACCAAGTGTTAATTCAAGCCTGTCACTTCTTCCTGAAAGCCTCAAGATGCAGAACAGGATGATTTCATGGAAATCACCATATATTTAAATCTCAGACCACAAATGCCACCACGTGCAATTTGAGCCCTTAAAAGTGCTCAGCACTGGTGGTTTGATAACGGCTGTGACACTCTGTGATGCACGAGATGTTGGGATATATAAAAATACACATTAATAAATCATTCCATGCATTAAAAATAATGAAAATTGCCCATTTTGCTGCTCTGAGGTTACAGGAGCCACCCTGAGCCACTCAGGAGATCAGAGCCTGTTTGTCCTGAGCTCAGGGATCACCTGTGGCTGGACAAAGAGGGAGTTTCCCACTCCAGGACCAGGCTCCTTGCTGTAGGACAGTTCACAGAAGGAGGCAGAAGTTGAGCAGGGTGGGCATCACAGACAAGTATGTCCAAAAACCACAGTGTGGGATGAGTCTGAAAGACTGCACTGGCACAAGTCTTACATGGAACAAAACAGACATCAGAAAACAAAGAGAATTCCTTCCCTTCCCATAAGGCTCTGCCTTAATGACAGGATTGTTCAAACAATCATAAAATCCTGCTATGGTTTATGCTGGAAAGGACCTTAAAGCTCATCAAATTCCATCTCCTGCCATGGGCAGGGACACTTTCCACTAGCCCAGGTTGCTCCAAGCCCTGTCCAGCCTGGCCTTGGACAATTCCCAGCATGGGATGGACACCCAGCAGTGTATGCCCATGCTAGAGAACACCAACAGAAAATTAATATTTTCAACTAATGCCTGTGAACATTCACCTGAGAAACTCCTCCAGAGGACAGAACTCATCCAGCCAGAAAAGGGAAAGTGAACATATCACTTGTGTCTGTTTCAAACTCCATAGCTAGCAGAGATCAGAAATTCTCCTTAAAAACTGTGCTGCGGATGATTTTCATAATTTTCTATTAATTAATAGGATCAGTGGAAGAATTGGACTAAGACTTAATTGAGAACAGTATCTGATATAAATAGAGATGTTCACGTACACATGTAGAGAGTGAAATATCAAGGTGTACACATAAATATATTTCCAACTCCCAGTTACCACACAGCTGACAGAAGCAATTTCAAGAAATCATATTGAAACCACTGACACCAAGATAACACAAAATAGCTGAAACACTCTGTTTTATAAATAAAGAGATTTATGTTTGCACTAGAATAGCTCAGCTACATAAAGAGTAATAGCTATGGGAGCCAAACTGGAAAGCTGGGAGGCCTTTAAGGATTTGAACATCACTGCTGCAGCTGGCTCACTTTGTTCTTCACATGGATGTCAACCAAAGGGCTGGGACAGGAGAACCTGCAGGAATTCAGGGATATGCTGCCCTGCTCCCACTGGGATGCATCTCCTTGTACAAGAGTTGATATCACAGCTCAGTCTTGTCCCTGCTCAGGTACAATCTTGTATTTGATCCATTAGGGACAAGCAGGGGAATGCTTGTGCTCCCAGCTGCACCCACACAACTCCCAGCCCTCTTACAAGTTGCTTTCTCATGGTTTTACAAATCAGAGTGCCTAAGCCTGTTATTTGTCTTTGTATGCTCTTTCTAGAAACGTCATTAGCAGAAATGCCCTGAAGGTTTCAGGTTTGATTTCCTGTGTAAATCATGCAGGCATATGCCCATCATGAAAAGAACTGCAAACTTTGCTCAGTCTGGGGTTTCACACACTGCTCTAAACCACTTAATCAGACAGATTCCAACCTCTTTGAGTGAAACTGAGTCCAGTTTTGAGATCCTGGATTTACTTTATGGTGATGCAATTTGATGAAGGAGAAGTTGTTGCTGTTCATGGACTGTTAGTGTGAAACCAGGGGAACAGAGATGGTTTGGCCTTATCAAATTGAGATCCCTTTAGATCTCAACACCAGTTGATGCTTTGGGAATCACAGTTGGAAGGTCTCAACCCTCCCCCATCCATCCAAGCCCCACAACCAACCTTCAAAAATGTACAGCACACGTTTTGCAGAACTCAGGGAACAAATCTCCTACGAAATATATGATAATTTCCCCCCCCAACCCCAAAATGTTTATCTTAAGTAGCATGATTTCCTGAGATAATAATAAATTGCCATTTTTCAGGCTGAAGGAGGTTTGCACAACCAGACACATTTCCTGGGCCAGTCCCTGGAAACTGTTCTTGGGTGGAAAGGTCCCTGTGGCTCCCTGGGAACGGCGCTGGCTCCCCAACCTCGGAGACACCCAGGCAAGAGCAAACAAAGCAGACTTCAAGGTGTTCTGCTCTGCTTTTTGTTTTTTCTTTAAGTTGGGTTCAGCAGTTCTTAAAGAGTTCTTAAATCACCTTGAATTTAATTTCTCTAAGCCACGTTTAAAGGGAAGAATTACCATCTGTCACAGTTGGTTAATCAGAATCAGCGCGCTCCATCTCACTCACTTTTTATTAAAAAATAACCCTTCAGTTACTAAAGTTTCTGGGATCTTTTCCATGAAGATGTAAGCCATGCTTATCCCACAGGAGCGACTGACACCACTCACAGAAGTTAACTAACCCATGAACAAGCACTGGATGCTGGTTTATATAATGTCACCACATCATTTTTATTACCCATGCCTATAGCAGTGGTTTCTTTTTTATTTCTTTAGTCTCTCGTGAAGCCCAGGAAACATTAACATGATTCACATAAATGTCCACACCATAAAGAGAGGGAAGTTTCAGAAAGCAGAGTCACCGCAACAATATTAAGATTGTAAAAATAAATGTTCTGCTGGTGTTGGTTTGAAAACAAAATATTCAAGGAGAAGCAGTAAAAAGAAAAAAAAAAAAACCCAACCCTGCTCACTCCCAGATTAGTGGATGTGAATGAATCCAGGGAAACCTGAGCGTTGGCTTAACCAAGCATGGCTAAAGCTGGAACAGTAGCAAGAAAAGATTGCAATTTTCTCCAAACTGTGAACAAAAGACCTGAACGCCAGCAAAAAGCAATGAATCCTCTTCATTCACCGAAACCAACTAAGTGGTAACAAATTGTGAGTTTCCAGTTGGACACAATCGGGCAGGAATAATTATGTGGGATGCTAAAGGCTGATTTAACCCTTTCTTCCCCCATTTCTGGGAGGCATCACAGGGAGAACAGTCCCGAGCACACCCATACAACCAATGCACTTTCCCACAGAAGGGTCAGCCTGCTGAGGGAGAAGGTTCCCACAGATCAAAGATGGGATCTCCAGAAAAATTAAGGCTGCATGAGGCCTGTCTGTGTTCTCCTGGTGCCAGAGAGAAGTTGTTATGGCTTAAGCAGGTACCCATCCAAGATATTTTAAATAAATGAAAGAACTGAAGTTTCTTAACCTAGTCCAGAGCACTGGAAGGATAATAGAGTTGCTGTAGCTTTTTCTTCCTCTAACATTATCTAATTAAAGAGCAGCTTGGTGGGAAATGTAGTCCTTAGGCCAGAAAAGCCCCCAAACCAACCAAAAATTTAAAAAATAAAATTTTACTCAGAGATGGCACAGGATGATTTCAAAATCTTTTGCTTCAGATCATTGTACTGTAGCACTGAGGGTCATCCCACAAGTCTTTTGAGGTGCTGTTGGATTTCACATTTAAAATGTTGCATTGTCATCTTGTAATAAAGGTTTAGCAAGAAGTACAGATAAGACTTTTTTGAAGCCATTTTTCTGAGTCATTTTGTTTACAAGCCGATTGTTTCACACACATCTCTGTGAAAGCACATTTTGTTTTGACCCACCCTTTGCAGCCTCACAGAGAGGAAGAAATACTGAAATTATTTGCAAATGAGAATCATCTTCACATCCAGAGACTGCAGAACAGGCAGAGCAGAAATGGCCAATCCCAGCAGAAATTGCTCAGCACAGGCACATAATTAAATTTCTCCCTGAAACAAAACCCCCCCATGACACCATTTGAAACACAAGAGACCTGAGCCTGAAACTTTGGCCGAAAGCTACACAAAGTCAGGCCTCTGAATTATTTTCTGTATCGCAGCACTGGCATGGATTGAGCTGCAGGGGTTCTGAATCCCAGAATCCCTGAGACTGGGAAAGTCCAACCTGTGCCCAATGCCCACCTTGTCACCAGCCCAGGGCACTGAGTGCCTCCTCCAGGCCTTCCTTGGACACCTCCAGGGGTGGGCACCCCAAACCTCCCTGGGCAGTTCCATCACTTAACAACATTTGCCATGAAGAGATTCTCCTGATGACCAACCTGAAGATTTTGTTTGGTTTCCTTTACTTCTTTCTTTCTCTTCCATAATGTTCCCTCAACAGAGCTCTGGCACTGCTTCCCTCTCGAACTCAGGGGGAATTGTTTGGGTTTAAAAAGAATCTATAAAGCAGTATTGGTGCATTATTACACTGGATGTAATAATAGAATCATTACAAGATAATTATACTGTAACAATATTATATTATTAAACCAGCAATATAAAAATGCTATAATAGTATAATACAATATAATAATAAAAATATATCCTAGGATTACACACTTTGGTTATAATAAAATAATTTCAAGATTAAATACTTGCAGGGAAGGGAAAAAAAGTCATTGAAACCTCACCCCAGAAACCCTCCCTGCGCAACTAAAAGCCCAGATCTTCCCAAATTCCCACTTCTAGCACTAATATTTTCTTATCCTCCTGTATTACAGACCCAGGTGTTACTCACACCTTCAGTTCACAGAGGTGATTTATTGGGAGATCTACTGGAATGTACTTGCCAAGGGAGGAAGGGGAATTTACCTTTTCCTGATTATGGCCCATTCTTTAAGAGGTCGGTAAGTATTTTCCTCATCCCTTTAACACACATTTGAAGGATAAACAACCCAAAGGAGGGAAATCAGTCAGATGAAAAAAAAAAGGCCATGCAGGTTTCCATCAGTGTAAGTGTATATTTTGGCAACAAATAGAACAGATTGCAAGAATTGCCAAAAGACAAATGCACAGATTTGGGGGAAATTTGTCTATTAGTCTGCTCAGTGCACAGGACAAGCGGCCTCCTCCCCGAACACTGGGATATATATGAGCACATTCTATACATAAAGGGTTATAAATAAAGAAAACAAGGGGCTTGCTGTTGTTTTAGATGAGATAAAGCTGAGACCACCTTTGGTGTTCATACAAACTCAGTATTTTAGCACTTAACAACTCTTTCTCTTGCCGATGTGTGTGCAGGGAAGCAAAGCCTGGCCTTGTCTGCAGGGTGTGGATTGGGAAGCCAAAGCTGGGAACACCTCACTGAGGGACCCATGGGCCAGGAAAAGGCATTTTCTGGCCAAATATAGAAAAACAGCCTTTTATACCTGCCCTCATCCTCTTTTTCAAGCCAGCATTTGCACACACAGACACACACATGGCAAACAAACAGCTTCTACCGACTGCCCAAACTTGTGGGAGACAAGGGAGGCCAGGAAACCTCTCTTTCTCCCCTGGGGGTTTTGTTTGTCCCCAAAGCACCCCAGGATGGCTTGGATGTTGATCTGAGCTCTTGGGAAAATTTGCCCTCAATCCTAGATGAACTGCAAACACCCAAGAAGTGAGAAAGGCTTTTAGTTTTTGCATCACAGAGAGTTTAGTTGTAAGTTTAGATTTTGTTCTATGTATTATATAGACACAAGATAGATGCTTTGGGATGTGGTTTCTCCTTCTTTCTTCTTCTCTCTCCTCTTTCTCTTCCATTCTTCTCTGACACCAGTTCCTGTGGTGTGTTGGCTGGTGGAAAAAAGTTAGTATAGAAAAGACATATCAATAAGATGAGGGTTTACTGGCGTTGGAAACAAAATAAAATACGTATTGTTTCTTGAAGGGTTGTTAGTAAGATATAAAAGGTAGCTGCTGATTAGCATCCATGGCCTTTCTGCCCTGGTGCTGCCTCTGCCTCTGAGGTCTTGATAAGAAAAATAAACAATTCCTGACACAGCAAAGAAGATGTCTCGCTTCGTTCTTTTCAACATGAAGAACAGAAGGAAGAGAATCTCGAGGGCAGAGGACAGGGACAGAGCCAAGGGCTCCAATCCCTGTGGGGGCCCAGGCCCACCACAAAACTCAGCCCATTTCAGAAACTTTTTTTCATAATAGAGATTACCAGTAGTAAAAAAAATTCTAACCATTCCTTTAATGATCTTAACCCCTTCTCCTTGCAGGATTTATGCTCCTTATTCTCCATGATACCCCCAAAAAACCTAAGCTTGTCTCCTTCACACCCTGGCTGAAGGAGCCCTCCTCCTCTCTCATCCTCTTCTCAGCTTTTATCAAATTCTAACATTTTTTGAAGCCCAAACCTTTAGACTTTGGTCTAAAGACATAAATTAGATGCAGATATTAGCATCATCCTTCTTTTTTTTACTAATTGAAAATATTAATGAAGTGCTACCTTCATTCTGACCATTGAAAAATTGTGGTGAGGGTTCCAAAGTGGGGTTTTTTGATTCTTTATTTGTTCCATCAAATCCAGAAGATTTCTGTTGCAAAGAACCAGGATCGAAGAACATCAAATCATCTGCTTGGTTGCAATCTCCATCAGAGTTTTATTTCCTCAGAGCACAGGAATATTTCATAACATGACAAAACCTTGTGCATGGACCCTAAGGAACATAGTCCTGGAAACCTCACATGAAACCCTCTGTGTCAGCCTCAAGTAGTAGCAACAACACACCTAAAATAAAAACTCAGGTCTAAACAGCAGTTCTTGACCCTTGGGCCTAAGCAGATGAGCAACATCCATCCATCAGTAACTCAGACTTGTTGTCATCCTCTACTCACATGCTTTCCATAAATCCCTGCTGAATCCAACGCAATGGAGCTGTTGGAAACACAAACCTGGAGTAACCACCACCCAAACCCGACCACTCCCCAGCTCACCCTGTCCTTTTGCCCCCCTTGCCCAAGATAATCTCCTTTCAATAGACCATCGCCAAGGGTTAACAAAGCTCTTGTTACCTTCTGTGGGAATTTCAGCCCCAAAGTGTTTAGGAGCTTAAAAACCAGAAGGCAAACAAGCCTAACATTCACCACAGAGCTTGTAGCAGCCAGCAGGATTTACCACGGGTATTAAGGAGATTGTGGTGTGCATATGCCAACACCACGGCCCCGCCGCCATCCCGCTGCTCCCACCACACTCCAGCCGCGGGACTCGGAGCTGCAGCTCCCTTTGTTTCTGTTTCGTGCAAGAAAAAAAAAAAAAACAAAACCTAGAGTTACTAAAATATCCCCCTCTCTCTCTCTATTTTTTTTTTTTTGCTATATTAGGTTGACATGTCGGTGTCAGAGCGAACCCTCCCGCTCTCCAGATGCTCCACCCGCTCCCGCAGCACGCGCTGCAGAGGGGAAGGTGGCAGGGAGCCAGCTGGAGCGCTCATCCTGACAACATATTTTTGCAGATTATGCAAAAGCGGCAACATTTAGCTTTAGAGGAACATCACAGCTGTTCCCCTTCCCCTGTCAATCCCAGGCTCAAACCCGCAACAGGTTTCCTTTAGGGAGGGCCAAAAGTGCTCCCAAAGTGGCGCTTTCCGTACGCGCGGCCACGCGCGGGGAACGTGAGAAGCTGAAGAGCCACCCTTCAAGGACAGAACCAGCTCTCCCAGCCAGCAGAGATATCACAGGCTGCCAGGAAGGGACCGGAACAGAAAACTGATCTTTGTCATCACTTTTAGGTGCTTGTACCAGATTTGCTTCTTGATGAATTATAAAAAAAAAAAAAAAAAAAAAAAATTGAAAAAAAAAAAAAAGGGAACAAGA
>VZTN01003852.1:226925-321437 GCA_013400515.1 Erpornis zantholeuca
ACACCCCCAAACCCCACCCCCCCAAAACCCCCCCCTCCCCAATAATTTAAAAGGGGAGGGGGGGGGGAAAAAATAAAAAAAAAAAAAAAAAAAAAAATTGGAAAAAAAAAAATACGGTATCAGGCAGACTTCATTCATTCGTAGCTGTACAAATGCTCAGAGCACAGAAGGCTCCTGCTCTAACCCAGAGGCTGAGATTGAGGAGTCCTTCAACCACAGAGGCACCTCCCTGGCTCTGGCCAAGCCAAATGAGGCTCTCAAAGAGCACAGGAACACTACGGAGGCAGAAATCAGACTAAAATTCCCATTAGCACAGTCAGGGTGACTCAACAATGCACATCTAAGAGGATATTTTAATTTTAAAACAGGACTGAGCATTGCATTTGCTGCTACACAAACTATTACAATGCTCCAGTTATCCATAACCCTTAAACTCTTTGGTTCATGGCTCATTTTGGACCAAGTGCCTTCACATGGTGCTAAAACCAGATTTTTTGCCCATCAGCAGGAGGCTCATCTACTTATTAATGCATTGCTCCTAACAGCAGTACATGATGATTTTTTTAACATATTTCTAAAGGCCCATATGGGGAAAATAACTTGTGAAAAACTTGAATATTAAGCCCATAAATAAAATTATACTTGACATCTTATTGCACGATAAACCAAATGGAGGTGACACTGAATGTGTAGGTGTGTTCAAAGGGAACAGAGATGCAGCAGAACAAGCTGCATTCAAAGTCTCAGTATTTCTCCAAACACCCTTTAAAATAGGCAAAAAAATTCTGCCCCAGCTTAAGACAGTTCCTACAGTAACTTTTCCCTCTGTATAAAACCTATAGAGCTTCCTGTGCTGAAAGAAAAATTAGAGTCCCCAAAAAACACCAAAAAATTAAATTAATGTGAGAGCTGTAGATAAAAGTGATACCACAGCCTCAGTTTCCTTAGGTTTAAACCTGTTTTCTTCAGTGTGGCTTCACACCAGGAGTTTATTTACACAATTTGTGGCAAAGGAACACAGGGCTGGGCCCTGCTGTGGTCCCTCTGCTCAGCTCAGGCTCTCCAGCCGTTCCTGCTGACACAGCTGAGCCTCCATTCCTCTCATTGATTATTTTTTATTGTCTATTAGTGCCATTTCTGGATTTCTGACACAAACTACGACCAGGTCCCAGGTTTATGGCATCTTCCAGGGCTCAGCTGCCATGGGGGACAAGACCCCTGACAGGGAGGGGACTGTGCCTAAAATCATTAAACCAGAGCAAACCTTCATTGATCTTTTTATCTTATTTTTGTTATGATCTACCAAGAGACCTGTGAAAAAAATATGAGCTATTGAAAGACTAAAAAAGGTTGAAGGACTTGAAGCTTTGTGGCAGAACTGTCAGTGAACAGCAGAACAGGAAGGACAATCACAGCCTCCTGTGTAATTCTAGGAAACCTTTGGTCATGACAAAGCATTTGAATGGTGCTTCTATCTCTAATCAGGAGTTTATTCCATGGTTGATTGTTCCTGGCAGACAGAAGGTAAGGGCTGCTCTAGAGAAACTGCTGATAAGTCTGAACTAGATGCATTGTAAGGTCCCTTCTAACCAACACCACCCCATGAAGGAAAGCCAGTGACCAGGGATGAGCTCTGCTCATGTGGTAACCTTGACACAGGGTAAGGTTGGACTCACAGAAACCCCACACCCTTTTTTAGGTACATTTTAAATGATATTTAGGTTCAATCACTTTAGTCTAGGCAAGCCTAGGGTTTGTCAGATGGTACAAGGAGACAGAGCTGTTCCTGGACCTGCATTTCAGCTACATTTGCCATTCCACAAAACACATCCAACCCCGCTCAGTGGAAAGAGGGCTACCTAAAAAACCTGAAAGTTAAACTTCAGTCCTCCAGAGATGTGTGAAGAGAGCACAAGGGGTGGCTCTGAAATGGAGCAACACACAGGAGGAAGATGTGGCTGCACAGAGGTTTGGCTTCAGCTGCAGATTTGCAGGATTATTGATGTCCCCACTGCGTGTATCAAGGCAGAGCATTGCCAACAGCTGCATTTGATGGGCAAGGGGAGTAATGAATTTCTTATCACAGAGAGATGCGAGTTCTTGGATCTAATCTTCACTGATATTGGCACAGAACTTTCACAGCCTCTTCATCTACTCATATTGAAGTCATAGTTTTAAAATAATACAGGAAGATTTATTTTTATTAGAGGCTGTGAGGATGGTTGTCAGCTCCAGTTTGCCCAGCCATGGACATCCAGCAAAGGTGAAGCTCAGAGCTAAACCTCAGCACTGATATCCAACACAAGTGATGTCAAATTCCTCCTATGAGGCTCAAAAGGGCATCAGGCTGGAAATCTTGTGCTAAATAAACATGTCACTTCAACAGCAGCAAGCATGAAACACGAGCCTGGCTCTGCACACTTCTAATACGTGTCAAGGTGTGTTAAAGGGCTCAGTGCAATGATTTTCAAAGGGCTGATATCAAGCACCAGGGAAAACACCATCTCTTCCCTTTATTCTTTCAAACACAGCCAGGACTGAAACACCCAGTGAGGGGGTTTGAGGGGTTAAACTGTTATTTCTGCTCAAATGTGTTGCAAAAGGCATGTGAAGAGGCTGTTGCATGAAAGGAATGGAGGTGGTCCTTTTTTTTTTTTTTTTNCTAAAAATTCCCATATACTCTCACTTCCCTTTAGAGGTCTGCTGGGCTTGGCTTATTCCTCTGCTTTGATATGCAAACGGGCAGCTTGCTTTCCTGCAGGGGACACTGGCTGGGGGCCAAGGAACACAGAGGAGATGTCCTGTCAGGAGAGCAGTCCGGCCGCCTCGAACGCTCCTTGGGCAGCGCCGGAGCCAAGCTTGTGCTTTGGCTCCAAAATAAAATACCTTTGTTAATAGTTTCTCCTTCCAATATAAATGTTTATGTATTTACCCTTCGAGTCATCTCTGCTGGCCAATGGCAGGAGCAAAACAGTCGAGCTGTTCCTTTCGGGCCAGAGTGGTGCTAAACTCAGATTCCTCTTTGAAGATGCTCTTTGAGCTGCCCTTCATTTAAATCATAGAGTATGGGTTATTTAAGGAACATTTAAACCATCCAGCTGCAGTGAGCAGCCACATTTTTAGAAATGTGATAAATTTATTTCTAGTGGGCAGTTTTCTCATCACTTTTCTCTCTGGCCCGTTTTAGGGGCATGGTACAAGGGAAAGTCCATTTTAGTTTCTGTGTCCTGGTCCCTTTAAGTTCCACTCTCTCACTTCCTTGTTTTTCTGCCTTTTCTTTTAACTGACATAATGGAGTACCTACAAAAAAAGATTAAATGGGACCATAAAGTTTTATTAATGCCTTACATCACTGATATCGTCTCTGTATTGATAGTTCCACTTCCATTATTGCTACTTAGGCATTTAATTAGTGATTCATACAGTATGTTGTAAACTACAGTATTAGCGTTAACCATCTATATAAAAGCCCTCATTATGTAAAAACTCTTCCCGATATCATAATTGGAGTATAGTTATCCACTTTAACTGACTTGAATTAGATTATTATAGATTAATTTATAAAAAGTTACTTGTAAAGGACACTGAAGATCATGGAATATTAAGAGTGGAACTTCATTACAATAAAATGGACTTCAAGAACAATGGCACAGTCTGAGTTTTATATAAATCCATTACAATCTTCTGGTAATATGAACAATAACTGTGTTATCTGGTAACTCAGTGATACTTAAGGATGGAAAGACAGAAGGTAAAAAAAGAAGTGTGCAGAATTAAAGGGAGGACGTGCACTTAAATCCTGGATAAAGCAGCAGAGAGATTAATTGCTCTTTTCAGAGGAAATTCGGGTAAGAGCATCAGATATAACAGATGTCTCACATGGAAGAAGTGCATGGAAAACCATATTGTCCAGAGCATGATGGTTAAATATCAAAATCATCTAAGATTAATAGGAACTCTTAAGAAACCTTTGATCTAAATGGAGTTGTTATTAAATCACAGTAAAAAAAGAACAGAATTTGGGCCACCTCCCATAAAGCTATTCATATTTTCATCTTTCTTCTCTCTGCTATCACCATCTACATTATTCCACTCAGCTCCTGAAATTATATGGTCTGGAGCCCAAATTGCTGACCTGGCAAAAGAAATGCTGAGCTCAGGCTGCAGCTTGGCCCTGAGGGAAGGGAAGGGAAGGGAAGGGAAGGGAAGATGTTGAAGTTCCTGTAAATGAGGTCTCCCCACACACAACCTCCACTTGCCACTGGATCCCTCCTGGTGGGCAGGGGATGCAGAACCTGTTTTTCTGCCCCAGCTCTGTACTTCGTCCTTTATGTCCAAGCCATCAACCTTTGCCAAAGCTGAGAGATGAGCAGACACCTCTCTGCTCTTTGCTGCTGAGGGATTCCCCCTTCCTATGGGATTTCTTAGAAAATCATCTCTACTGGCTTTATAGAAGCCTGGCCCCATCAAACCCAGTGGGAGGATTTCAGTGAGCTCTTGGAATTCGTGGCCGCATTTCTCTCTAGTCAGCCCAGGCTTTTGGGTGGGCAGAGTCACTTTTCCTCTGCAGTTTTGCCCTTTTCAGAAGATTTTCACATTTGCTGGCAGATAACAGGTACAATAATGTTCTTTCAAATTTCCTGAGTCCATTTTAATGTGGTTGAGTATTTGCCTGCCTTCCAAAGAGGGAGTCCTCCCCCTATTTTAGATTTAATAGGCACAACATGCTGTGGGCCAGCAATACCACACTTGCCCCCTGGATACTTGCAGGGTCCCAGAGTGGTCAGGCTGCATTTCCTCTGGGATGCAGGAATTCCAGGAGTCATTTCAGTGAGCTTATCAGTGAACCCATCCAGACTCTCTACCACCTCTTGGGTGAAGTTGGTGGTCAGTAGGAAATTTCCTTCAGCACACACCTGTCCCAAATGGGCCAAGAGAAGCCTATCAAAGCTATCAACCCTCTGCACTGATTTCCCATAGAGTACAGAGTCATGTCAGAGGCTCAGACTACAGCTTTTACCTGGCTTTAGACCATCATGCACCAAAAAAAGGATTAATATGTAAAGAATGCCAAATAACTCCTTTCCCAGGCACAGTGAGATTTTCTAGATGAATCCCTGTGGGACACAACTTCCTTGGGAGCAGCTCCAGGAGGAAAAGTCATGGGGGAACTCCAAAAGAGAAAATGAAAGACAGAAGTAGTCACTTTACAGTTGCAGAAACACATATGGTTCTTCAACATCAGCCTTCACACCCACACACCAAGGGGAACCCCTCGAGTCAGACCTCAGGGGTGTCTGTGTGGCTCTTGCCACAGGAGAAATAAACCCTCCAGTATGTGGGGGTGTGGTTCCAGAGGTTAATGCACAGCTGGAACAGGACCAAACAATGCTAACAAGGGCAGTGAGGAGCACTTGTCATCTCAGGCCACTCCAGAGCTCTAATTAACACCAGATGCTTTTCCAAGATTCATTTCCCCGCTCAACTGCTCCTCTTCTCCTTCTGCCTTTGGCCAGGATGGCTAAAGGCACCCCCATTACATCCCACCTTTATTAAAGCTGTTTTAAGCCACATTTTTTTCTGTCTCTGCCACACCTCAACCTTCAAAGATCTGTTTTAATTAAACTAATCTGACATCCTCTCCCAGCTCCCTCTTGCTCTTAACTTCAACTCTTCCAAACCCCTATATTTTCAAAAACCTTAGTGCAGTACAGAGAATAGAATCCAGCTCTGCCTGCCCACACTGTTTCTTGCAGTCTCTCTCTGGCCATAAATTTTGTAGGAGAGCAATAGAATGCAAAACACATTAGCAGTAACGCACCGAAATCCCTGTGCTACAGGGTAAATAGGAAATGGAACAGCACATTTACAATTTTGGCCAGCAAAGTACCAGCACTATTCATTGATCTCATTAAAGACCAATCTACATTCAGGGAAGAATAAGATTGATGAGCTGTTGGACTCTTTAAACACAAAAAAAAGTTACCAGCTACATGCATGTGTAAACAGCCCAAAGAGAGGCACGAGGGGATCTCTGCTCCTGCAGCCTAATGGCAATAATCGCTGGGTAATGGAAGTGGAGCCTCCTGCCATTCCAAGAATTGGATGTGAACCTGCTCTGCCACCTTAGAACAACCAGTGCACAGACAAAAAGCGATATACTGAAAATTCATTTATCCAGGAAATTAAATATTTCGTTTAATTCTTATTTTATTGTGAAAAGAAAAGAAAAAATTACTTTTTTTTAGATATTTCTTGTCTTTCACCAAGCATAAACAGGTTTAACTGCATCATCTTCACCCACACTCAACCCAGACATTACAGGTGCCTCTTCCTATGGACCTGAATTGTTATCCCAGTTCTGCCACAACCTTTGGAAAATGGTTTTGTTTTCCTCTCATCTCAAGTTTCCCCAACTGAAAAATGGAAATGCTGATACTTGCACAGCTTTGGAGCCCAGAGATGTAAAGCACTCCATTGGTGCAAGGTATTACTGTGTTGATGATGATGAAATAAGCTTTCATACACCACTAAATTATTCAGGAACATCTACTTTGGTTTCACCCCTGGCACTCCCAGAATGCACCTCCAGTGCCATTACTCTGCAGGGAACAGCAGTGGTGAGTAAATGCCTATGAAACTCATATATTAACCTCTCTTGGTGGCTGGAATATTCATTTCTTTTTGAGTCATTTCAAGCAAGAAAAGAAAATCTTCACTCTTGGAAATCATCTTTAGCTGACACATTAAGGACCAGGGCTGAACAAATAATTTCCAATGAATAATGTGATGAATTTATTTTCCTTTTCTCTGTCCCCAAGCAGACTGGGATTTCCTCAAATGTATTTGTTATTCAAATGTATTCCACAACTATCCTTTGCAGTGTTTTTCTTCTGTGTTTATCGTGCCTGAATGTGCTTAATATCCTCCTTTCCTTCTGCTTACAGCTCTGGGGTTTGTCTGATGTTTTTGGGGGGCAGAGTGTGGGGGGATCGCTTTCACTGATCACCCAGTCCTGTTTGAGGGATGAGAAAACATCCAATTTCCAACGTGCTGATACAGTAACAACATAGGATGGCTGGGTGTGCCTACCCAGACCTCCCCGGGGAACTCGCCAGGTTTTTCGGGGGATTTGGGAGTGCCCTCTGTGTCTGGCACATAAAGGAGCAGGTGAGACACATTGTGTGTCCGACGTGGAGCCGCTCCTCGCCCCTCACCCGACGTGCGGCAGAGCCCTGCAGCTCCAACCACCCGAGCACAGACTCTGTGACAGAAGGAGAGGAACTGCTGAGGATTTTTTTCTCAGTTTGGACAGCCTCTTAATGTGTTAAGAGAGACATCTTGTCAAGGATATTTTCAGTTTTGTCGTTTGCTTTATCCCAAGCTACGGAGTTGGCACATTTCGGAGCCATCCTAATGTATTAGCAAAAGTATGGCCTTGGCTGTTATCCTTAACTCTGCTGTAAACCTGGCACAGGACTCTTCCCTTCTCCTGCTGTAAGTTTTGCTCCATAAAAGGTGGATTATATCACTTTTTGAGAGCTCTTCCAAGACCCCCTGACCCAAGTATTACTGTCATTTATAGGTACAGAGCTGGCTAAAGGAGACACTTCCCAGCAACGAGTGCCCAGAGATGTATTTCCTGAGTTCAGTGAGTAAATCAAAGCTGCAGCTTGTACATTCCTACTTAAGAAAAGTCTGAGCACATACTGCATATTTTAGCTGATTTTAGTACCCTCTGATATGTCCCATGGTGGCTCCTCTCTGTACCCAGAGATACTAGAAATACAGGCTTATGTGTTTCCTTACTGTGACTTTGCTACTGAGGAGCCTGGCCATACAAAGGGAAATAAAGCAGCTAATCAATACTCTGGGATCATGATATATTAACAGGCATCCCCAACCATTAGCAGAGAATTACCCATTAACAGATTAATAAGCAAAGAACAGCTGGAAAAAATATGTTGTTATTGCTCATGAGGTAATGCTTTTTCCCCCCCTACAGCTTAATTCAAAATAAGCAGCCTAATTTCAAGAAACTTAGAGGTTCCTTCTTCCAGAAAACTTCTTCTGTCTTTAATTACCTCAGCATATTCTCAGGAGCCACCCTTACCAGAACCATTGCTTGGCAAAAATATCCTCTTTGGTTACTGGAATTGAGATAATTCCATTATTTAACTGAAATGAGGATATTTCAGGCAGTTTCTTGCCCATGCTCAGGGAAGTCTCCCTTCTCCATGTGCTGCCGGAGAGGCCAGGTCCAGTTCTGTGAAAACTGGCACTTTGTACAGGCTATGCCATTCTTATTTCTTATTCTGATCTTCCTTCTCATTTATTTAAAATTATATGCCATCAAGTTTAACCACACAGTTCAGAATTTCATAAAGCCATTTCTAACCAAGAAAATGCCCAGAAATATTTGGGGGGTTCCAAACCTCTCCTATTCCACGTGTCCCACCCTTAACAGGCGCCCAACACCCGCCTGAGGAACTGCGTGCAACATAATTTTTATAACAATTTTCCAAAAATATTTTCCTTATTGAAATAAACAGAGGCTTCTGTGACTGCTTTCTGCCTTTCTTCCCAGCCTCCACGGCTCCCAAAGCCCGGGGAGTGGGAAGGAAACGTTCCTTTCAGCAAGATGCTTGTTTCCCCTCGCCTTTGAATTCTTAAAAGAAGAATATTGTTTCATACTCTTCCAAATCTGCTCTGCCTTCCCCGACTCTCACCTTACCTTCTCTTCCTCCCTCGTCTTGATGACTATTTTCTTTCTTCCTCACTGTTTTTCTTTCCTCTCCTCTTCTCCTGCCTCTGCTGCTCTGGTTTCACCATCTGGTTCTGTTCTCCTTATCGCTCTCCTTCCCTCTGCCACAACCCCGCGCTTTCCCCTCTCGCACCTTCCCCATCCTTGTTTCTCCTCTCCTTTCCACTCTCTCCTTTCCTGTCTTATTTCCCCCAAGGTTTTCAAAGGGAAGCCCAGCCAGGCCCAGCTTTCCCTTCCTGCCTGCTGCTAATTGAGCAGTTCATGAATTCCCACTTCTGGTGGCTGCTTTGCAACTTTCCAGTTCACCCTTCAAGGAGACGGGGACGGCACCAGACAAATCCCAACCAGAAAATTATCCTGGAGGCTGAAAGTCGCAGTTCCCACTTGGGTTTATTTTATTTTATTTTAGCACTTTCTTTTTAAAATTTCTTTACCATCTTCTCTGCTTCTTAAACAGGCGAGTTGGACTTTAATATACAGTTAAAAAATTCTTATCAAGAACCTTTATACGTTTTCAATGCTGAAGCAACAAGTAACTAAATTGGGAGCCTTTTTGTTTCCTTATCGACCAAATCTATTCCTGAATGCTAACAAGCAGGTCTTTATACACTTTGTCCACTCGATAATAGACTAATAATCTTATCATGATGTTTCCTTGAACTTGAACTAGGTGTACAAAGTTAAGGCTAGAAATGTGGGAAATTACTAAATTATATAACGTGGCGGAGATATTACAAGGAATTTCTTATATTGCGCAGCGAAATATTGCCAATTATTGTAGCTGTCAATTTAACAATAGGCTTATTCACTATGGTGTTTGATTAATGTGAAATTATTCAGTTGGCTACCTTGTAGTTGGCCTATTTTTGTGTCCAATTAGTATGCTAATAATGGTAATTATGTTCTATACTGCATGTCTCATCACCTAGAGGGTTTTTAAAATGATAAAATAATGAGAATAAACAAGCTGATGCTGACATTCACTGGGCCATTCTAATTACTTACTGAGAGCACACTGGGGAATCAACACTCAACCAAAGAAAATGATTCTTGCTTACTTTGTTAAAACTACTCTTTTCAAAGAGCATTAATAGTTTGCTGCTGTTTTCTTTATTACAAGGGACTGCACTATTTTCCCTTTTATTTGCCCTGTTAATGTACAGTACCAGGAAAAAGGGAAAAAAAAAGATAATTTGATTATGTTTGACTGAAGCGATAACTGTTTGCAGGGGGTGTCAGAAAAAACAAATAACTGTAATTGCTGAATTATACACCTTTGTAATGGCTCCCATTTATTTCTTGGCTGCCTGATAAACATACCATCACCTTTCTCACCACGGGAACAGGGCATTTTTCCAGTGTGCCGGGCTTGCCGTGGCATGGAGAGCTGCCAGGGATATACCCGAGGGTGGGATTCCCGCGGCAGCCCGAGCCGCCGGCTCTGCTCTCCCTCCATCCTCTTCCCCACACTCACACACCCCGCAGGCTTTGAGGGTTTTGGGTTATTTGTAAAGATTATGCCCTACAATTTTTACCTTTCACGTCGCACGAGGGACGTTATCAATAAATAATAGCACATACTGCTCTTTATGGGCTCAGCTTTAAAACAACGCCCGGCACCTTACGAACAAACACACAGGGTTTGAAAATCCCTGTCCTTCCTTCATCCTCCCTTATCCAGCAGTAACAACATCCCTACTCACTGGCTGCTCCAGAAACACCGGCTGAGGATGGGGCTCAGACATCTGTTGCGCTGACATCGGAATAAAGAGTCAGGATTTTCCAGCTTCAGCAAAAGAAAACAGAGCTGGGCACAGAGGGTGAAGCTGAGCAGAGCTTGTGGGAATTCTGAATCCTTTATAGAACAGTATCAGATTCATGCATGGCTCTATTTTTATTTTTAACGGATTCGAGTGATAAATGATATAAAAGAAGCAAATATGATAAAAGGGAAAATATTGTTTGAAAAGGTGTTGTGCCAGGTACAAGGGAAGCTGTGCAAAAACTTAGGATACTCGTAGAAAAGCAAGGAAGGTGCTTGAGGCAGTTGGTCAGGTATGCCCTAACCCTCAGATTAATTGATTGTGCAGAAGAGGGATGCTGAAATACCTCCAAGCTTCAGAATCCAGGCTGCCTTGGGAAGCCTGTTTAAAACTATGAGCTGTGATTAAAAAGATTGTTTGAATGGAAATCCCTGCAAAGACAATATGAAAAAAAAAAAACAACCTCCATTATAACAACACTGTGTGTTTATATGGATGCTAATATTTTACTCCACATACAACCAAGCTCCAGGACAATCCATCATAAAGCTGTGCTGGGGGAAGGCTGGAAATCCTGTTTGCCAACACGGAGCAGGGGCTGGTTTTAATAAAGGATGTAATACGTGACATGTTAACAGGGAGTCATTTGTGCACCGTGTATTGGTTACTCCTGTCCTGTCATTTTGAATTATGTCTCAATATATCTCCCTTGCTAAAGGAACCAACTACCAGCAAACAAAAAGTTACTGTAATCCAGGAAAAAACCAACAAAAAATTGAGATAAGGAATTCCAAACGAATTTTTCTTTGCATCACAATATATAGTCAACTTAGAAACAGAGTTGCAGTTCTAAAGAGAAAATCCCTGGATGTGCCTGCTCCACTTTTCCACCTCCTCCCACTCCAGCAGCAAAATCTCACCCTCGTCTCATGGACTATGAGCTTAAATTTGTGTTTGGTGAATAATGTCCAGTGTTTATTTTCCACCCCACTCTACTGATGCTTATGCAGCCAGGGAGGGATTGAAGAGGCTCAGGTACATTTGGAATTGATGTTTGAATTGCACTGCCTGCGATAGGGGAAATCTCCCTGGTGCCTCCTAATTATTTTGGACAGGACCTTTTTTAATTTCAGAATAACAAGCTACTGAAGAAAGGGGAAACTCTGGGAAGTTATTTGTGATCAGTGATTATTTTTGCCTTTTGTGTGTCAGGGAGATCACCAGCAAGATTTATGCCACAAACTGCTAAAAAATGATCCCTTTAATAATTCTGGAGACAAATTCCCAGTGACAGCTTCACTCCGAGGAGTGTTGAGAGAGTTCAGCAGGGAGAGTTTGAGTCACCAGTGCCCAAGATAAATTCGGCAGCCTCGTGGCAAATATATTCCATAATCTTAAACTGTTTTTAAAAGCAAGGCTGAAGGAGCAAGGAGGTAATTTAGAAGTGAAAGCTGGTAGTGCAGGAGCTAATAATTAACTGCTGTACAAAGGTGATCTGGATCAACTCATCTGTAAATCCTGGAACTTTTAGTAAGAGTTATAAATGACAAATTATGCCAAGCTGCAGATACCTTCTACTTGATAACCTCAGCAATTACCACCTCACAGTAAAGTCTAGGCTGATATCTTTGATTTAGCATGGAATTTAGCATTACATACATCATTAGCCTTGTAAGTTTTTCCCAAATTAATTAGCCATTAGCAAGAATAAATAGGTACAGCCAAGTATTAATAAATATAAAATACGTGCATTTGTATGTAATGCTTATATAGACAATGTGTGTGTAAACATTCCTATGGTATGCACATCTTTGAGGAACAGGGGAAAATCATAAGTAGGGAAAATCCTGCTCCAAATCTCCAGGTTTCACTGCAAAGGTGAACCAATAATGATTTGTAGGTATCAAATTATTATATTGGATTATATTGTTGAATAGGCACAGTGTCAGAACTGGGGACTTCTACAGATGGGTTGGAATCTGATAAAGAAGAATACAGAAAATGTGAACTTGGTAGTTCTGATACTTCAGATCTCAGCAGCTACAGGAGATCGATCTGTGAAGCCCAGATTGCTATCTTGGCATTGGCTGCTGCTGTAAATTAGGGATTTTCAAATACGACCTAGAAAAAGTAGCTGATATTTCTCACAACTGCTTTACTGATAACTATTTGCTAAAACTTCATAGATGGAAGAGGAAAACTGCCTGATTTTTTCTTCAACCCTGAAAGAATTAGGGGGAAAAAAAATATTTTTCTCTCTGTATTTGCTGAACATTGCCTGATGAATTATCTCAGAGCCATACTTTCTTTTAGTTACCAAAGGGTGAGGTTTGGAGAGTTTTTATTACTTATTTAAATTTGCATTGCTGTTATCAGTTGAACTTCTGAGTAGTTTTGCAACCAAGGTAAGCCCCTCCACATCTTCCTATGAGTCTGCTCCTTGTTAACAATTTTTCTGAAGTAAAAATATGGAGGATTCCAAAGGGGAAGGGGGGAGAAGGGAAAAAATAGTTTGGAAAATGACATAAGTAGCTGACAGTGCACACAGTAAAGCTTGAGGGGAGAATTTACCTACAGACCATCCCTGCCTGCCACGACTGCTTTAAACCAGGACCTGATTTTAACTAATGCTTCCCAAAACATGGTATCCACACAACTTTTACATCCCTCGTTCTCTTCAGGAGGGATATTTTGGGTTGAATTAAGCTTTCTTGTTGCTAGTGAACATCTCTGTTGGACATGCAGGGAAAATGCCTGAATTTGACACCCTCCCAGCTTTTCCAAAGTGAACAGAGGTGTTAGAGCAGAGAAAGTTGGAGACAGTGTTTCCTCCAGGGCTTCTGCTGCCCTCCTGCACTAAACATCAAAGGAGAGGTAAACTGGAGTTTTAGATTTTTATCAGAATTCGGATGGAGCAGGACAATGAAGTAGAAGAAAAGGGATGTGACCCTCATCCCCCACAACCACCACCAGGAACTGCAGCCACTCACAGAGACATTCATATTTTATGCCATTTTAAGCCAGGCCTCTCATGTATTTTTGCACTCTAACATCTGATTTCCCAGCACATGACATCAGCAAGAAGTGGAATAGATAAGTATCTTCCACCAAAACATAGTTCAGTGACCTAAATTACATATTCAGCAATGGGAACGCTGCGAGTCCTAAATCTCACAACCATCTCTCTGGGATCAAAGGCTGTTTCTGCTGCAGCAGCACTTTTGGGATGAGGAGTGATCCCTTCCTGAACTCAGCCTCTCTCCTCTGCTTCCCAGGATCAGCCATAGCAGCATAATGGGAAAGGCAGTGCAGATACAAATAAATTACACAGAATACATTAATTAATGTATGTTACAGGCAAACTTTGGATGTTTTCTTGTGCAAGAGTAATGCAAACATCAGGGCATTATGTTCCTTCTCTGGGTTGGTTCCTTTAGAACTGTAATTAAATCATAAAACACACTTTTGAATATGTATTAATGTATAAATTCACTCCTGATTCATCTGAACCTATACTGCTCACTTCAAAATGTGCAGCATATTATTACAGTTAATCACTTAATTATTAGCTAGTGCTGGGTTTTTCTCCTTTCAAGTCTGAAGATGTAATGCACTAAAAATAACATTTGCAGTGGACCTGAAAGACAAGCTCACGGCCTCCATTGACACCTCTGATATTAAGATACTGAATTTATCCACCAGGATTTTGGAAACATTTAGTGTTCTCCCAGCCAACCAGTGAGTTTCTCATCTCTGCAACATGTCAGAGGTACAGGAGGAGGTTTGGAGTTGTGCTGCTTAACTCCCCCTGCCTGGTGATGGGCTTGGTGGATACCCGAGGGCAAAAGGCTCCAGACTGACCAAAGGGAGAATTTCCAGCTCAGCTCTGCAGCTTTTGGGCCACCAGGTCAATAAAACAGACCAAGGAATGTTGGTCACTCCCAGCCTTCAGTCACAGACTGATACCAGCCCATGCTGTACCTGCAGGTTCAGGGCAAAAGCCTCCACAAGGAAACTGGGTAGGGCAAATTTGGGTTTGTTTTCATTTTAAAGCATATTTGTTTTTAAGATCTTTCTGTCTCTCTGTCCCACTGGTTTCATTTTACAGGAAATACTTGGCCTATTAGGAACTCTCCCGTATTTTCACTCAGCCCCGAAGCCCAAATTCTCTCCCCTCTCCCCATCTGAATCTGTGGTAATTAATTACACAGTTAAAACCTCAACTGCTCTTCCTTTGCTGGAGCCAGGCAGCGATTCCCACTACCCAGTGCTACTCCTAGACATCACTTCAGTGCCAGCAGCTCCAGCCTATTCTTGGCTGGGAATTGCCTTGCCAGGGGAAGCTCCAGTCCCTGCAGCATCCCATCCTCCCTGCCAAAGTAATTGGGGCCAGGCAGGGAGTACCCAGCACTCGGAAACCTGGGACTGCACATGCCACTGGAAGGAGAAAATAAAGTGTTGCAGCCATTAGTGAGTTGTCATTAATTGTTCTCCTGGCGAACGAATGAATGAGGAATCTTGGAGGGAAGAATTCCCATCTTCTCCCAGTAATAATTATTTCTGCCAGCCTGACAAGACATCTCAAACCAGGAAATCCACACAGAAGGGAACAAATCCCTGTTTTATTCTGAGAGTTGTTTAGGCTTGGATGGCACTGCAAGCATGTGCTGTGGGTTCAGTGGGAACTGCCAGGAGTTTTATTCCCTGGCAATTATTTCTCGTGCGCAGCCCTTCTGACACAGGATAAACAATTGGATAAAGATACTCTTCTGCATTATAAAAAGCCCAATTCTCAGCACTGACAGCCCTCAGATCCCTACAAACTCACTGTCCAGTTCAAAACAATCTTAAACTGAACAAGATACAGCAAAATAAGCAGAAATTCCATACAGAGCAGTTTAATATTTATAACCAACCACAATTTCCCCCCTTCAGTTTAACAGGGAAGGATTTGTAGCCCTCATTTTAGGGACAAGATAAAGAGGTTTTTTGGGGTTGGGAGAACCCCTCTCCCCAAGATTCACAATTATTGTGGTTGATTGGGTGGGAAGGGTTCAGCTTTTGATCATTTTCTTGGAAGACACTAATTAACAGATGAATGCTGTGGCCCCAGCTGATGTTCACATGAGTTTTCCAAGAGCTTTCTCCATCAGCAGAGCACAAAGATCTGCTTGGGACACTTTATCTGCTTTTTGCTCCAACAAACAGGAAACACCCAACTGCTAATAAATGCCAGCAGTGAAAAATCTCTAAAATACTGGGAAAAGACTTCTCCTCACCTAAATATTTCGCATTTTAAAAATCAAATAGGAGGTGGAACCAATGGGTCAAAAGTGCAAAAATCTCACCTCTGAGCATCTCCTCGAGAAACCCCTGGGCTGGGCAAGCAGGGAGATGATGTTTTATTATTTGTGGGCTGCTGTGAGTGGTGTTTCAGGGAGCTGCAGGTCCAAGGAAGGGCATCCAGCATCCATGTGAAGGACGTGTGTTTACAGCTATATTGAATATTGATCTATGCATACTCCACTGGCAATAAAGTTCTTAATATGTACTTGAAAATCCCAACTCATACATCCTTCCCGTGAAGGCTCAAGGGCAGGGGGAGGTCTGATTGTTCTGTATGAGTGAAATTTCTTAGTGTGTCTCTTGAAGGAGTTAAACAGGGTGTGATACACGATCTGCCCTGAGGAGGGGAGGGAGAAGAGCAATGCTGCAGGTTGGTAAAAGCTACAGTAGGAGCTATTGTGCATTGCTGAAATTTAAAATGGATGCACAACTGTTTTTTTTGAGTTCATCACTTATCCTGAAAATGTTTTAATAGCTACTGCAAGAAAAATAATTTTTTAAAAAGTCAAGAAACTAGGGGGAAAAAAAAAAGAAAGAAAAAGAAGAAATATCAAGTGTTTTGACTTGCAAGTGCATGAAGAGCCCACCACAGCTTTATATTAATGTACAGGAAGCCTAAAGCAAATCCAAGGGGCTTTAATACCAGCTCTGCCACTACAGTTCAAAAGTTACTGTATAACCAACTTTTCCTGCTGTTCCTTGGCCCTGGGAATCAACACTAATAAATGTCAAGAACAGGACTGACCAACTTCCATCTCTTATCAAAGGGCAATGGATGTGGTGCCTCAGGTGTCACTTTGATGTGATTTTTCATCAGAAATAGTAAATTATGTAAAATCGTGTGCACGTGACTCTTACTGCAGGGGGTTTTACACCTGAAAAGGTTGGAGATATCAAAGTCTTGCAAGTAAATTCAGACATTTGTTTCCGTGCTGACAAACTCCAATCACATTTTACACTCTCATCCAGTAAAAGAAAGGGGGGAAAAAAGCTTTTTTTCTTTCCAGTCCCCACTGCAGCATCCCTTGTAACTTAATAGCAATTGTATACCCACAAAAGCAAAGTTATGACCCCAGGTATGAGACTAACTAGAAAAAAACCCTTAATTTATTGAATTGCTTCCTCTTCCATGTGCATCTTGCAGGAAACAACACAGAACACACCAAAATTACACAAATGGACTCTTGTTGACTTGCATCACAAATTTTCTGACTTGAACCCCAAATCCCCTCACCACCCTGTTATCACTAAGTTGTCACTAAATTCATTCAAGTTACTTTCCCAAAACTACTGTGGAAGTTGGGTCTGGGTGGAGAGGAGTGCCCAGCCAGAGACTCCCTCTGGCAGTGCCCTGTCCTGTCCTTTTCCCACCCAAACCCAGCTCTTTCTCCCTGTGCCTCCCCTTTCCTCTCCCTCAAACCAAACCAGGTTCCTGCACCACAGACCAGGAGCTGCACAACCTCCCCAAGCCACATTTAGCATGAGAGGTGCAACCTCCAGGCCAATTTCTAGTACTTTTGGTGATTTTTGAACAAGAAAGGGAAATAGGAAGAAGCCAACATGAATTCTGACACATCCAGAGTGCAAGTGAATCCTGCAGATTGACCAAACATTTCCTCCACCACCTCTGCTGAACTCTGCAGCTAAAACATTATTGGGAGATTGCTTTGTCTTTTTTAATCACCTCCCAGAGCATTTCCCCTTGAGAAGAGTTGAATCCTAGCTCTGAGAAGCAGGATTTGGTTGCCTTGATTCACCATTTGTGGTGAGCATCCTAGGAGTCATGGAAATAGTGCAGGAAGAGGGAGTGAGACAACCCCAGAAACCACAGTGGCCACTATGTTCTGATATCCATGGAAAGGTCTTTGTCAAAGTTAACATTCCCAGCCTTTCCCAATTTTTATGCTTTCACAGTTTTTCCCTGCCTGTGACACCATTCCCAAATAGACTTGGTGGTGTTTTGGCTCATGGGCAGTCCCACCTGACACAGCTTGGCACAGATACAGCAAAGGGTGAAGTTTTAGAAGCACAGCACCAAAAATATGAGTTTAGAGGGGACAGAATTCGTTCCTGGGAGTCACACCCTCCTGCCTTTTCTGAGAAACTATGAAAACAGGAGAGAACAAATGCTGGGAAAACATGGAGAAAAACAGGATGCCTAATTCTTGCCTTAAAGCACCGTGTTTAGGTTGAGGTCAGCTCCAATGGCAGAACACGATGATGGAACAAGTTGACCTTCTCTGGCATAGACATGATTTCTCAAGCAAATTAACCTTTTTCTCACCTACAGACAGAACAACAAAAACAAAACAAACAACCCATAAATCAACCAGTAAACCTGTTATTTCAGAAAAGACAGAGTAGTGAAGTAAATTCTTCCAAAATGCCCTTACATCATTCATAGAGACAGAAAAACAATTACAAAGCAAATCAGATCCTTTCTTTAATTGATTGCACTCAGGTTCTTTCCTCAAGTAGAAATGTTGCCAAAAGAAAAAAAGTAAAAATCAACGAGCATTTCAATTCCAGGCATCAGTGAAAACATAACTGCCTCTGGATTTCTGGATTGCTTTCCAGCAGTTTATACATTACAGGAAAGATTAAAATAGTCCTTGTTAATCCCTTCCAAAAATGAAGCTTCGAAATGTTGCCTTGGATTATTACACAAACATAAGGGATCATTAAAAATGCAACATGGAGTTTTGGAGAGGGTGTTGTGGGTGTTTGGTTCTTGCTATTTGGGAGTTTAAAACTTCTCTTTCAGCAAGAAGAGGAATAGAAGAGTTAGAGGAAAGCAGCAGGTTCAAACAAAACCAACCAAAGCTGTCTTGTCACATCTGTCACCAGCCCTGGCCATGCTCTACTGACACAGGGCTTCAGCAGGAGCTGGAATGATCCTATCCCACAGTGGGGACAGCTCTGGAATACAGGCAGACCCAGGCTAAATGAAGCAAAACCAAATTAAAGCCATGGAAAGCCATTTTTTTCCCTTATTTAGCATTAAAAGCAAGGTCAGTCCAAGCTGACGAGGAACTGTCCTCACATACCCCCCGAAAAATTGTCATACTTGGACCTCCACAGTGCTCCTCTGCTCCTGCTGCAGGCTTCCCTGGGGAAAACCTTCACTCCTGAATGCAAACCCCACCTGTCACAGCACCTGCCCTGTTCTGGAAAGGCAGGAAGGTGAATTGCCCTGAGCTTAGTGCAGTGCAGTACCACCGTGGTCACCTTCTAGGAGTGCCAGAGTTCAGCAATGGGGAAGAGAGAAAAGGAGTTGCAGTCAGAATTCTTCTCATTTGAGACTCTAGGAGTGTAAAAAGTTACAGCAACTCGCATCCCTAATTAAGGGTTTTTCTCTGGCAAGGCTGACATCCCCACCCCTCTGGCTCTGGTGCCCAGAAAGGCAGCTCCTGACAAAACCAGCTCTTCCCCTCTTGGCCTTTTACTGCAAGTCAAAATCCTTGTCATGATCTGTTCAGTCTCTTCCCATAACTTGCTCAAGAACTTGTTTTCATTTACTGTTCCTTCTTGTCCCGGTTTGAGACAATTTCAGAGGGGATTATCCCCTGATAGAAAGCAGGTTGTAGTCACCCCTCCCCCGCCAGGGTGGGGAAAATAAATATTTCCTCGGAGGAAAGTGAAGAGGAAAAAAAATCTATTTATTTAACAAACACACAAGAAAAGAATAATAATGCTAAATTAAAATAATAATCATAATAATTATTTCGCTGTGGAGAGAAATCTGGAAGAGTTTTAAAGTCCTTCAGGGTGTGGTGTCTCTCCTCCCCGGAGCTGGGTTGGTGTGAGGGGCTCCCTCCAGGCTGGTGGAAAGCCTCCCAGTGAGGTTTTGATGTTCTGGTGTTCTGAACAAGTCCAGAAAAGAAGAAGAAGAAGAAACCAAAGTCCCAGGAAAAACTCCATCTCTCTTCTTTCCAAGAAATCAAAGCAGAGAGCTGGCTGGAAAGCAAGGAAGGAGCTTCCTCTCCTCTCTGCAGCAGCTCTCACTCCCCAACAGCAGAAGAACAACAGAGAGGAGCAGTGACCTTGAAGAACAGAACTGCTTTGAAAAAGTTCCTCTGGCTGTTTTTTTCTTTTTCCTTCTCTCCCCTCTCAGGCTCAGTTTAAAGGCACAGAAAGGCATAAAATTCATTTACTGGGCATAGAGCAGGTGATATGGGATACACCATAGAGTCACTCCAAGACACCTCTTTTTTCCAGGTAGAGCTTCTGGCCCCTTGTCTCACACAAAACCTTTTCAATTCTGGGCCTTGAATTTCTTCAATTTCTTGCTCTTATCTTCCAGTTAAAACAAGGCAGGGATCTGGACTGAAACCCTGTTGAATCACCTGCCACAAAGTGGTCTAATGGAAAGTACAGCCAAACCCAGAAAAACCTTTCCTGTGTCAAGTCCCCGAGTGCAGCTCCCAGGGCACTTTGGCCAAGGTGGGTGTTGAACTAATGACTGAACAAATTCCCAGGCAAAAGCCACCAGAAAGTGCTAATCCTTCTCCTGGAGAAAGTTTATCATGCTGGGGTTAGGTTAGAGCCATGGCAGAGAGACCAGATAAATCCTTTTAAATTATATTCCACTAAATGATTATCCATTAAGTGGAAGAGGTATCCTCTGCACTAAAAGCTTTGCTACTCAATAGAACTAATGACAAATTAAAGCTGACCGTGTAAATAAGCAAGATGGGAGCTGATCTGATTTTGCACTTTACTGAAAAAAGTGACAGATTAATCAATTCAAATTCACTACAGAAATATTTATTGTGAGACCCAACAGTTACAATTAGAGCTTACTCCCCCTCCAAACAAACACTTATTTGTGAAGAATTCTTTTCCAGTTTGAACAGGAAGCATGGGTTCTGATTGCAAGTTTCCACTTGAGATTAAATACCAAATATATAAAAAGACATTTAAGTTGTTTTCATTTAACACAAGAAATATTCTTTCTTATTTTTGTCAGCTGCTTTTCTGGGAAAAAAGGCAGTAGGTGGAAGACAGAAAAAGCAATGAAGGTAAAGACATGTTTTCATGTTGCACTTTATAAAAATTTAACTACACCCAGATATATCTTTTACTGTGCTTGAAAGAATTTCTGAAAAACACTTGGCATTTCAATTTTATTTTCCAAAATACACGCACTCAATTTGTGATAAACAAATGTATGTTATCATTCAATAGAGAGGGAAAAAAAAGAGCATTGCATGATAAAAAGCTTAATAAGCCATGACATTGATGAGGTCAATTAAAGTCAGTATTAAATGTGTTAATTACATATGAGATAAAGATATGGAGGAACAAGACAAACACACTCAGAAAGTTTTCACTCTGATAGAATTTTATCTGCATTGGGAATTTATGTGTGTATACAGAAGTGCTTTTAATGGAAATAACCATCTAGAGTTTTCTGAAAATCACTTTATAGGTCTAGAAAAGTCCAGGGCTCATCCTGAGTGTTTCAAGACTTCTGCTGATTAACATGAATTTTTAATTACTTAATTTTATGATTAACATAATTTTTGCTTAACAATCCAAGTTGGTTCTTTTTTAAGGACATTTATGGAAGTGTCAGAGCTGCAGCACTTGAGACTCATGTCCCACTTGCTCAAAGCCAGGCAGAGGCTGAAATGTTCAGCTGAGACCCTGGGGAAAGACAAATCTGGAGAGGGGGAGAGGATTGTGAGCAACATCTGGGGATTTGGGGAAAAACTATTTCTTTACTGTGCAGAAGGTCCCAACACATATTTTTTTTTCATCATCTGAAGTATGTCTGGGAAGAAAGTGGCTTTTTATAAGGTATAATTCCTGAGCAAGGCTCCTGCACTAGCAATTATGAGTTGGATGCGAGTGTGGGGGAGACTCTGGGCTCAGCCCTTAAGGATTTCGCTAGGATTAATGTTCAACCAGAAGTTAGAAAACAAGTAGATTAGATTTTAGCAGAGCAAAGTTGGGAGAGTAAGTGCAGGGTGAAATTCAACATGATAAAGCTGGGGAGAGAAAGGACACAGAGGAAATAGAAAGTGTTCAAAGATAAATTAATGTATGCCCGGAGGTTGTGTGTGCCACCTCCCAGTAATTGCACAGGGAATGTTCAAGTTGTTTTTTTCTATTTTTTTTCCTGTAAAGCCAGTGTGAAGGAACATCAAAATGTAAAAGTAATCAACAGTGGAAGAAAAGGCAGACACGAGTTATAAAACATCAAATACAGAGCAGGGTTGGAACAATTGCATAATGAAGTTGAGAGCATAAAAAGCGATAAGAAAAGCAAAGGCAGCGAATGAAAAGAAACTTTACAGGGAGGTAAAATAAAATTAGAACAGTTTTCAGGTCCAGGGAGGAAACAAGAGGCTGGAAAAGCAGCCCAGGTATCTGCCAGTCAGGACAAGGTGTTACCCAAAGAAGTGACTGTGCTCAAAGGCTAAATATTGCCCTGTGATTTGGAAAGGAACTAAAATTTAAACCATCTCACAGAAGGTGGCACGGAAGAAATAAATCCCAAAGAGTTTTCAGTCCTTTGAACCACCAAGGCAGCCTGATGAGGGCTCCTGGGCAAACATCAGGACAAGCTGACCTGGTTCTGAGGATCAGGGGATGGAAAACACAACCCTTGGGCAAGGTCTCCCAACGTGGGAGAGCCCAGGCAGCCACCACCACCCCTCAGAGCCCTGCCAGGATCCAGACTTCCTGTGCCAAGTCCTCTCCTCAGAGAGTCCTAGCAGGGAACAGGTCTCAGAGAAACACCCTCAGAAAGGACACAAGGAATATCATTAACTTTTGAAGAAAGAAGATGGAATTTGGCTGCCTTGACAATTATTAATCCCAGCTGGAAGGAGCAGAGTCCACACTTCACTCTGAAGTCACCAAGTTCCTCCTTCATGGAAGACTTTGCAGTTCCTGGACTAATTCATGTGAGCTCCCAGGTCAGGTAGACCTTTCCTGTGTCCCAAGGATGTAATAATGTCACTAGAGATTCTGGCCACCTTTTCCTCCTCAGGCCTTCCAAGGCAGAGCTCTCCACCCCCAGATGCAGGTGGAGCTTCCCAAGGACACAGGGAGCCTGCACAAGTTCTACCCCCAAATCTGCCAAGGGCACCTGTTCTGCAGCCCCACATTGAAGGGGACCTGAGCTGCACCCCAATCACACTGGGGTT
This sequence comes from Erpornis zantholeuca, assembly GCA_013400515.1. NCBI lineage: Eukaryota > Metazoa > Chordata > Aves > Passeriformes > Timaliidae > Erpornis > Erpornis zantholeuca. Next base: position 249,956 of record VZTN01003852.1, read on the forward strand.
GGGGGTGTCTTGTGTTTCCTGTTGATAACAGAACATCCTTTGGCTCAGCACTGTTTTCAGCACCAGAGCCTGAAGGACACATTCTCCCTGAATTTAAGATGCTGTTTCAACCTCCTCTTCATCTAATCTATTAAAGTGAGAGTTTACACTGAAATCCTCACAAGAAGCGGGGGAGTCATGGGGACTAAAACACCAATGACAGATCTAGAAGTCAAAATTTGTCCAGGCACAAGTGTTTTAGCCAGGGTCCCTCCACAGACCTCCACTCAAACAAGTATTAGTGGGTTTATACTCTTCTTGGGTAGTTAAAGCACCATCAGGAGATGGAAAGCAGAAATATGACAGAAGAGGGAGATTATATAGAATCCCAGGATCGTTTGGGTTGGAAGGGACCTTAAAGCTCATCCCATTCCACCCCTCCCATGGGCAGGGACACCTCCCACCGTCCCAGGCTGCTCCAATCCCTATCCAACCCTGCCTTGGACATTTCCAGGGATCCAGGGGCAGCCACAACTTCTCTGTGGTTCGCTGTGGTTATTATTTGACTTACAGGTGCTGTTCAGCCTCTCGTGCTTACAGACACAAAATGCTGTTCCCTTTCCTATAGGGGCACAAGGGCAGTTTAGTCCTTGAGAGCATGTGGTTTATGTTTCCCATGTCAGAGAAACACAGCAGCCCCAAATATGGTTCAAACACCCCCCAAGGCAGTTCTCTGAATATCCCCATCCCTCCCCCTCTGCAGGCTGCCCAGGGCCAGGCATTGCAGGGAGAGATGTGGAGCTAATTCCAGCACTTATTCCCGAGTATGGTGATTCTGCCGCCAGGAAAGAGCAGGACACCAAACTGAACAGAATTTGTGTTTCTCAAGTTGTCTCTGTTGTACTTTGAGCCTCAAGGTCTTTTTAAAAATTAGAGGAACACCCCTCAGTGTGTTGGTTTTAAAGTATTTCAACGACTAAAGAGAACCAGGAGGCAGCTGCAGATATTTTGTGCCATATAAACATTTCTTTGAAGCTGTAAATAAACAGCAGCTCTTTTACCTCATATGATTTCCCAACGGAAAAAAAAAAAAAAAAAAAGAGAAACTACCTGGTCCAAGAGTTCTGCATCTCCCTTTCTGCTGCCACTAGAGGGAGAAACCTATTCCTGGGATCCCATGGCTTCTAGGCTGTTTTTTGGAATAGAATCGGAATTATTCCCGTTACAGGGAAAGACGTTTGTCCCTCTGTGATAAGCAGGGATAAGGCTAAGGGACAGCCTCTAAAATGAAGTGGGATAAACATTTCCTCCCCCCACCCTCAAATAAACTCCTATTACAATCCTCAAACCTTGTGAATTTAAACACTGCTGCAATTGTTCTTCTTTGTTGGAATATAAATCCTTCCACTGTGTTTACTCCCGTTGCATCCAGGCAGAGGAGGCCAAACAGGAAGAAAGGAGAATACTGCGTTCCTATCAATATAGGAACAAAGGATGTTTTCTAGTGGCTTGAACTAATTCTGATTGAAAAACCATAAAATTTTCTATTAGCTGTAAGGAACAGTGGAAATTCATTGTGGAAAGGAAAAGATCCTAAAGTAGCATTTAAATAAACTAAAAATCCTAGATTACTGAATTTGCACTTCTTTTACTTGTCCTAATTCAACTTAAAGAATCATACTGATGAATAATTCTTATGTCACTATATTTTAAATGTTTGAACCAGTAATGATTGCTTTGGCTAAGTGTTTATAGAAGTGGCAAGGTCATTTCACTGCTATGGAAAATATTGCAAAACAGCCTCAAATGTGAGTGCAAAACACTTTAGCACCTTCCCTAAATAAGAAATGTCTCAGACATGGAGAGTTACCCCCAAAATGTGCTTTCAAACACAGCCTGCTGGTGGCCAGCAATGGGCAACCAGAGCTGGATTTGTGACACAGAATCTAATGAACATGATAGACTTAGAGGGTAAAAAAGTCATTTTTCCAGACAATGAGGCACTTTGCAGGCTCCAGGCTTGGCCACATCTCTTCTGGGATACTCATTGTCCTTGTTCTCTCTTAAAAAAGAGCAGCAACACTGAACCTTAAGGTCATCAACAATGAAACTTTGCCAGTTTTAGACTTAAGAGCAGGTGCAAACATCACCATATTCCTAGAGGGAAACAAATCCCAAATCATTCCTTCCTGTCCTTTAATGGGTCTGAAAAGTGACTAAATCCACCTAAATAGGAAAACCTTCTCATGGTTCATCTGTCCCTGCTGCAGTGGCCAAGGTTAGCAAGTTATCCCTCCTACAACCACTGTGTTTTATCCCAAATATATCAAAGTTTCCTGTCTATGGTTTTGACTGGAAGAACACCAGTCCCCACTTGCTCTTTTGTCGCTGTCTTACAGCCTGGATACAATTATCCTAGATTATTGTTCTTCACCAACACAGCCTAAATTCTGCTCCTCCTCATCATGCACTAAACAGGAAAACTAGCTATTCCAAATGTAATTCAAATTCTCTGACAATTAGTAACAGAATTTTTAGGAAGCAAGATGAGCAAAGCAACAGAAGGCTCCCAGGCTCAGTGCAGGGGCTGCCCCTGAGGCTTGTAGAGAAGCACATCCTCTCTCATCAGCCGAAAACCTGGGGAGCCAAAGCATCAACTACAACAAGCTTTTCTTTTCCTGGTGCTCTACTTGATGTTTTTTCAGACCAGCTGCAGTACTTCCCTCACTGAATGGGAGGTCACTTCAGCACTGTTTCTGTAAAAGAGGCTGGAATCTAAAATTGGTGTTAAAAGTTCAAACTCCTGACCCATCACATCTACAGTATTTTGTTGTCATTGTTGTGAGAGTGACAGGGTTTGAGATTTAAAAACTGCAGCTATATTTGTATGATCCAAGTGATTTTCTTCTCCTGTGATGATTTCATAGCAGAAAGCTTAAGACAACATTCCAGATTTTCCACCCTTTGGTGTGCATGTGTCTATGTACACGCACACATATATAGAAAATAGAAAACATTCCCCAGTAAGTTTTCCTTTCTGAAAGGATTTTCAGCAGCCTTGCAGAGTAACAGCATATGCAATATGTGTGTCACTCAAACATTTCCCTTAACTGCAAAGTTTGTGTCAAAATCTGTTCTGAAACAACTCCACAACGTGCACTTCATATAACCCTGAGCTGCAGGTTAGGCTCCACTTTAAGTATGAAATATTAAGTGAGCTCATAATAGCTAAATTACTCCATTGTCATTCCAGCACTAACCCAGGTTGGCAGAGCTCACGCTCCATGATGTCACCATTTCTACCTTGCTGCAGTTGCCAGCAGAGCCCAGTTTGCATAAATTAGCTTTGATCGATGAAAAGTGTTAACATCTTTTATTTTTACCTTGGAGCACACTTGGAATGATCCTTTTTAGTGTTTTAAAAATGCATATGGGTGGCTTAAGTGACAGGTTAGAATATACTGCAGTGCCAACCACGGGAGGATGGTCAGTGACACCACAGGAGGATGGTCAGTGACACCACGGGAAGATGGTCAATGCACTGGAAACTGGAGGGACTGGGGAAATCAAACACCTCTGGCCATCAGCAACACCTTGATAACATCCAAAAAAACACCTTCCAATTTTTGCAGGTTGGAAAGACTTTCAAAGCCAGCCCCGAAATAGCAAGGACAGCTGTAGGATGGATTTCGCCATCCCTCCACACATTAAACCCCATCCCACTTTGCATCAACTCCCACTGAAATAAATAACTCAAGAACTACGCAACATAAATAACAGCAGAATGGTTCAGGGGGAAAAAAAATCATCTCTCCATCTTCTAAAAATAGCTTCCTTTTGGCTACGCTGCTCCTTTATGTCTTTCCTTGAGAAAGCAGGGATGAACAGAATACTGATTGGGATTCACTGGCAGAGGCAGCCTCAGGAGCAGCATTAGAGGCACATTTCTCCCCCAGCCTGCTGGTTTTCAGAAGGAGAGGATATTTTCCGTCTCCTTTTTCCCAAGGTTGGCTCCGGGGCTGCCCATTCTCCTCTCCTCTTCATCCATGTGGCTCTCAAGGCTGTCTCTGCCAAAGATGTCCCATGGGGTGGCTGAGATTCTGAGCTCCCACGTCAAATCCAGCATGGCCCCAAAACTCCCTCTGGGCTCGCAGGGAACTCTCAGAAGGACCTACAGACACACGTGGAAGTGCAGCTTTATCCACCCAGCCTTCCACAGCCCTTCCCTGATCATGTCTTATTATCAATTCCTATGTTCACAAACGTAGTGGTTAAACCCTGACCAGGGTTAAGCTGAGGACTCCCATCTTTGCTCTTTTCCATTTCCAAATCCTCTGGATCAAGTGAAATCTCCCTCACATCAGCAAGTTTAAGGTTGGTCACACTGAGTTCACACAAATTGTGGAATCACAGATTGGTTTGGGTAGAAAGGGATCTTAAATCCCTGCCATGGGCAGGGACACCTCTCACTAGCCCAGGTTGCTCCAAGCCCCATCCAACCTGGCCTCAGACACTTCAGGGATCCAGGGGCAGCCACAGCTTCTCTGGGCTCCCTGTGCCAGGGCCTGCCCACTCTCTATAGAGCTCTACTCCACTGCTTCAAAAGCTTTGCCCCAAAGCAGAAGAGATTATAAAGGAATTTTTCATTTTTCTATTTTTTCACCATGCACCTGATTCCAAAGGTATTTTTGGAAGGAGAAATTGCCATCCTCTACCTCCCTGGGCTGAAGCCACGGAGACCTGAGATGCTGTTGGGACTTCACCCAGAGGCAGTGAGCAGATGGAAAATCTGCTTTCCATCCAACCCCACGAGCTCCTCCGGAAGAAGATCTTGAGCACCCAAAATTCCTTATTTTCCCACATTGTCATGTTCTTGAAATTCCCTGAAATCCCTTGAAACAAAGGGAAAATACCTGTGCTGGTGGTGCCTGAGCTTTACAGGCTGAGGGGAGCGACGGGAGCCACACACACACTTACAGCCAAATAAATGGAGAAGAGGTCAAATCAAAGACTATCCCCATCCGAGGTTTATTTCGGGACCCCTTCTCCAGCACTACGAGGGGAGCCTGAGCCCTTTCAGAAACAAGCTGTTCCTGCTATTGCTGGCTTTGGACAAAAAGCACACTGCTGCTAACCTCTTACATAAAGTGAGCAGACAAACAGCTGAATTGCTGACCCCGCGTGGCCTTTTCCCCAGGATTTGTGGGTTTGCACAAAGAAGCCAAGGTTTTACATGCAGCCCTTGATGGAGTTTGGAATTGTGCAGAAACCCTGTTTGGAGTGCACACTCTTAACCCAATTGTTTGTGTAAGATGTTCCTCCGCTCTGATGCCAAACACTGTAGGTCTCTGGGTTATTTCTTCTATTTTTATTTTATTTTTGCTAAAGCTGCTTGGTCATACACAACTTTGAGTGCCTGCATACACCTCCACTGCCATTAGCATTGCAATATAATACCAGTCTGCTGTCAGGGATGATTTTTTTTCCTAGGATCTATCGTTTTTATTCCAGCTGAGCACTCAGAGCTTGCTAGATATGAGCTCCAAAATTATTAAACACTTCTTGGCTCTGAGTTGTCTGTGCGGGCAGAGATATGTATCAGGTTTATTTTATGAGTGGGAGATGCTTAGCGAGAGCAGTTGACTCAGTCTGCGTTTTGAGTAAACAATTCTCTTCATCTTTACTTGCAAAGTGATTGATTTAAGATTTTTGGAGGCTTTTGTCAATTGGTAACAGATATAAAACATTCATAAGGAAGTGCCACTTGCCTTTGAGTGGGGAAAAAACCTCAGGCACAAGGTGCCAGCGGGTCCCTTCATTGAGCCAGAGGCTGCACTGACTTCCTCTGCCCAGCAAATCCCAGTGCTTCCAGCACTGCCCCCATTAGATCCATGAAAACCACTTGAGCACGCCGGGAAAAGCCTGTGCTGCAGCAGGGGAGTTCAAGGACCACACACTCCTGTTCCCAACGCCCTGGATGTTTAAATCATCCCCGAGTAACCAAGTCTCACACCTCGGAGGATGAGAAAGTGCGAGTGATCCGAGAGCCCAACTGCTGGATTACACCAGGCGGGGATGAAAGCACGAAACACCACAATGCCCGAATTCAACAACAACAAAACAGCATTGAGGCACCACAGCACAAAAATCCCCATTGTGCGTTTGATTTGCAGCCATCCCAGCTCCGAGCTGCTAAAAACTACAGGATACACCATTCCTTCCTCCCCAGCTATCCCAAACCCAACCTCGGCGGTTTTGTTTTAAGTCAGAGACACATTGATTGTTGTGAAGGCACAAAGTATTACCTGGAATAACACTTCAAATGCAAATTAAGGGCTGTGTAAAATTATTGTAGTGCAAGAGTACCATGGTTTATTAACAGCAGATTTGCAAGGTTAATTTTCAATTATGTATTTCTTATTAGTTTTCTAGCTGTCTTGCTATTATTAAATTTAAAGAGGAAGATACTTTCAATGTGTCCAGCTTCTGTGGCGTTATTACTGATAATTATTCCTATTTTCCAATTTGTGTTACTCTCATGTCTTGCAAAATTTGTAATTAATGAGCAAATAATTATAGCAGCACTTACTAGAGCTGCTTTAGTTAAAGCTGTGTCAGCTTTTGTATTAGGATCCCCATTTTTCAAGGGTTTATAACTCAAGCATAAAAATTCACTCTGGGCAGAGCCTTGTCATAAGAGCTGTCTGCTGAGCATGATTTTTTGTTTTTAAATATTTCTAAGCCGCATTATTTTGGTTTTTTTTCTTAAAGTTATGGACATTTTAATATAGCTTAAAACTTCCAAAGGCATTAAGTTTACAGCACTTCATTTTTCTATGCTCCAACATCTCGGAAATAAAGATGTTTTATTTTAAGGCTAAGGCATTCACCTTTACAAATAGGAAACAAGATGCCTCAGCATCTCCAAAGCCCAGAACTGAGTTTTTAATGCCTGGTGGTCATTAGCTTTAGAAAACAGACACAGACGAGAGCTTGACATTCAGGGATGTTTGCGCTGATCCCACCCGTTAAAGCATTCAGACACTGCCTCAATTAAGGCACACGAGTGGTCCTTAGGAGTCAACAGGGCTGTCCAGGCTCTCTGGGATGCCCAAACCATTCACTGCCCAATTCAGCAGAACAAAGCTCTGCTTTTGATGGGAGTTTTCGGCTGTCCCCATTCACTGCCACCGCTGTCCACACGCCTGGGAGCGCCGAGCACCGCGGGGATCACTCCTTCAGGATGCCGAGGGCCCACAGGGCTCAAACAGCTCAGCACCTTCCCAACGAGGTGCTCAGGATCACACAGGCTGGTGCCAGTTTAAAATTTAGCCCAAAACTGCTGCTTGTTATTTTTCTGTGGAAGAGGAAACCCCAAGGGGAAAGCAGCAGATCCCAGGTTTGCTGTAGACACTTCGCCACAAAATAAAATTGGGAAGTAACAGCTCTGGAACAAACGTTCTGCAAAATTTAGGCTCTACAGGAGAGCTGCTGCCTCCAAGAATTCCATGTGGTCACTCATCCAGAAATGTGGGACACATCCCTTCATCACTCCTGGTCTTCTGCACCCCTTCTCCTGCAAAGGGCCTTGGAGCACCCTCCCAGCTCCTGGAGAGACACTGCTAGAATCATGGAATCATTAAGGAAGAAAGGAAAAGGACCTCCAAAATCATCCAGTCACTCTTGGGGTGTTTGACCTTAATACCAAGCTTAACACTGACCCTGTTTGACCTTAATACTGAGCTTACGTAAAGCAAGACCACCATAACTCAGCAAACAGGGAATGGCAGCAGTGCAGCGAGTGCCAGCTTTAGGACATTTTACTTTGAAGAGCAGTGTGGATTTAAATGCTTCCAGCAGCAAACAAACAGCAAAAATGCCCAGCAAAACCCCTGTTTTACTGGAAAACATGGTCAGAGATGAGCTAAAACCAGAGAATGATGGGAACTAACTGCATCAGCCACAAGAAGTCATGGAATGCAAGATGTGAGCTCTTGAAAATCCAGGCAACTTATTCTGTAAGCCTCTTCTATCAGTAAAGGAGGCAGGGCCTTCCCTGCACCTTTTATTTACCCTTCTGTGACTAACATCAGCTGAGGTTTTTCACACCCTTATTTGAGATAATTACCTACTCATGTTTGAGTTAATTGCTGATGAGGGGGACACAGTTTTTAATCTGTTGGTTAATCCAGATCTGTGGCATTTGGAACCTTTTACTGACCAAGGCATCCCAGTGATTGAGAGATCCCAATATCCCTCTTCCCTAATGCCACTCTCAGGGCTAAACCATATTTTTAAATCTTGCCCATCATTGGTAACCCCCCAATCATTTGCAACCCCACCCCAGTGTTACAAGAATTCTAGTATCTTTATTTTACCTATACGCAGAGCCTGGTCCAAATATGGCTAATAAATATGTTGTATAAATAATATAGTAAATATAATAAACCCCTGCCATCTAAACAGGGGTTTATTATAAAAAATCATCTAAACCAACTGCTCCCCCTCATTTTAGATGCCTGTTTATCTTGCAGGTAAATATTTTCCCTTACCAACCTGAGTCAGGAGTTTTCTTCAGTTCAGAGTAGTCTGCAAAACCATAGGAATCTCTCTGTGCTGATATTCCCTGGTTTCTGGTGGCCTCCCATTTTGGCTGTAACCATGGTGCTCCTGGATTTATCATGGCTGCATGGCACAATGTGTATCTCATTATTCTCTCCTGGCAGCTTTGTATAGCTTTTATTTAGGTGTAAAAATAATTTACATTTCTTGAGCATCTGAATTAAAGATAGAATAGAACTATGACATCGAGAGCTGGAGATTTTATGCAAATTTATTTATAAATATAAATCACATTTAGAATGCAAAATTACACAAATGTCTTCTGCAGGTCACCCATCTCTTAAAGAAATTATTTCTTTACTTTTTTAAGGATAATGCCTTACCATGTTATCCATACATTTGCAATGGGAATGGGAACTCGGTAGAAAATCCCGAGTGAAATTTGGGAGCCCAGTGGGATCAGTTATGTGACGTGGAATTTTTTCAGTTCTCTATCAGTGACTAGACATCACTCCATGCCACCAGCCCCTGTCACACTGGGGTGGAATTCCAGCTCCATTGGAGCCACCGACAGATTCCTGGGTGGATTTGCCAGGGATGCTCCAATGTGCCAAGGGATGCCCAGGAACGGCAGTGACGAGTCTGCCTCACCATGCTCCTGCACCCACATCACACCCCCCAGGTACCTGTGCTAGAACTTGTGTGACTCAAAAATTCCAGAATAACATTCCTGGGAAAACCCAGCTTCTTGCATCTAATTCCAACACTCCCAAGCATCAAAAATTCAGGTGTTTTCCCTGTCTTTTGGGATTTCAGAATGGTGTAAATTGTACTTTAGAAAGTGGGATAGAAGTGAGGAGGGTTTTCTGGCTGTAGAGTTCCTCTGAGTAAATAATGTGACAGTAGTTCCTTGCATTTCAAAACAAACATGGATTTTGAATACAAATACAACTTCATCAAATTTCTTTTACAAATTTTGATACTTTTTCTCTGCTCTAATCTCAGGTTTTCCCTTTTGTCCTCTTTTGGGGCCAGGCTGTTTTCTCATTGTCTCCTCTAACACAAGATCTCTGCTCTGGGGAAAAATTCAGTGGTTGTTTTCTTGGCTTTCCAACAAAATAATCCGTGAGGTCTCAGTTTTGATGAACAGTTTTAGCATGACATTACTTCTACTTGATGGAAGCGGCATCCAATCCATCTCAGAAATCTCCATGCTGCCCATCCTTCTGCCACAAGGAATTCTCCACTGAGCAGTCATATTCCCATTGCACTTTATCCCCTCAAAAAGGGGAGAATTTTTTCCTAAGGAAAAAGAAAAAGGCGTAAAAATATTGGCTGCCAATGCCCTGCTCTTTCCTTAGCTCTGCTTCCACACTGAGGTTAAATACAACTCCAGAATCAAAACTAACAGAGAGAATGACTTTTCCTTTAGTCAGAGCAGCTCCACGGGGTGTTTGCTACCCTGAACCTCTGTAATTCATATGACAGGATCACATCATTAAGTTTGGATGACACCTCCAAGTTCATCTATTCCAACCTTTGACCCAATTGTACCATACCCACTAAACCACCCAAATTTCTGAGCCTCTGCTCACTATTTTACCTATAAAAGCATCCAGCAGCTGTCATTTGGGTTTTATTTTAATTCCACCTTTTGAAAAGCTGCAAAGGGAAGAAACTCCAGGATTACAATTGAAAAATTCATAGAAATATTCTCTGGAATTTACCATGTTAGAAACTTCCTGGTGGTGTTTTTAACCATTCCACAAAATTCCTTAAAAGACACATAAATTTTGGTTCATTGTTATGAAAAACTTTATTTGTTTTAAAAGTGTATATTCTGGTGGATGAACACTGAGGACACATTTCTAATTTTATACATTTAGGGTGACAGAAGGAAAAGACCTTTTCTAGCCAAGTATTGCTTCATCAGCATACTCAGAATTTGCCAAGGTGCTGTGGGCAGAGTAAAGTCCTATTCCTCAAAATCACATTAATCTGGATGTTTGGAAGACAACAACATCTACTGTGAAGAGCAGGAGAGTGATGGCTGCAGATGCTCAGCTTTGCATCCTGGCTGGTACTGGACCAAACACATCCACCAGAACATTGGAGAAGAGATGAATATAAAAAAGAAAAAGATAAAAAGGCAGGCGTAAGGATGAGAAAAGTTGTAAGGAAGAAGAGCTGAGTTAACTGGAGACTGCTTTAACAGATGTAGGACAGTTTTACACCTCAGGAGGGAATTGTGCTGGTACAACCTCAGGAGCAGCTGATGTGCTCCAGTCCCACCTCAGACCATTGGATTTAAGCACGAGTTTGCGGACAAAGCTGAGCTGGGATAGTTTGCAAGATCACTATAAAAGCACAAACTTCCGTTCTCCCAAACCATATGGGTTTGACTTCCCATATGGAGTGACAAAATAAAAATATAGCCTAAAAATAGCTCTCAAAAATGCACTGGCTGAAGGCTGCTTCCTGTGCCACAATTTGATTAGCCTTGTACTTTATTTCTTCATCAGCGATTTCCATTTATCTTTGACTTGGAGCACGAAAAGCTGCTTTTATGGTTGTAAGCAGAGGAGAAAAAGGCATCCGGGAAGCAAATACAGAGAGAGCTCTTCTGGCATTACAGGAGCTGCAGGAACAAGGGAAAGGCTTTTAGAGCAGCACAAAACAAAGTGATGCAGGGAGAGGATCTCTCCTCGCAATCTGCACCGAAGTTCCCTGTCAGCCCAGAGCAGAGCATTACATATTCCGTGCAGCTCCGGAGGAACCTGAAGGAGCCAGAGACTGTCAGAGCAGCAATCCCCGGTGCGCAGGGAGCGGTGCCAGCACGGCTCCCAGCCCGGCCTGCGCGCCGGCCCTGACAGCTCCTTCTGGCCACCAGCGCAGGCCCAGGATGGCTCCCGCCGTGACGGATGGCATCGAACGCAAACATTCCCACTTGGGCTCTGCTGGAAGGTGGCTTCTCAAAAATCAGAGATTTATTTCGGTTTTTTTGGCTTTTTTTTTTTTTTTTTAGGGATAAAGAATACCAGCCGCTCCTCGACTGCTGCGTTCGGTGTTAGGCCGCTCGCTGTGAGAGAGACTTTGAGGGGATGGAGAGAGTCCAGAGATGGGAACGGAGCTGGGAAGGGGCTGGAGCAGCAGGAGCAGCTCAGGGAGATGGGGAAGGAGCTCAGCCTGGAGAAAAGGAGGCTCAGGGGGGACCTTGTGGCTCTGCACAACTCCCTGACAGGAGGGGGCAGCCAGGGGGGGGTCAGGCTCTGCTCCCAGGGAACAGGGACAGGAGGAGAGGGAACGGCCTCAGGTTGTGCCAGGTGAAGTTTGAGGAGAAGAGGGAACAGCCTCAGGCTGTGCCAGGTGAAGTTTGGTGTCACCCTGATTTTTTCAGCCTTCTGAATTGTTTGCATTTTTGCAGTGGAGTTCTCACCTATTTAATATAAACAAAAGAATGTTTTTCTAACTGATTTTTTTTTTGTTTTGCGTTCTTCCTCTAAGGAAGAGAAAATTAATGAACTTATAATTTGACCAATGTAACTGGAGAAGAGGCAACCTTATTCTCCAATCCGCGAACATGGTCAGAAATCTATAAATAACAAAGTCAAAAAAATAAACTGTGCCTTTTTCCTGCTTGAAAGTGACTGTCTCCATGTTGTCCATTTCATGTCCTATAGCGACAGTTTGGATTGGATATTAGGGAAAATTTCTTCATGGAAAAGGTGTAAAGCATTGGAATTGGCTGCCCAGGGCAATGATGGAGTCACCATCCCTGGAAGAGTTCAAAAAAGCTGTGGATGTGGCACTTGGGGACATGGTTTAATGGCAAACCTTTGGGTGGAGCTGGGCTGATGTTTGGATTTGATGATCTTAAAGGTTTTTTCCAACCTTAATGATTCCATGATTCTAAATTTTAAATGCTTTCCTGCTTCCTGGGGCAGGAAACAGACCATCACCCAAGCACCTGGAGATCTGCTGGTGGCATCCAAAATCTGAAACCTCTGGCTTTGGAGGAGGAGAAGGAGGGGAGATCAGTCTTGGTGGGAGCCTTGTAACATCAAGGAAGACTGGAACCACTACTTGAAGACAAGAAGGAAATGTCCCAGCTCCTCAGGGATTACTTCCCCCACGCTGGAGAACCCAAGCTCCAGTGAGGTATTTCTCATTATTTGTGTCTTTTGCCAAAACAAATGGAGAAATAAATAGCAGATAACTAAAAGAATTCACATTCGAATTGCAGGATGATGGAGAATATAATGTCTTGCTTTTTCAGCATTTCAGTTTTCCTTGGGGTGGCCTGGGTTTATGCAGGTTTATGGGTTTCCTGCAGGCTCTGACACTGCACACTCTGCACACTCTGGCACGGTTTCTGTCCTGTTTCTGCATTAATATTTGTTACTGTGGATGCAAAAGTGAAATGAAACTGAGAAAAAAATGGTGTTTGCAGGAAAAAGTGCCCCTCTCCTCAGCACAGGAGTGACAGAGCAATGCCAGGGAGGAGTTGGAGATCCCACCTCTGGTTCAGCCCAGAAGGAATGAACAACCAGCAAGGGTTCAGCCCCTTCACTCTCCAGGAATATGGAGAGAGAAAAACCCAGGCTGGAGTCCAGCAGGCTGCTCTGGACACACATCTCCACACCACAGCCCAACATCTGCCACAGTGCACAATGAAGTTCTTCTATTTGATATTTTCTCTCTCTCTCTCCAGTTTCTTAAAGCTCTAGAAATTATTTTCCCAATCTGAGCAAAAGCTTTGCACTCCCCCTTGAAAAAGATTTTTATATTATCTAAGAAATATTAAAATCCTAAGAGGCGAAAGAAAATATATCTGGAGTGGGAAAAGGCTGTAATAGCATTGGCAGAGAAAGGATTAGAAACCATCTTTTCTCTAAAGAATTTACAGGGAGGAAAAAAACCCCAACATTTTGGAAACAATTATTTACAAAGTTCAAAGTGTTTGGTACCCTTTGCTTGGGTAAGATAAGGGGCAACAAATAGCACCCACAGTCACAAGGAGTTTAACCCAATTACTCCTGTCAGCAAAACTAATTTTACAAAGCACATTTCTGCCAGGAAGAATACTTTCCTTGCTTCCAATTCCTTTTTACATTGCTAATAAGTCTCTTAGCAGTGGATTAGAAGTGCCTCTTCAGCCACGAGCAGGCGGATCGCCCTGAGCGCAGCCAGCGGTCCCTGCTCCGGAAGAATCCTGATTGCAGCCGAGGGGAATTTCGCCTGAGGAGCTTCCCCGCAGGTGTTTGGTCCCGTGGCTGTAACCTTGTGTCATTACAGAAACTGCTAATGGTTGTTACACACTGACAGCTTTCAGGAGCGGGATCTGGGGCTCTCCTGACCCTTTTCCCTCGCTGACATCCAGAAATCAGAGGGTGTTTTTAGGGCTACATGCGTGGAGAGGGGAAAAGGACCCACCTGCCTGACAACTGGATAAACCTTAAAAATTTGTCCCAGGTGATTCAAAATCCATCTGAAACATTCCCAGACTGTCACCTGCTGAGCCAGGTAAACACTTTCAGGCAATATAAATTCAGAAGTATATAATTTCAGTAAAAAAAATGGATGAGAGAAAAAGATGATCAAAGACACACCTCTCTGGGTGGGTGCTTCTTTCCCCAGCTCCACAGATTGGGAACATTTCCTGAGGAGATGCTGAAAAGCCCCTGGCTGTGCTCTCTGGAAGTGAGCAATGGCAGGAGCTGCACCAAGGCAGGAAATGAACAGTGGATATGGGAGACAGAGAAATTAAACTTTTTGACACATCCCCAGAATAATCTGAAAAAAACCCACTGGTCTTTTTGTGGATAAATACAATTTTATCAACTCTGCTGAAGGCAGTGAGAAGACCCAGGCTGCCCTTGGTGACTCACCTGAACCTGGAAAATAACTGCAGTGTTTTAATTCATCTAGAGAACTGCTCACTTATGCAGAGAAAATATTGAGATGGTGGAGAAGAGGATCAGCTTCCAGCTTTGGATATTCTGGGAAACTCTGTGATATGTGTGTAGGCACCTCTCTGGAGAACAGGGATTGGAGGTGTCCATGTCCAGCCCAAAGATCATAAGAAATCATCTGACATCTAAATCCAGCATACAGAAAAGAGCCTAAATTCATTAAGTCAAGTTATTCCATTTTAATTCTCACTTTTTGGTTTTTGTCCCAAAGGCTTTGTGGCAGTTAATGTCAAAGAGCCAAGTAAATATTTTCTTGTGCTGTGTGGAAGATGATGTCAGGCAGTGATGGGAGTGAAATACTGACTTTGTAAAACTGTTTGTACCTCTGATAGGATTTACTCATTTCGTGAGATTATAGGAAATGCATTCCATGATTACATTCACCCCTCGAGGTCCCGTGGAGGTGAGATTCTGCATCTCACAATGTTATTTAACCAGAAAAAAAATGGGCTAAGTAAATAAAAAATCTGCAGGATGTGACTTCATCGTGCACTATTGACACCTGCTTCTATGATTTAAAGAATGTTACTAAGAATATCAGGGTTGCTAATGTAAATGATGAAGAAATCAGAGGTCAATCATATAATAATAAATATTAGCATAGGTTTCCCAAGGCCAGAAGTGGCTGCAATGGTAATTGGAATTATGATTTTACTCTTGAATTATGTGATACTGAAAACACTTTGTTCTCTGCTGCTTTCCTGGAACTGTTCCATTAAAGCCAAGGAGACAAACTCTCCAATTTTTCTTAATCCAAGAATTAATGTCCCCTTTTATTAAGGATGTTTTTTCTTTCATGTAGGCACCCCCCTCACCCTGTACGTGAGGTTGTTGTGGTAGAGAGCTGTGCTGGCCTGCATGGACATGGTTCCTGTGCTCCTGCTGCTGATCTGAGGATGCAGCACCCCAACTCTGCCATCAATGCTGGATATTCAGGATAAGGTGGAAAAAGCTGAAAACTCCTCCAAGCAACACTGCAGGCACAAAGGAAACATCGAATCCTTCCTCAGCCACAAGCCACTTTCCTACCAGGATAAAATGCTCTCAAAAGTGCATTAATGCAACAGCCAATATATTAAATTTGATGAAAGACTGGTCCCAACAATATAGTTTAAATTGACAAAATAGCCGAAGCTCATGGCACTATTTACAGCATCTCTGAATTACTCTGGACACACAGAGAACACAAAAAAAAAGAGTAGCTGCAGCTTTAGAATGAGTTATCCAGCAACACCTTGTGCAGCAAAAAATGAGCCCAGCAGCCAGGCTGGTGCTGGGAGGAAATTCCAGAGGGTGAGGGGTTGGCAGTGGCTTTAAAGCACTGAGTGCCATCCTTCCCCACCTCCAGACACCCCTCCCTGCACTGCAGGCTGCTGTCCCAGAGCAGTCTGAAATCCAGAAGCAGCTGCATGAAAATATTTTCAGGAACAGGAGTTTCTGGGTGCTGCCCCTCTTACCTGGGGATTCCTGCCAGCACCACAGGCTTTGGAAATGCTGCTAAATCATATTTTTTACAGGGCAAAAAACCCCACAAACTGATCCTGTAATGCTGCCTGAATACTGTTGGGCTGTTTTCCTTTCATGCCTGTAACTCCTTGCTGACGGGCAGCTCACAGAAGTCGTGTTGGAGCTGGTGTCTAATGCTGGAACACTCTGAGTCAAGAAACCAGGATATGCCACGAGTGTTCCAGCGCAGTTACACAAAAGTCTAAAATTAGGTCATAAATTATATAATCTTGCAAGGAAACAACGAATTTAATGACTATGCCAAACCAGAGATAAAAGCTGAGGAAGGAAATAGCATCTTGCTCATTAAATATTAAGGATCAGATCCTTCAAACATTTTCTAGTGATGAACTCAGTGGGAGTTTGGCATCTGTATTTGTGTGTGTTCTATAGAATGTGCTTATACATCATATACAAGTGCTGGGCGTGATTTATGGAGCACGCACACATAGTAAGTATATTTATAATGCATAAATACATTCCATCAAGAGCAGAGAAGGTGATTAGTGAGAGTTTCCTAAGAGGTTTAATCAGATATTTTGATGGCTTATTTCCAGTGTTGCTCCAAAAGCATTTTTCATTACGGGGCACTGGGAGAGAGCAGGTAGAGGCATCTCCTTTTCCCACTTACAGCAGCAGCAGCTTTCACAGACAGCATGTCCTCAGTGGGACTGAAGAACCCTGTAAAGGAAGAAAGATTACCGAGAAGTAACAATGGATTTGAAAATTCTCTGCAACCTTTGAATCCCTCCCCTCATGCTGCTGTGCCCCAGCCTTTCTTCTCACCTTACACGAGGCAAATCTGGTTTGATCTGTTTGAAACAGCACAGGGCCGGGGTCTTGTGCATATTCCCTTAAAAGTTGGAAGCAATTCCCTTGGGCCCGATGGCTGTGCTGATGTCCTGAGTATGTTAATGAGAGGGAATGGGAATCTCTGATGGATAAAGGCAGATAGCACTCCCGTCCTTGCTGTCGTCAAAGCCTCTCTGATAACCATGTCCTTTTCTTCAAAGATTTAAGTCATTTGTGGATTGACTACATAATCCTTGTGCTGGAGCCTGGGAAAACCACTGTTGATGCCCTTGGCAAATTCTCAGCCTAAAAAAGCATGAAAAAGAGGACCAAGTAATTTCAATTCCATAAAATGCATTAAATTCAGCACACAGGTATGTAAATGGGAAACTCCATAACTGTAATTTGCCCATTTAGAGCCTGATCTAAAGGCTATAAAAGTTAATTTGAAATCTTTTCATTGATTTTAATGGACTTTAGATCAGGCCCATATTATTCACTGTATATCATGTTTGTTTCAGTGCAATAGTGTATTTATGTAAAATGTGACTTACATGGATTGTAACACATGCAGATCCACTGCTTATTGTACAGGGGCTGAGCTTGTGAAATTTATTGGCTTTAGCAACACACATAAAATACAAAAACCAAAATAAAGTCCTGAAAAATTATTAGACTTTTTAAAAGTGAGATTAAAAAAAAAAAAAAAAGAGGCGGCCTTCTTTTCATTATATACTAATACAACCTAAATGTATTTTAAGGATCATGAAATCCAAATGGAAATTCACACAATTCCTCATTTCCGACTGCAGTGGTTCAACAAAAAAATTACATGTAAATGATTCAAAATGTCTCAAAGAAACATTTTTTTTTTTTTCCTAATTTGGGGAGACGAAAAGAAAGGGTTTCAACCCAAGCTCAGCAAGGGATAACAGCATTACAGGCACTGCATGGAGAATTTAGCCACTCATAATTCCAAATCCTTCTCAAATGCTTTATTGCTATAAGGTGGCTCATAGCAGCCTCTACACAACAGGACTCCCATAGCATTAACCATGAGAGATAGGCTTCCAGAAAGAAACTATAGCAAAGTAATTGTAAATCTCTAATGATGCATAAAACCGAGCTGAATTGGTCCTGAATTCTCAGCATAAAAGAAATGAACCATCAGAAGAACCAATTCTGGTGGCAGTATAACACACCCCAGCGTGGAAACTGTTTATGGTGTTTGCTGCAGTGGAAATATTCCCACTAATATGCAAGGGATAGGAATTCATTAAAAAGGCCTGAATGCTGCAGCTTCTTGGCCTTCCCACATGTGACACTAAAAGCAAATCTTTAGCCAAAAAGTAAACCTTGTCTGTACCAGAGCAGGTCATTGGCTCTGTCAGTGCCAGTGTGCTGCACAATAAAGGCAGCAGGACCCAAAGGGTTTTAAACCCACCTTGCAAGATTTCCAGGGTGGTTTTGTGCGTCTTGAGGGGTCCAGCTGCACTAGGCTGGGCTTTGTTGGACCTGTGCCCACTGAGATGTCCCTAGGAGTGGTGGAGAGATCAGACTGAAGCCTCACCCCTCGCCAAAAAATCCTGTGTCCGACAGGACACCTGGGCTGGGGCCTCCAGTGATGGCCTTCAAGGGGACATGGCCATAGGCAGAGAGCTGTCTGTGTTAAAACCCAAACTCTCCCATTTTCTTAGAAACTTTCGCCAATTCCCACCAGGTAAGCACCCAATAAACTATTTAAAACCATAATTAACGATGCCATTTAATTAATTAACAACGCAATCCACAAAGTCTGCTGGCGTACCCGGCTCATTCCAGAAACCTCAGTGCACAAACCTGGACCATCACCCGCTAATCCTTCACTGTCCAGAGGCACCTTGCTCCAGGAGCAGATCAGATGGGTTATCTGGGAGACCAGGAACCACTTACTCATGCAAGAAGAAGAGGCTGCACACACTTCCCCCACAGCCTCACCCAGGAGCTCCAGCGTGGCCACAAACACCATTTCTCGGAGGTGAGGAGCCGTCGTGCTTTCGCGTCCAGTAGATCTCTGGCTTCTTTTTGGCACTGCCAAGAGGTGTGGGATCATGGGATGAAGGTTTTCTGGCACCAGGGCATCTGTCCACTGAGAAGTAGATTGACAGGGCAGGAATGGCTGGGTTTGTTTGTTTTCTCATTTCACAACTCGGAAGAGCCAGACATCTGAGAGCTCGGATGCTTCGTTGCATGGTGTCAAAACCGGCGGAGGCACAGATTTGAAATCTGCATACGTGGACAAAAAGAGGGCGTATTTGAAATTAATTACAATTTCTAGGCACTACCCAGAGAACAATATTTACCCATAATAAGCATGCACCAAGGAACGGCACATTTACTGCATGGTTTTTAGTGAAGCTGCAGTTTTCCACACTTACGTGTGGGACTCCAAGGCTTAACCAGGACTTCTCATTTTATAAAAGCATTTCAAAGAATTGTCTTATAAAAAAAATAAAATATCACTGATTTAAAGTCAAGCTAAAATGGAATAAGATGCAAGTGACCCACTGAGGCTTCCTATGCTTGCAATTGCATTTATCTGCATCACACACTACATGAGTTATAAAACATCCCATAACTCTGTATAGGTGTTACAGCCTTACTTATAATCCACATGGAAGTTATGGGAAGCAAAGATAAACTATTTTGCAAGGGATTAAAAAAAAACCCAAAAAATGCCCAAAACATTGGTCTCACTCTGTTTCTTTAGATAATGAAATAGGTGAAGAAATTAAGTTTT
This sequence comes from Erpornis zantholeuca, assembly GCA_013400515.1. Lineage (NCBI taxonomy): Eukaryota > Metazoa > Chordata > Aves > Passeriformes > Timaliidae > Erpornis > Erpornis zantholeuca. Next base: position 269,546 of record VZTN01003852.1, read on the forward strand.
CCTAATATCCTTCTTGTACATAAATATAACAATAAAGGAATGGGGAAACTGAGGAAAGTGGGGTGACCTACAGCAGGTGTAAATGAAAAATTAGTTCATTCACGCCGCTACAAACTTTCTTCTCATTGGTGAGGTGGTGGCACTCTGACCATTCTTTTATTTACCTCTGATTTAGGGGTTGCACCCTGTGAGCAATTTATAGCTGCTCATTTTGGAAATTAAAGTCCAAGCTACTTGACCCATTTCCCTGAGGATCCCACAGCAGTAAGTGCTGTCCAGGATGCTCCAGCTGACACCTCTCTATTCCAAGGTACCTCAATTTTTCCCAATCAAATCTGAACAACTCTAATTAAGGTAAACAAGAAGCTAAAGTGAGATGAATGGTTTATAGGTGCTTCATGCTTCCCTACATTGATTAATAGATAAAGGATTCATCCCTCCACCAAATTAGTTGACAAACCCTGCTGTAATTACTCCCTGTACAAGATGATCTGTAGGCACGGGGAACTCCAGTAGGGACTGAGCTCCAGCTCCCTCCAAAGATATTTTGTGCTGGTTGGCTGCACCCACCAGGTATTTACATTCCACAAATCTTGTCTTTGTATTCCAAGTATTTTTTTCATTTGAAAATTAAAGCAGGGGTGGTCAATCTTGCATGGAATGCCATTACTTGTGAATCAGGTTTGCAGCATGGGCAGCTGCCCTGGACTCTGCTATTTCTTGGCTTTGGGAGTTTAATTTTTCCTTTTGTTTTCCCTGTTGTTGTTCTGCACTTTGCTCTGTAAGTGAGCAGCAAATACAATTTTCTTTCACCTATGGATGAAACTTTGGGAAAGCAGCGCATTTGCCACCTCAAAATCACCCCCAGAGTTGATCCAGAAGACAGCTGATCACTCCTAAAGCAGAGCACTACAACAGAAAGGCACTTCAGGGACTGCACCAAATATTACCACGGACCAGGCTGGGGGCATCCAGAGATGGGCCCCAGCTTTTGGGGAACGCATTGATTGAGTTATTTTTAAGGAATTTACTCTTAGAATAATTAACAGCTATTAGGGTAGGAACCAGCAGCTGGAAAGGGATGGATACAGGGCTTAGTCTCATTCATCAATTACTTTCCAGTTCAGGTTTTGGAAGGGGGATCCAGTCCCTGAGACAGAGACCCCTGTGCCGGCAAAACGGAAATCAATAAATCTATTTGGAAAAATATAATTTCATTTTGCTTCTTAACCAGAAATTGAGATACACACATTTCTCCCTCCCTGCTTTTCCCTGACTTAAATATATCCTGTGTTATGTAAGTAATTGTTTTGAACCCACTCTAGGACACAGCCAGAGACATGACTCCAATAACACATTATCAGTAAAACAAAGCAAAACAGTTCCATGTCCCTGCTGGGTTTGTATATCCACTCTTAAATGAGCAGATTGTCTCATTATTCACCCTGATCTGGTCATTGTATGCTCAGTCACAGCTGTCACAACAGGTGCCCGAGCGGCCTCCCCGTCCGTGGCACTGCCTTTGCTCTCTGGAGTTTGTTGTGAATTCCTCTGGTGGCTTTGCTGTTCCCTCTCTGGCTCTTTCCAGGCTCACCTTGGTCATTTCTTTGGAAATCATCCAGGGTTGGCTGACTCTGGGTATAACGACCCTTCATCTTAGCCATCAGTTCTTTACAAGTTGATGTTCCTCACCCCATCACACAAAACCAGTCTATCCATCAGCTTTGGCCGTGGTTCTCTTGCCTGGGCTTTTCCCACCTCTCTTGATACCTCTGGTGTCCATTTCTCCTCATGGAATTAGATATTCCTGGAGTAGGCAGGGCTAGAGGCTGATTCCTCCACTAGACCAGATCATGCCAAGCGACAGAAGGAGTCTCCAGTGAGCTGAGAATTTCCATGGGCTCTTGTCCAACATTATATTTAACAAGAAAATTCTTTGAAAACAGCTTTTATGCCCCAAGATATCATCTCCTCCCTTTTATTTCTCTTTAACGTCCTTCGGTGGAGGTTTGGGGTTCCCAGGGTTGAGTGCGGAGCTGCTCCCCTCCTGTTCCTCTGCTCTCACTGCAGAATTATACATCACATTTTCCCACTGAGCTTAGCACTCACTGGGGATCTTTTACTGCCGAAAATCCTGTGAGTTCTTCAATTATCAGCACTGTGCACCAACAAACTTTATCTGATACGGCAGCATATCATACATTTTTAGTTCTGTAACAAATGTTTTCTTAGCTGGAAGCAAATCTGCTCTGATATTAAAGTACCTCCAAATAAAGGGGTAATTTTATATTATTTTTTCTATTGTCTTCAAGGAATATACTGTAGGTTGAGGGCAAAATATACACAATTCAAACTCTTTTATGGTTTGTAGACATCAGAATTTAGGGCCTAATTCCTGAAATCCATCATTCCCACTGAGTTCCAAAGGCTGGAGAGGGAGAAACTAGACTGAAAGCAGGGAATGTAACCTGCATCAATCCCCTGAGGTACTGAAAAGAGTTCTATAATTTTCCTTCAATAAAATTACAAAGGAGCAAGGAAAATATCTAACTCTTGATCTGCAGGATAAATAAATTCAGTGGACCACGACTACCATTTGTTTTCTCTCTAAAAACCCAGAGTTAGGTGTTAAAACAGGTATTTCTATCTCAAGTTTCATCCATTTGGGATTGAAATATTCTTTTCTCCCTAATTTACCCTTCCAGCCCTACCTTCCCTGTCCTGCAGCCCAGAATATCCTTACAGAAACCAAGCTCCTTACAGCTGAGAACAAAGTTTTCCCAAAATCTTCAGTACATTGCCATCATTTTTACTACAATTTATTGCCTGAAAACCAAAAGTAGAGGCAGTGTTGTATTCATCCAGATTTGTCTTGGTCACCTATGTCTTAAATAATTAATTCTCTCTGTTGTTACATTTTACAGCTCTTTGGGAGTATTAATTAGCACGGGGAGTTAATTGACTTAAATTCTTGCTGCCTTAAAACTGGGTACGGAATTCATTCCTCTCTTATTCTCCCTCTTTCCCCATGCTACTTAAAAAGCAAAATAATTGTTTCTGGTGTTTGTGGCTTGACCTTTTCCAAGCTGGAGAGTGCCCCAGGCTGGCATTTGGTCACCTGTTAAACAAAATGGGAGCAGCAGTACCTGAATGCACCTGAATGTGGGTACAGACTGATGGCCAAGAAAACATAAACCTACAACAACCATAAAGAAATTTAGGGGGATGAACAAATCAGAGGGGTGATGTGGGGGGGAACAGAACTGAACAGAAAGTTGGTATCCTACAAAACCTGCAGTGCAAAGGATATGAAGTAAAGGAGCTTGGCCACTGCTTTTTTTTTGCCTCTATTGGGTATTTTTTTGTACTGGTGGTGGTTTGGGTTTTTTTTTTTACCTTGCTTTTACCTTACCTTGCTTTTCTGATTGCTTTATTTCATGGCTTTTTTTAACCTGCTTTCTCCAAAAATCATTGACCACAATAAAAGAAATCTCGATTGCTCCAGAGATCCCTTCACCAAAGGGAGTGGGACACAACCTCTCCCACGGGGCAGAAAGCAGGAATTTTGAACCCACTCAAATTTTCGTCATTTCTATCCTTATAAAACCTTTGTCTTCCATATTATTAAGCTCTTCCTATTCAAGGATCCCAAAAAGGTGTGTCAACTACCCAGCCTGGAGTTCAAGGCCTTTATGGCTGAGGAGACATTTTAGAGCATAATAACAACACAAAATCTTTATCAAAGATTGTCAGAGAGTTGGAATTACCAGTGGCTATCAGTCAATAATTGTTAGAGTACGTGATGGATAAGGGATAACCCTTCCCAAGCAATTCTGCTGTGGGAATGAGAAAAGCAGCTGGAAGGAATTCACAACAAGAACCTTGCAGAGCTCAGAGAAATGTGATGTATAAACAGATTATTATTATTTCCTGTGGATATTGATGATAAATGAACTGGATTTGGTATGTCTGGGAAATATCACCACCCTCTAAGCCACCTCAGCTCCCCGTGGCTGAAGGCAAAAAGCTCTCCTGTAACTTATGAGAACTCAGAAAAAAAAGAAAGCATTGAATATCTGGGTCGTTAGAAATACAAAAGTTGCACATTCCTCTTGCACATTTTTCATTTAATTAGTATTTCCTGTGGGCTTTCAGTGTAATGAGTCATTGATTATTGCAAGGAGTGCTTTGTAGGGTAAATTAATTCGTTTAAGAGAAACAGTAAGAAGTGCTAAGTAGCTGGATAAATAAATAAAAGGCAAAGTGTTTTGGTCATTTGGTTGCAAGTCAGGCCCAGGGGACCTGCATTTCTGAAATCAGCTACTCAGTGAGCACACCAATACCTTCCCTCCTCTTTCCTTATCTTTACCTGCACCTACGTCTTTTATAAAATATGAAAAATCTCTATAGATAAAGCAAAAATAAAGAAAACTCTGCACCTCTGCTGAAAATCAGATTACCTTTAACAATATGATAGCTAATAACATGAGAAAATATATGCAAAAAATGGATTTTCCATTTAATTTAGAGAGAACTTCTATTTTGCTACAAGTTCATTTCAAATAATTAACAGAATTAATTTCTGAAAAGAAAATAAAGGAGAAAGAGTACATTAACATTTATGGTCCAAAAGAGAAAAAGGTGATGTTTAGAAGGTCTGGTTGCACCTGTGACATTAATCTTAAAACATGGACATGGGACAGGACTGAGGATATTTTAGGATATATTATGTGGCTTTTCATAGGGCTTCCAAAAAGATGATATTCTAAGGAAAAAGTCATTGAAACAAGAAACCTGTTCAGTGCTAACAGAGATGGAAAAGGAGTAATTTCCCTCCTTGGGCCATCTCTGATTCTTCTTGAGCTGAAGATATATCAGGTATTTATCAATATATTTATGCCAGTCAGCAACTGGCTTTTGAGAATTCCACGCAGGGGAAGTAAAGGAACAATATAATTCCTCATGACCTTACCTTGAGCCCATTCCCACCACGAACGAGCCTGGATCACAAAAGACTTGGCACCACTAAAATATGGTTTCCAGTTTGGGAAGATCCTAAACTCCCTGCAGTGTTAAACTCCATAAATCCAGGGGAAATGTTGCCTCGTATTTGGACTGAACTCGGAGCTACAACATCCACACATATCGTGGTCCCTTTGGTGGTTTTTATTGTTGAGAAGGGTTCCCACTGTGCTGGGAGGAAATTTATTTCCATTGGTCACCTTTTGTCCCTGCAAAATCTTCCTTTTGGTGCCTCCAGCCTTGGAAACTGAATTTTAGGTGCTGGCCAGAAACACACACAGAATCACACACACAGAATGACTCAGTTAGAAGAGACCTCCAAGATCACTGAGTCCAACCCATGCCCTAACACCTCAACTAGGCTATGGCACCAAGTGCCATGTCCAGTCTTTTCTTAAACACATTCCATGAACACTCAAGCACCGAAAGGTAACAATCACCTCAGCTTCCAAATATATCTCAAATTCGCACCACGAAGAAAAGGAGAAAAAAAAAAAACCTTTATACAGGAAATTATTCCTAGAAATCACAATCTAAGCAGGCAAAGTGCTAAATTCAAGAAGCAAATTAGTCATTTATAATATGCACTCAGATCTAGCCTGAGATGTGCTATTAACTCATTTTAAGCTGCAAAACTCTGGGGACAAGAGCCACATTTTCCATGTTGGGACTTGCAGAGTCAAATTTAAACCCATTAATGGTACTCACCGAGCACCAGCACTCTGAGGTGGCCTCAATGAGCGAGGCAAAGCCCTGACAGAGCAAATTCCATTTATCCAAGGTTCTTCTTCCAGTAAGCAACAGTTATCAAGCTATATAAAAACTGAATTAAAAACCTCAATTTAAAATAGGGTGTGCAAAAAGTTGCAAGGAGTTATTCCCTCCCAGGAGATCCCTGTTTTCCCAACGAAGGGGAGGATTATAAGGAGCCATTGTGTATTATTTTCTGCTGGTAAATGACTTGGTTCCCGTGCCTGCAATACTGCAGGGGACACTCCAGCTTGGGCACAGATCTCCAGCTGGACTAACTCAGCCCTGCTCGCTGCCTCCAGGCACAAAGCCTCTCCCAGGGAGCACAGGGAGCTCAGGGAGTTTCATTCCTTGGCTTGAAACAGATGGGAAAGAAAGGCGCCAACATCAGCAGGCAGGTGAGTAGGAATGTATTTACAGACATGGATTTTGGGGTGACTTCTATGAGAGAAATTTACCTACTGAGAACCCACAAAGTTGGGGGTGTCTCTGAGAAGGATGCAGAGGTGGGGAGGCCCTGGCACAGGTTGCCCAGAGAAGATGAGACTGGCCCATCCCTGGAAGTGCTCAAACCCCTGTTGGACAGGGTTTGGAACCACCTGGTCTGGTGGAAGGTCCCTGTCCACAGCAGGAGGCTTGGAATGAAGTGATCTTTGGGTCCCTTTTAACTCAAACCATTTTGTGATTCTTAGATTTTTGAGCTGGGGCTGATGGTGCTGAAGTTAAAATGGCTGTTGATATCAGGCTTTTTTTCCCAGATCTGTTTGATTACTAAAAATACTCATAGAATCCCACAGCAGTTTGGGTTGGAGGGGACCTTAAGGATCACCTAATAGCAGTATGCAGTGAGAATGTTCACAAAAAGAGCTGAGTTCTGCCCTATTATTATCTTCGTAAAATATTTTATATTTTCTAGAAATTGCATATGTTGATCCTTGCAATGCCTTACAAATAATGCATTTATCCATCATTTAAACCGTACATTATAATTTATAGGTTAGTTATTTTATTTTGGTGTCAATCAAAGTGGGAAGCTGTATGAAAGAGCTTAGATTAGGAGAAAGAGATTTTTCGTGCTAAGCTTTAATAAACTAACGATGACATTATAAGAGCTATCAAAGAAAAACCTGCCGTCTAATAATAAGCTTGTTCTTGTTTATTTAAATGTTCCACTTTGTGCTTGTTTGTAAAAAGTTAATCATTACAGCAAAATTGAACCTGTGGAAATAGGTGAATCTGGGTAAAACCTGCAGTGCTGAGCAGGGAGAAGGGGGTTGGAGATTTCATCCCTTTTTATTGCAGGATAAAACATCCTCCTGGAGATGAACAGGATGTTTTGCCCAAATAACTCCTATATTAGGAAGGGTGAGGATGATTCCTGTCCTAGCACAGCCCTGTGCAACCTGACCTTAAATATTTCCAGGGAGGGGGCACCCACCACCTCCCTGGGCAGCCCATGCCAGTGTTTTGTAAAGGAATTTCCTCCAAAATCTGTCTTGCCCTTACTCCACCAGGCTGGAAGCTCCATTATCTCCCAGGGATGGTCCTGCTGAGCAGCCACCTGCTCCCTTGCATTCCACAGACAAGAAAAAATATTCAAAATTTATTCATCAAAGTTGTTATTGAGGAACCAGCTCTCCCAACATCCTGAACCCAAAACCACACCCATGTTCTCTGATCCCAGGGGAGCACATTCATCCTGACTGCTCCTCTCCAAAGCTTCTCAGCAGGGACAAAGCAGGATGCTCTGACTCCTGGAGGTTGCTCAAACACTCTGTACCTGCTGCCTGTGCCACAGAGGTTAAACCCTGACACTCCTGAGTACATGGCAGAGCTCTGCCAGCTGCTGATAAATGAGATTTCAGGATGGACTGTGTTAAATCACAGATATTTGGACTGGTTACACCCTCTCCTGCTGTGGCCCAGCCAGCCATGGCCATATGGAGCGGTGGGAGCACCGCTGGCCACACACGCTGGTGGCCTTGGGTCAGCTTTGGCAGCAGCCCTGGCCAGAGCCCCTCCATAAATCACACACTAAACTCGTGTCTCCAGCCATCTGGAAGGCTCCCAGCTGGACCACGGGCACAGATCTCACACCTCTTGGCACTGCTGGGGTGGGCAGTGGCAGCATGGGATGCTGAATGTTCTCCGTGGGAATGGGATGCCCTCGGAGCACTGCAGGGCACCAGCCCAAATCATTCCAAGACCTAAACAAACCCTGCAGGACTTTCCACCACCCTGCAGAGGAATGAGTCCCCCTCACCTGGCATCAGCATTTCGGCATACAGGTGCCTGGAAAGCAAAATTTCCTCTTTTGAAGAAGAAAGCCCTCTTAGCCCCACCTCTTCCATCATTTTTCCTGCCTAGAGCAAACTGCTGTTGGTGGTGTGGTGTTGCTTTCCTGCAGAAAGGAGCAGGTTAACCTGTGTCATTTAGAAATACCATTTGCCTTCTTCCCTCCAGATGGAAACTCTTTGGTTTCTGCTATCACTAAACACACAACTAAATCAAGATATGATCTGCTAACATATTCAAAATGATGTTTGGCCTGAATATTTTTTTAGCTTCAAACATCAATTTCATTTCATAATGAATACATGCTTCATCTCATAACATTTCATTTTTCATACATTTAGCAAAATTGCTTAACTGATACTTTTTTTTCCCAAACAGCTTTATTCCTACACTAAAGACATGCAAATCAGACTTGCACTCTTATATAATGAGCAGAATTCCCTACTGTTGGTTCAATTGCTAAATTATAAAATATTCATAATAACTATATTTTTTTTTTACAATATTAATTTGATATCCTGACTTTTTTTTGTGGAAAGAACGTTAAGATACACAAGCAGAGTTTTACAGGTCTCTCTGGTCAATGACTTTCATTTTTATTCTCTCCTCTCTCCTGACGGGAACCTCCCCAGCACCCTGCACGTGCTCCACACCCCGGGAATGTTATCGGGAATGCTGGCGAGGCACATCCAGCCTCACTTTCTAAGCCTAATGCCCTTTGCAATTCTTGTCTGAGCAGTTGTTAGCTGAACACAAGACGACTTATTTCCATTCATTCCCCGCATAATCCACCTTATGAATTTCCACCTCACCTACCCGCACAGCCAAGGAGCCAGAAATACAGAATATTTCCTACTGTGTTTTAAACCCACATCCTCCTGGATACACGATAAGAGCTTAATAGCTTTGACACTGCACTGTTTTCATATTCATGCCTAAGTTATGGATACAGCAACAGATCAGCACTTCTTTGTGCTTGGCATTGGCTCTGCTTCGCTGCCTTAAACTGCCTGAGTCAAGGCCACATTTTAATGCCATAGAGCTCTATTCAAATACCAGTATGACCACATTTTAAAAGCCACCCTGTACCACTTCATTGCCGCAGATGTCCTTTACATCTGGCAAGGGCCATTTCTCTGCGTGTCAACAGTAATTCAGTTTAACAGCTGTCTCTTTTGACAAGCTTAGTGTCAGACTCTAAAATGACAGGGTGACAGTTTTCCTTTTCTTTAACAGAACATAGTGCAAATTAACTGTTTGAATGCAGGAGCACTGAACGCCTCCCGAATACACTCTGGAGTCAAGGGAATAGGACTGGGAATTGTTGGTGTTACCAACCCCAACTGGAAACCTGTAAGGTCTGACAAATCCCAGCACTACCCCTGGATCTGAGATTTTTACCTGAAATCAAAGTGTTCAGCACCCAGAACACCTTAAATTGAGTTGAAGTAGATGTTGGAGGGAAACACTGAGGCACGATGAGTGATTTTCCTGAATTGCATAAAGACACAGGACAATATTCCATGTATTTAGCTAAAGTGCTTGCTAGCACAGCAACTAAAGGTACCCCATGTCTCAGCTTTCCAACATCACCCCATACACACAGGTTTTCCAAGAATTTCAGGCCTCCAAAAATACCTCAGCATAATTTCTGTAGGATTACAACTGTTCCTGGAATAATACCATACATCTTCCCGATTGAAACCTTTAACAGCAAAACCAGCTTGTGGACAGTAACAAAGTGCCACCATGATTTATGAGCCACCAATAAATGCTTCCAAGACACTGCTTTAATCTGGTGCAAGAGTGAGCTTTACGAGGCTGCTTGTATTAGGCTCACATAAAAGTGAATCAAAAAAATATAAACCTTACACTCTGTGTATTTAAACCATGGCAGCTGCATGCACTGGGGCACCTCCTTGTGTCCCTGTTCTCCAGGGCTGAGCAGTGAGGATGGAAGATGCCTCCCCAATTCAGTTTTTGGCCAGCCTCAAAGTGACCACAGTGACACTTGATCCCATCTCACACAATTTATTTGAAAGGATTAAGAGAGACTTTCTGTTGTTCGTTCCTGGGTAAGCAGGTACAGCTAGAGCAAAAAGAATAACCAACAAAAACCAGACAGGTTGAAAGGATGGAAAAACAAGCATATTATTGAACAGCCTTTAGTAATTGTTTTTGTTTGCTTAATGTTGTCATTAGGAAGAATTTTTTTTACCAAGGTGGCAGAACATTGGCACAGGTTGCTCAGAGGAGTGGAAGATGCCCCATCCATGGAAACATTCAATGTTATCTTGGACAGGGCTCTAAGCAACTTGGTCTAGCTAAAGATGTCCCTGCTCATGGCAGGGAGGTTGGGCTGGATGGCATTTAGGGGTCCCTTCCATCCCAAACCATTCTCTGATTCTATGATAAATGTTTGTATGTAATATCCATGATTACAATGTGTGGCCACCTCATGATATTTAGAACAATTCACACTCAAATGCCAACAAATCCCTCTAAAAGCCATGCTCACTTTTATCAGCTGGCACTGAGATTTCCCATTTCTCAGTCTCATAACACAGCCCAGCTCTTCCTCCTTTATTCAGCCCTTTTAAACAAAATTGGTCATGACCTGCAGAAGTCACTTATTGTCCCCCACTCTGTATCCAGGTCTCTCCTACAGCAAAACCTGTGTCCCCGTGCTGCAGGGGCTGGGACAGAGATGCTGACAGTGTCACCTCCCTCCCTGCTCCTTCTCACCCACACACCCTGTGTGCTCATTTCCATATCCTGGGAATTCATACTTTCATAGCCAGAGGTGAGTCTCTGCAAAGGGAACACGTTGCTGGGGTTTTATTAATATATCATGAAGCTCAGTTAGCTGCAAACACATATTTTTAGCACAACATCAACCCCAAGGGACGTGCAGGTCGCTGCCTTTGGAGGGGTGGGTTGTTATTAGTATTGCACTTAGAGCTCAGCTGCACAAAACTTAGAGAATCACTTTAAATACTTCATCTCCCTAAAACCTCTCACATGCCTGGAACACTAATAATTCTATAACTTAAGCTGAACAGAGTACTATTCAGCTGTAAATTTTATGGCTACCCTCTCCACCTCTTATGAAGTGTGAAAAGAGGCTTCATATCTGTCAGTCTTTGCTCAGAAATGACTTTCGCTGATTACTTAAACTTTCGTTAAATAAGCTTTCCACAAGCTGTAAAAACAGAACACAGTAGGGAAAAAATTGGCTCTCTTTTAAAAGTGCTGCAAAGTCTCTTTTTGAATGAGTAATTAGAAATGTGTAAACTCTTTTATGGATATGTGAGAAGCACACACAAAAAATTTGACATTCCATGCAAGTATTTCTGTGTGCTATCAAATTTCATTGTATTTCACAGAGACCCAAACTATACAGACCCAAAATACACATACATTAGTGGACATGGGTTATTTGCCAAGGAGGAATTTACATACAGTACAAGTAAAACATCCTAATTTGAATCTACGACAATGGATACTCACATTCTTAAAGAGAAATCAGAGCTGTTTGTCTTTCCTCTCATATTTATACAGATTGCAAAGCTGTTGACAGAGCACGATTTGAGCTGGGCCTTTCCAACAGCTTACTGTTATTTTGATTGCCATTGTCAGCTGCCTTTTCCATATCAAGAATTAAGCTTAGATGAAGAGGTTCTGATATCCCAGACCCATACAGGAACACCCAGGTGGTCAGGCAGAGAGTGGCAGTGACAGACCCCAGGTCCCCTTGAAACTCCCAAAGCCCTTTAGTTAAACCGAGATTCCATCTCCCTTTCCCACACACACACACAAGCTGCCCATCCCCAAACCAGACTCTGCAGATGCAATGCAACCCCCTTATACCTTCATTTTTTGGGGCCCTTTCCCTCCCTTGAAACTTGCACTATTTGTTCTGAAAAGTTGCTTTGACTCCGAGCCTCGCGCTCGGCTCAGCGGCAGGGGGTGAGCATCTCATCTCGAAAGGAGAGGAAGGGAGGCAGAGATGAGGGGAGATGGGTGGTACCCCTGTGTGATTTCCCACCTCCCTGGGAGAGGGGACAGGGCATCTGGGGGCCACGGAGCTGGAAAGCATCCCACCTCCAAACTGGTAGGATGTTTGCTCGGGGACGTCCCGCTGGGCACACGTACTGTGCACTATAAATAGTAATGTCTTCCATGCTCCTCTCAACGGAGAAATCTGCAGGAGGGGAAATAGTCTCAAATCTGTGTCATTTTCAAGGCAAACAGAGCCAGCCTCATTCCCTCCTCGGCAGGGAGGCCGGAGGTGGGGGGTACTCACCCCCAATCCTGTGGAGCTGGGAAAAAGCAGGGCCCAGCTGATGATTCTGGGGGTGTGGAGCTGCCCCACCACCCACTCCCAATCTTTCCATCCCAGCGTGTCCTACAGGTATTTTCCTTCCCCTCCATGAGCAAACTCAGCCCCTCTCCTGGGAGGATGATGGTCACTGCAAAAGGTTTAAGGGGTAACATGAGCAGGTGACATTAACTGCTCCCCAAAGCATCCCTGCTGGAGGAGACTGCCAGATGCTGCTCCCCCTCTGAATCCCACAGATTTCCAGCATGGAAATGGTGCTGAGGAGAGCAAAGAGCATGGCAGCGCTCTCTCCCCAGAAGATATTAGTAAAATATCTCTCCCAGTACAGATATTACGGTTGTTATCATTATTTTAATCCCCCAGAGAGTGACCTGTACCCCACCTGCTATAATCCTGTTGGTAGCAGAGCAATGCCCCTGCTTCTGCTTCCCACCACTGCTCTGAGCCAGTTCTCTGGCACAGCATCCCCAGCCCCAACTTGGTGCCAAGTCTTTTATAAAACCAACCACAGGGTGAACGTTTTCAAGGAGAAGAACAAAAGTATGAGGAGGGAAAAGGCTTCGCACATCTTTAGCATGGAGAATGTATTTAGTGCTCCCAGAACCTATTACATGGGGTGATCCAGGCAATTTATTGTTTTGTCAATACCTTTTATTTTGATTTAATAACTTACAAACCCCACGGTCTATCTGTAGCGCAGCCTCAACTTTCTTTACACAACCCCACTTAACTTCCAAACACTTTAACTTTCAGGTCAAATCTCTGTCATATTGATAAATGGGTCTATTTAAATTTTTATCACCGAAGAATTCTCCATGGTGTCTTTTTCACTATCAGATTTCACGCCCAAAATAACAGGATACTTATTATTTTTTGTTATCCACCACACACACGAGAAGAGTCGCTGCAGAAAGCCCAGATGTGGTGGGGGAACAGCTGTAATTTGTCTGCAATAGTCTCCTTCCTACAGACATTTCATACAGAGGGTGCTGCAATATTTGCAAGAATACTGTGTAAAAACAGTGAAAAAAATACCCAGTATGGCATATGTACACTAAATTCAGCCTGCTCTGTCTGTGTATTTTATCCTCCCAAGGCATTTCTCTGCACTATGTAGAGACTCTGGGCAAAGTTACATCTGATTTGGCCATTGCTTCATTAAGCAAACTAAGAAAAACTGCTACAAAGTCAACAAATTTTTAGATATTATTAGTAATAATCACCTGGTTTTCCTGCCAATAATCAGGACCAAAACTACAATCCTTACAGCCCTAAGTAGGCTACATATGTATTTAACCTCTCCTTTAAATGGTATTAAAAGCTGAATTCTGTGGCTACTGTAAAGATAATAAAAACAGATACTGCAGGAATAGAGAAGTGTTTAATGACAAGTCACAAAGAGTTCTACTGAAAGGAAAGCAAGAGCAAGAAAGGTTAAATAAACAAAACCCACAGTGCCTCCCATCTTTCTTACATTACCTTTCAATAACTCTAAGGGAGAATTTCCACTAGCCATGATTTGATTTCCCAGATCTGTGCATTAAATATTTACTTCCAACTATAAACTTATAGGAGACGCAAACAAAAACTAATTTGCATTATTAATGATGCAAGAAATGTGATGCTTAGTCCCTTAAGATTCATAATAAAGCAGGAAATGTTAGAGATTTACTTTCTTTTTTCATTTTAAAAGGCAAGTTAAAACGATAAAACTTATTTAATTAACAGAGAGTCTATTTATGAATTAGTTGTTTCTGCCAGCAAGAATGTTTTTAAAAAAAAAAACTGTCTGAAATGAGGCTGAGACTACAAAGAGTCCATTTTCAGCTTGGGAGTCTCAAGGGAAAAATCAAAGGGTTTCTTTCTTTCAACAGTTTGGGTGAGATGATATTTTGAGATGTTGACAGCTGCCAAACTGCAGAACCAGTGAAGAACTACCAAATTGAAGTCGTTTTTATCTTTTTGAATTTTCCTCAATATTCAGCTCAACTTCCTTTAACAGCTCACGACTGAAATTTCTGCTTGGTTAAAGGGTTTTTTCTCTTCCTTCAGCGCTCATGTCGACTGCTCTGGGCCAAACATGAGCCCTCTCTCTTCTAAAATCAACCATAAATAATAGAGAACCATTATTATTGCTCCTAGTAGTATTTCTCTTTTAGTAATGCATTAATTGGTGTCCTTTTCTCTCTTATGTGCCCAGTATGGAACCAAATTTCAGTGGTTCATCATCTTTATCATTGAATGGTCTCACTCTGTTTACTTACAAGATATTAGCAAAACAGAACTAACAGTCCTTAATAAACAGGGTAGAATTAAAAGTCAACATTTAAAACTTGTTTTCTCCTTTTCTGACAGAAGCTGTTCATAAGATTCAAGTCAACCTTTAGTTTATACAATAATAGTAATAATTACAGTAATAATAATTAATAACAATAACAATAAGCAATGCTCTCCATGTGGCTCAGAATAGTCTTAATTTTCCATTTTCTTGCTAGTTCCTGTTCCCTCTGCTCAAGCCACTCCTCCTTTTCTAACCCTTTCCTTTGTGTTAGTCCCATGGCCAACCCTGTGGTGGTTTCTTCTCCGCCTCAGATGTCTGCCCTGGGTTTCCTCTTAAAACCTCTTCCCCCAGATAATCTGTGCTTTTTTTTGTCTTCACCACATATCCAAAGAGGAACAAACCCCTTCCTCTCATTGTTCAAGATTTCAGCCTCAGCTGCAGCCTCTGCTTCACCTTCCTTGACTGCTTCTGCCTTCTTCCCTCTCACTGTCCCCTCTGGGTCCTGAAAAAACCAATTTCCCCTTCCTCCAAGCTACCATTTCTTTCTAGACTTGTCCTTTAGGGTCTGTCCCAGGTGTTCCCCTGTCCCCTGTCCCCTCATGGGCACCCTTCCTTGATGAGACTCAGGTGGCCCCACCTCATTCCAGTTTGTTCCCACCAAAACCAGCTCAGGCAACCCCAGGGTGAGCAAGGAGCCAGCCCAGAGTCGTGTTCAGGAGGGGAGGGGCAGAGCCTCTGGCTCGAGCCTCTGCTGCTCAAGCACATCCAGTTTCTGATGTATTTTGTCTTTACAACACTGAGCATGAATGAGCATCTCCTGAGCCTGATCCCCACTCAGATACTGAGGAACTTCTGGAATCCTGCAACCAACCAAGCCCTGCTCTGCCTTGTGAGATCTGAGGCAATTATTATTTGGAGACGTCAAGAGTGACTTCTGCTGGCACAAACGCCTCAGAATTTGGATTAACTGCACTTTGCGTTGCTTTCTTATAAGAAAATAAAACCCCAACTTGATATGTAATTGTAAAATGTTTCAAGAATAGAGGTTCAAGTATTGATCACTGTGGACATTGGATAGCTTTAAAAAAGGGTTTTTTATGAATTATCATAAGAGTTTTATGCCCAGAAAAAATAGTGGAGTAAAAGAGAATGTCCCCAGCTGTACCAAAGACCTGTTCCCATCCGTGACCTAAGGACTAATTCACAACTATGTGATCAATTATAAAGGATCTATATATTTTTTTTTTTAAATATTATTACTGCAGACTCTTTTAGGAGAGTTCCTGTCAACATTAAAGAAAAACATTCTCCCCTTTCCAGGAGACCTTCCCACAGCATTATGTTCCTAAACTGGTGAGACACAATACACAAAGTCTTCCTTAACTCTGTAAATTAGACAGGTATAAATACAAAGATTACTAATTCAATGCTTTTAAGATTAATAAACAGCATGAAGAGTCTCCAGATGGTGTGGACTCTGACAAGTTTGGTCAGAAAGAAATTTTCAGCTCTCGGCCCTGTTTGTGAGAAGAAGTTGCTTTCTCCCAGGTGGAGCTGAGGACCAGGAGAGGTTTATGTAAAGCATCTCATGTGTTTTTGTAAACTAGAAGTTCCAGGTGGTGTTTTTTACATCTTGTTATTCCAACTTGTTATTCTGTAACTAACCAACGATGCCAAAGAGGTGTTGTTCACCCAAGAACCAATGATTATGCCCTGCTCTATATATCTCTGGATGTATAAAGGGAAAGATTTTCTTAATAAATAACTTCTTTCATCTGAAGTTTATGCTGCTATTTCTCTCCATCCCTGGACTCAACTGCGACGGAATGGTGCCTCTAATTTAGCAAACACAAGCCAGGTGAGTGTCCAGGGATGAACCCAGCCTTGCCCACCGCTCTCATTAATTAATTTTATTAATATCCTCAGAGGATGACCCTTCTTTAGCACAGGCTTGAAGGAGAGCAGTGCCTGCATCTCCCCAGGGCCAGGAGAAGCTCCCCATGGCCAGCAGCAGGACAGATCACCACTGGATCCCAACCTTCCACAGCAACAGGAGTCAAAGTTGTGTTCTCCTTGCCTTCATCCCCTGCCCTGCTCTGGACATTTCCATTTGAAACCAGCATCTGTCACTTCCCCAAACCAGGTATTTTTCTTTTCTGTTTGAACTTGAATAAAAAAACCTGAATCCCCAGGTGTCTGACATCAAAGTGTTATAGAAGGGAACTACTGGGATGGTGTTGTGGCATTAATGCTGCACTAGAAAGGAAGAGCAGATGGGCAGTGAGGAAGCAAATCCTGTTGAAATATGATTAAGTGACACTGAAGATAAGGAAAACCATGAAAACTAAAGGGCAGGTAAGGAGATTTTAAGTGCAATATAAAAGGGGATTTGTGGCAGATGTAATTCTTCCTTTAAATGTTTATTAAACATAGATTTTGTTGCCTCTCAATTATAGTTACAGATCACTTTGTTTCTCTCTCTGCTGTCTACAGGGATTAGCCAAAGTTGAAGGTTCTTGGTGCTTTTATATCTACTGGATGTTTGTTTTATTCTCTCTCACTAAACACATTTCCAATTACAGATGAAAACAGGAGGCATAAAGGGAAGAATGTGCCATAAAGTATCTGCAGCATTCCCAGGAAAAAGCCTGCGATTTCCTGGAAGACGAGGGTTTCATTGCAACCATGCTGCAAATCAAGATTTATACATCTCCATCTTTGACCAGCAAATCTGGCTTCTGATCATCTTGTTTCTTACCTGTTCTTTGCCAAATTAGAGTCTTCTGTAAGTATTATGGGGTGGAGAATGTTGATTATTTTTCTTTAACATATTTTTAAATTATTTGTGCTGATGCAGTCACACCTTTCAATAAATTATTAATTGTGGGCAAATCGTCCTTCTCAGTACCAACAGAAATAGGTTTGTTCTCACATCCCTGTACATGCCCACGGCCACCAAACCCAGCCCTCGCTGCTCCAGTTTTCCTGGGAGCTCATTTACAGCCCTGAGTGACCCAGGCCATCCAGCCCTTCTGCCTCCCAGCCTGCTCCAGAGCTGGCCTTTCATCTCCCATGCTGCTGCTTCATCTCAGCATTTCTAACTTTTCTTCTGCCTCTCAGAGAAGAAAATTAAATTGAGTCTCTAAATTCAGCAGGATCCCTGGTGGAGGAGGAAGACAGGGAATGAGCAAGCACAGGATGGATGGATGAATAAGAAAAAAAATCTCTTTTTTTTTGGCTAATCCTTTGTATTTTCCTGTACTTTTCCACAGTCATAAATCCAATGGGCTCCTCAAACCCCTCTCTGAACTGTGCCCTTGCTCTGCTCCAGCACAAACTTGGGATGAAGAGGGGTGAGGAAGGCCAGGTGAATGCAGACCCAGCACTTGGGAAGGGGAAACCTCCCCACCAACCCTGCCAAACCAACACTGCACTGGGATAAAAATGCATCATTCCCTGCATATAAAATCTGCATTTCTTTGTTATTTGCATTGGGAATCCTGACTCAGGCCTGTGGCTGGGATTGGGGTGGTGTGTGCTCATCTCATATTGCTGCGGCCAGTTAGAAAAATCACATAATCCACCGCAGGTTTAAAACATAATTTAAACCTGCCAAGTCTCATAACTTCCAAGAAGGCAAATTCACCATAAAAAAAAAGGTTTCCACTTACTAGATTTTATATTCAGATCTCTGGCACACGGGCTTGCCACCAAAGAAGCCTTTTATGCAAGCACATAATCAACGGAAGCCTTCATTTTCACTGCGGTTGGATTTAATGTGATAATGAATATTCCAGTGTCAGCTCTGGGTAAACGGATGGGGTTTCACCTCAGATTCCCTCCTCTCAATATCTCAGGCAGGCACACGCTTGCTAAGTGGTAAATAATTTAGCAGCAGCAGCAGAAGGACACCTGAGATGTGTTCCCGAGGCGGGCGGATGTGCCTCGCCCGTGTCCTGCCCCGTGTTCCTGCTCTTGTAAACAGCAGCCGTGGAAGGGCTTTATTACCTATTTATATCTGGCCCTTGCAAAGGAGAACTCTTGGAAAAATGCATGGCTTCAGCGAGCTGCCTGTGGAAAAATGTCCCTTGGGTGGCTGTGAGTACCCGGGAAGGTCCCAGGGTCCAGCACGCAGCTCTGGACAGGGAGGTTTCACCCCATACGACAGGCCAACGCCAGAGCCGTGAGGAGTGCACGTTCCCTAATTAGCAGCATTTATTTTTATTGTCATTTGCAGAGCTACAGCTGATATTTCACATCCATTTGAGAGTCTCTCTGCAGTTTGCAAACATTTACCCCACCCCATACGAGGCGAATTCTTTCATGCTCATTTTCCAGACATGGAATGTGGCTGAATTAATGTTGCTGTGAAATCCTTCCCTGCCAGATTCCCCTGTTTGCCCCTAGATTTAACCCTTATTACCCAAGCAGGCAGCTGGGGGAGCAGCTTTCCAACATAATTGTTGGGGATCTGCTCTTTCTTTGGGGTTTTCACCAGTTTCCCAGTCATTGGCTGATGTTTTTCCTCTCCTTTTTGCCAGTTTCAAGTTTCCACTCCAACACCAAATGCTTCCCTCTTTTCCTACCGCTGTTAACACGAGGCAGATCAAACAAACACAAAAGTGTTTTCTCAAAAAATAATCATTAAGCGTATCGTGGAGTTTGGTTCTAGTGACAGCTGAATATTTGTTTCATTAATAAGTCATTTGCAATTAATTCCTGGAGTCATTTCTAAAAGAACATTGTGATGTTTCCATGGTTTTAAAGTGGCAAAACACCAGCCATTCTTTGACAAAATTTTAGTGCAAAGTGCTCATAGGCATCCACTGGAAAAACCCAGCCTCCAATGAGGAGCTCCCCCATGATGTGGGGATTAGTGGTGAGGATCTACTCACAAGCTGCAAAGAACTGCAGGGTTTAAGGCTGGAATTTCAGGTGCATGGGTGCTCGTGCTGCTCCATTGAAATGATTAGTAATGAAATGATCATAGTTAAGGTTTTGGTTTTTTTTCCATTTAAGGCTCACCAATAACTCTTCTCTGTGCTGGAAACATAACAAAATCTCCAATACAAATGGTTCAATTTCTCTCTTTTCAATCAAAAGGATGGAGGGACAAATAGTTGTTAACTTGCCATCTGAAACTGAAGATGCTCCAGCTCACAAAATTCCTGGGGCTCTAAAATCACACCAGGATGAGCATCTTTCCTTGGAAATCCAAGGAGCTCCATCCTTGACCTACCAAAGTCACCTTCTATTGGGGATGGAACAGGCACCATTTGCATTGATGTTTCATTGAGAATTAAATAACCATTTACCATCTTTCACAGTGTTCCTTCTAACCTTACAAACTGGTATGATTTGAGGATAGATAGCACAAGAAACTGTCTCTAATCCTGGGCATCAACTCCACTTTCACTCTAAATCCTGAGCCCTGACACGTGGCCAGCAAAGATGAAGGACATTTCTAAGCCATAGAAACAACTACAATTGTTGTCATCTCACCTTGTCAATAACCTTCCCCCAAAATTACAGGTTAGAGTGGTGCCTGTAATCATTAACAGCCTGGAGGAGAAGCATATTACCAAAGCAACAAACCTCTAATCAACAGAGTGGGAGCAGTGCAGAAGAGAAAAATAACTCCTCAACAAGGCAGTTGCAATAATTTTGTTTAAAAAAATAAAGATCTTACTTGGTACATATAGTTACCACCCCACAGTGGCAAAACTGACATGTTGGAAAAAGTGAATATGATAAACTTCTGCCTACTTGGGAATGTAATTTGCTGGAATTACACTTTTAGAGGGAAGTGCTTGCAGGTTTTCATATTCAGCAGCAAGAGGACTAATTCTATCCATGAACTGACACAGCTCTGAAGTGAGAGAGCTGACAAAAAAAAAAAATTGTCAAATATTTGATTTGCAATTAAAAATTAAGACAAAATATTTTTTTAAACTTAAAAATGCCCAGTTTCAAGCATCCTAATGGATATGAAGAGGTAAAAAACTTGGGGTTTGGAAAGCAAAGTTCTAGCCCCTCTTAAAATAATTCTTAAAGTGGAAAGGTTTCTAATTTGTTGTGAAAAACAGGTTAAAATTAATCTTTTAAATTTTATTGTAATGCCATAACTTATGGGCTAAAAAATTAATAAAGTTGGATAAGAGAATCTATAAAATATCCAGTAAGAAAAAATGGAAACAATCAATTTTGCACCTTCCATCAATACCCCAGGAGTTGCTACACAACTATTTCTATGAGAAAATGTGACTTTGCCTTGAATGCAATTTGCAATCTATTAACTTGATCCAGTTTTCACTGAAGGAAATGAAAAGATTACCATTGACTCCAGTGAATGCTGGATTAGATTCTGTTCACATTCACAGTGGGGAGAGGAAAAAAAAAACCTTAATGATTATTTATGCCAGAAATTCCAGCGTAAAAAGCAAAACTGGTACAAATGTGTTGAAGAATTTGAAGAGAAAAATAAGCACAGTTGATATAAAATATAATTCCACTAAAAAGTAGAAGATTACTAATTACTCTGAATACGCTTCTAGAGAAGCTATAGATGTAATTAAATAGCACAAATATACTTTGAAATCCAATTACAGCAATGGAGCAATGATTGCACAGTTGCATGAAGAGTTAAAGTAAAATATGATAGCAGATAAATGGGTATATTAGAAAGGCATTATTAGATTTCCTTGCATTTATCCACCACTGAGTGCCACCAACCAAGCCAGGGACAAATAGGAGAAAACAGATAGAGGAGAGAGATTGAGTTCTCCTGCTAAATATAGACAGCAACAATGGAGATATTTCTCCTAAAAAAGATAAAAGGAGAGATACCAGCAACCAATACATGACATACAACAAATCAAAATCCTGAGTCTTACTCACAGTCCTGCAGTTCCACCAGAATTATCAACTTTTGTAGGCACCAAGCCATAAAAGGAGTAAAACTCAAAAATTATTTGCTGCAGGAAGTGGAAAAATCTCCAAGAAAACACAATATACCAATAAAGAGCCAATTATTGCACCATCAATATTCAGCAGTGGACTATCAGGGCAAAGATATGCAGATTCCATTAGGAAAAAATACAGCCATGCCTATCCTTTGGCAGGAGAACATTATTTAGGCATGGGGAAAGGGACCTGCACTTTATTTGTAGGTTTAAATAATAATTTGATACTTTACCCATTATGTTGAGAAATTAACATTTAGAGGAAGCAAATGCGTGTCCCTTTTTGATTTAAAACTAAGTCTGCTCTTGCTCTGCTTTCTCTTGTCCTTGGAATTCACATTGCCTTAAAATATATGGATATTTATGGTCTGTAAAAGGTATTTATAGTATATTCAAGGTTTGCCAACTTTGGAAATCCAAGGGAAAAATTCACCAATTACCAGTGACTTGCTGATCTCTCTTACAACCTTACCTGGTTTTAAAATTCAAACATAAACCAGGCACAACATACAAGAGGTTTTTGTGAGAATTTCTCTCTGGTGAACTGGTAAATGCTTCTTTGGGAGGTTCCCCATTAATAAAAACCTGCATTCAGCCCTATTTCCCAGTTTATCCTCATTTTGCAGTCACAGGACAAGGACTCATAAGGGGTTTTATTTTATGGCATCACAAAAACTGTGTCTGCCCTTCCCCAGGTACAAGTTGGGCTATTAACTTAATCAAAGAGGGAAAAAAAAAAGAAAATAACCCCCAAAAATAGTCTCTTATTCTGCTTTTGCTGCAACACTACAAACACAAACAGAAACATCCACAAACTCAGCTCTGCCTTGGCTAAGCAAATCTCATAAATGTCTGAATTTCCCATTATGGCCATGATTTCTAGAGGGAGATGAAATCTTTACCTCTCTCTAAATTGATGGGAGTCTCCCTCCTCCCTTCAAATGCCAGAATATGGAAGTAGAAGGCTCTCCCTCTGAAGGCTGTATTTTATAATACTCTGATGAGATGCCTTTTGATTTAGGGTTGGCATGAAGGAAGAAAAAAACCCCGTGTAGTCTGCCAGCTCATCTAACCCAACTTTAATCACTTACTGTGTAGACAGCTATATCTGAGCCACTCATCTAAAATCCCTTTAAAGTCAATGGTGAGAAATAGATGTTTTTAGGATGCAATTAATTGATTGGAAGGAAGAGGGATCTATCACATATGGAAAAGAATTATGGCCCAAAGGGTTCTTGCTTTTCCTCATTTACTTTGGAGGAGTTCACACATCTGCATTTGAACAGTGACCCAGAGCAGGTAAGAAGAATATCTCCAAGCACTATTAACAAAACTCTCTTGGTGGTTTTGGATCTGTTTTCCTGTTCCCTTCCCTTCTGTTCCCACACCCAGTCTCTCCTGAGATATCAGTTCAGGTTTTTTGCATTACAAGCCCATTAACCCCTCAAAGAAATGGGTTCATCCATCTGATGCTAATGAAAACTTTTGGATCACATCCTGGGGCTGGAAGAAGGGATCCATCAGGTTTAAAAAATACACTAGTGGATATTTTCCTGTCAACTGTCATGGAAATATTCGGAATCAGAGAAATAATAAAAAACTCCCTACAGCTGTGCCGCTCCCCCAAGGGCCCTTCAGCTCCCAGGACTATGGGTGGTCACCACCAAAATGTACCAGAAAATTATGGTGGATACTGAAAGATTAAGGAGCTGGGATGAGGATTTTCATGGAGACAATGGAAAACATTCCCCCTCAAGAAGATGTGGCACATCTGTCACCTTGAACACACAGCAAACTTCTGGGGGAAGAAAAATTAATGATAATAAATTTCCCTTCATCAAGCGAGACCCAACGAAGCCAACTTGAAACAAGTTCTGCCAGACTTGAATACTGTGGAGCCCCCCCCAAAACCTTCCTTTTGCTGCTTTACCACCCAAAGCACAACCCTGCACAATTTTGCTCTGCCCTGACAAGCTGGTGAACCACAGCCTATTTCCTCTCACCCACCAAAGAGCACCATTGTGCTGCAGGTCTTTGAGGAATCTGCTGCTCACTCTGACATAAGGGAGTCAGTTTTGTTTCATGTTTCCCTCATTCTGGGCATTCATCTTCAAAGTGCCTCACTCGCAACCGGGGAGCCTTAGAAGCCTATCAGGGGCAATTCAAAGAGCTTTGCACAGAGCAGGAGGGGGCTCCTGTTCAAAGCTGCAGCTTTGCATCCGCCAGAGAGGAGCAGATTCAAACCCAAAGAGGTCACTTCACCTACCTGTAGTGGGATCTCATATTCAGAAGACTCTAACTAAAAATAAGGGATATTTAGACAGTGTGATAACTGAAACCCTCGAGGCGATGCTCTTTCTCTCTCCCTCGCACACAGAGCGATGCCTCCTGTAGAGACAACCTCAAAACTCTGGGAGACATAATGGCCTCCAGAAAACTTACTCACGGATTAGCTCCAGCTGTAGCATCCCCCTGGTTTGAGCACAAAAGTTTCCAAAGAGCTGGACCACCACAGACCTCTGTTCAAACTGCCTGAAACAAGGAAACTACAATAAGCACTTGTTCGATACAGGGTGGAGTAGCAAAACCAATGATTTCTGTCTATTACCCAATTTATTGCAATAGAGAGGAAATATTTTGCTTGTTCTGTGGTCAGACCTGGAAGCCCCTGGATGAGATAAGGGCTCTGCTTGGATGGATACTGTCTAGAAACAGAGTAATTCAGAGCTGCTTGCCCCAGAGTTTACCACTTATACAGGAAATATAGAGAAGTACTGGAGAAAACTCTGTGTTCTGAAATTTATACATGGAGAACAGAGACAAGAGGAGATGCACGTTCAGGTACAGATATTTAATGTCAGAGGTGAGGTTAAGAAAATCAGAAAAGGATTAAGAGGAAGAGGAGCATAATGGTTTTACAGATTATCTGTGGAGTCTTTATAACAGACACTTGATATTTTTAAAAACTATTTATATTAAGTCATTGTAACACCTGCTTTTATGAGATATAGTAGCTCTGCATCTGCAAGGGAATCTCCTCTTTGCTAGTGGGAGAGGGCAGTGGCATCTCTGGGGTTTAATCCCACAGCCCTGAGTTAGCAGGGTCTCTCTCCCTGCTCCCACTGCCTTCCCACACCTGATGTGGCCACATTCCTTCTCCTTCCGACATCCTCACCACACACACCAATCCCACTTCTGTACAGTTTCTCCCACCTGCAACAGTTCTTCAGTTTCTGTTGTCTCCAAGGACTTTTTTTTTCTCTTTTTTTAAATACTAGATTAAAATGCACATCATCCTGCACTGCTTTCTCAGTCTCCTCTTATTCACATTGTATTTTTATTAAAAGCTGTAAAGCCTTTGGGACAGTTTTTGCCTCAATGGCACTTCACAGATACACTTACATTACTCCCCATATCAATTTTTTCTTTTTATTAGAAGTCCCTGGATTTGTTTTCCTTTTAACCTCAATTTAAACATCCCCTCCATAGCCATGCTTCATTTTGCTGCAGTGCTGACTGTGGTGTTTCAGGTTCACTGTGCTCCCTCCACATTTGGGTTATAACAGCAGGCCAAGATGGACCATAAACTTTATGTCCAATTCCTCTTCTTATGTAACATTTGTGGGATTTTTTCACGTTTTTCCACTTAGGAAATGTATTATCCCCTTAAAGCACCTGATCAAGTATACTGAGATCTGTGAGATAATGCTTAAATTTAATTTAATTGCCAAACTATGCTTGTGCTGCACATACACAGCTACAGCCCAGTTTGGATAAGGCATCTGTCTGGAAGAGCTGGGAATTTTGAGACTACTGCACACCCCAAGGAACACACACTGTGCTCAAACCTGCTCTCAGAGGGTTTCCACCCCTGCTTTTGCAATGTGTTTCCTTTTGTCCATACTTTATCCTCACTCCTGTTGCTCTTGCACTGGAGCAAGAGAGCTGCAAGGCCTCTGTGGCTCTTTTTTGAAAGAGCAATTGATTTATGCCCTGGACGTCTCCTGGGTTGTAAAACAGCACAAAAGTACAAATGAAGATCCTCACACTGTTTTTCTTCCTGCTGTGTGCAATCAAGCCAGAAAGTATCCCTTCCTCCCAAAAGAACCTGCAAAGTACCTCAGCATACCTGAGCCACCAGCAGCAGCAAGACATTGGGAATATTCCCCCCCACTTGTTCTCCTCCTGCTGAGCTCCTCCACAGGTCTGGGATGCTGCCTGCTTCCACAATGCCTGGTTGGGAACAAAAATCCTGCGTGTGAATGAAATACTAAACCTTCTTCAACAAAATATGTGAATAATTTTTAAAGAACTTCACATCACTTCAGATATTGCGGAGTTGACCCCATATATCTGTGGAGTCTGAAAGGGAAATAGGTTTAACACAGCCAAGAAACAATCACGGGAAAGCATTTTGGATTCAGCCAAGGATGAAGTAAGGCAGTGTATTTTCTTCAAAGCAAGCTGAGGCCACCACTCACTATATTCAAATACATCAATTATAGAGAGTTTTAATGGAAAAGGATTAAAAAGTACAAAGGTAAAACAAACAGCATTACTGCAGTGTCCAGGAGGATGAAACAACTTCCTTCTGTGGTGGATATGATTACAGAATTGCTAAAAAAAGAAAGGGAGGAGGAATGAATAAAAGGTTTCATGTACCTTGAGCAGAATTGCTGTGACAGTGACATTAGCCCAGAACACTGCAGGCACATGCATTGTGGGATTCAGTCCCTGTGCCCTCAATCTCACTGCCAGTACTCAGATCTGAACTCCAGTTCTGTATTTCCTCTTTCCTCCTAACCAGGGAAATACAGTATTTCATCAATGCAAAGCTTTAGATAAGGTTATTTTTCTTTAAGCCTCTTCAAATTGTGTCAGTACTGTCCCAGGTCATTGCAACCTCTTTCCTTCACTCTACTTCCATCCACATTCTCATTTCCAAGATCTGTGCTGTTCAGCTCCATCTTCCTTTAAAATTTTGGTATTGAGTTCTTCATATGCCTAATTTGGGCTTAATTCGAGCCTGGGGTAAATCGTTATAACTCAGATGAAGTCAATAGGAGCACAGTGACTTACATCAGCTTTGTGTCAGTAAATACTGACAAGATTGATCTCAAACTTTTTCAGAACAAAAGATTTCTGAAGATGGATTAAACAACATAAATGCTGAGCTGTTTTGCCAGACTGCAAATGGCATAACACAAGCTTTGTGTGACATCTCTGAATTATCCCTTCGTGGTAATGTTGACATTACATGGTATTGACTCATGGAAGAAGCTTAAATACCCTTTTAAGTTTTCAAGACTCTTTGACAAAGCACTATTTCATTAAGAAAATGTTAATGGAATCCAGGAAGCCTGAGTCTCCAGAAGAGCCCTCTGGCTGAGAGGAGCTCTGCTGGCTGGGCAGGGGCTGGGGCTGCATAGAGCAAAGCAATCCTGATTTTTAGGTAACAGGAAAGGAAACATTTCAAGCAGGGCACACACTGGTTTGAGAGAGAAGGACCCGAGTGCTCTTCCACAGCCCTTCACTGAAGGACTACCACACCTTCTGCTGGAGAAGGTCAAAATAGCACAAATTAGGAAATGCATCACACAAAGTGAGCTGGCAGAGGCAGTAGGGTTGACATCAGCTTGGAGATCAGGCTTCTTGCTGGGAAAAGGAGAAAGACCTGGAGAGCATTGCCATGGGGATCATCTGCTCTGGGGCCACCTTTGGGACAGGGTAATTATGTGCTAAAGTTGCTCCAAGAATCCTGCTAATCACAGAACCACTTAGGTTGGAAAAGACCTCTAAGGTCATCAAGTCCCCCTGTTAACGACCCAACGGCTCTTAAATGAGTACAGGGTTTATATTGGATGGATTTACTGCTAGGAACAGGTCTTGGCTTTCAGGTTCTTGACCCAGTCCAGACCAAGGGCTTGGTGGGGAGGCAGGGGCAGCACAGCTGGCTCAGGTGCCCCTGTCACCCCCAGAACCATGGGGGAAGCACCAGTGAGGAGCACACCAGAGACTGGGTCTCACCCCAGGGAGAACCTCGCACCTGTGAAGGGCAGAGAGCAGGTTCTGTCCTTCAGAGAGCTGCAGATTGTTTGTGAACAACCACTCACAAATCTTTTTATCAATAAACTTGGAGTGATCTAAAATGCTGCTGGGGATGCCACCAGCACCTTTCCAACACTGATCTCTGCAGAGAAACCCTTTGTAAGCCAAAGGAAATGTGAGAGACCTTCTCAAGAGTAAAGTTTACTCACACACTGAGTAGTCAGATTTTCAAACCAGCTTTCTTTCCATTTTTTGGTCTGTGATTACTTTATGTAATAAGGCAATAAGGCAAATCATTATTAACCAAAAAGATTGGAAGGGTTGGGCAGGGGAATACTAAAACTCTGTCCATTTGACAGCATTTTGTACACCAATAGCTTCCACATTTCCTCCCAATGGTTTATTTCATCTGCTCCATGGCCTCACACAAAGCAATAATGTAAAATTATGTAAAATGCCAGAGAATAATGTAAAAAAAAAGTTCAGTGCATAAATGCGACACTTGACTGCAGCACTCAAGGGCCACCTTGCTGCCTGAAATCACTTCTTTTTAATTGTTTACATTTCAAGTTGATAAAATTCACTGTGGTAAATATAACTTTGCCTGACTTCCAGTAGAAGCCATGATGAGACACTGAGGGGGAGGGGGGGAGCTCTCTGAGATGTGTCTGTGTGCATTTGTGCAATATATTAAAAATTAAAAAATAAACAAAGAATCACACACAAATGACAGATTCCATCAAACATGGCAGGGCTGTGAAACACAGCTGCACTCAGGTCCTGGTGGCTGGAGTGAGGGAGAAGCAGCCCAGGTGTTAATGAGGGGGGGCCC
This sequence comes from Erpornis zantholeuca, assembly GCA_013400515.1. Taxonomy (NCBI): domain Eukaryota; kingdom Metazoa; phylum Chordata; class Aves; order Passeriformes; family Timaliidae; genus Erpornis; species Erpornis zantholeuca. Next base: position 298,078 of record VZTN01003852.1, read on the forward strand.
TCATGGGACTGTACTCCACGCCTGTCATCACCTCCAGCACGGTCCAGGGGCTGAAAAGGAAGACAAAGATCCTCTGACACATCTGAATGATGGACAAAGGGCTCATTCCCTGGCTGAAAAGAGATACTTTGGGGCAATAGCAAAAGCTTCCTACACATCTCCCCAGTTCCTACATAACCAATGTGTGAAGTGATGCTGATGGTCCCTTCGATTCCCAGGTTGATTCCCAGGTTAACAGCACATCATCCTCGTGGGTTTGCTGGTTTGAATACAAGTCAAATGACCTGTGCCTTGAGAGGTGAACAACCACAACACCAGCAGCCTGGTGCCCCAAGGAGAAGACAAAAACTCCTGCAGTAAGGGAGGAAAGGTTTTGTGCCAGGAGATGATTCATTTTTCCAAGTGCCTTGCTGCTCTCCAAAGGAGAGGAGGAAAGCTGCACTGCCTGAAGGCTGCTTGGCGAAAAAACCACTTAAAAAAAAAGCCTGCAAATCCTCTGCTCAGGGGATTTGCTCCAGCACAAGGCAAACCCACCTCTGAACTCACCACCAAAACACAAGAGAAATGTGCCCAGAGCACATCCCTGAGAGGAAAACCACCTCCTAGTCTGCCCTCTAAAATCCTCCAGCTAAGAGACTTTCCTCAAATTCTCGATGTAATTAAACTGGAAATCAAAGATTGAAGCTCTTCAAGGATAACCAAATAAAGTCCTGGATGGTTGCTATGGTGATAATGGCCACACCAGAGCTCAACCTTGGCACAGGAGGAATGCAGCCCATGAGCAGAGCATCCAGGTGAGCTTTCAGAGCTCCATATTCCTACCAGTGAGGAAATTCAATAACTTAATAAAAGAGAAAGGGAGAACACACAGAGCCTTCCTCAAAGTTTTCTTCGATAATACCGTAGGTTTCAGTATAAAACAATTTAAAGGACTTTTAGAAAAATCAAAATTCAAGGGAATTCAAGGGAGAAAGACATTTTGATCTTGACTGCAAAGTGTGGAACTCGCTCAAGGATGCTGAACTTTGTGCTCTCTCTGGGGTCACAAATTTTCCACATGAATTAACAGACATCCTTTGAGCTGCAGAGACCGAGCAGGATTTTTATCCCGGCTGAAGATCTGCCCCACGATGTTCACATCCCATTGCCAGGAAAGCATCTCCCACCCTCCAGATAGCCTTGGTCAGAGTCCTCTGTGAATAAGCACTTTATAATGTGAGACACTTGCTGTGCAGTGGGTCACTGGAGCAGGGTTGAGAAAGGGACATTCACATCTGAAGTCACAAATCGCCACAGTCAACGCTGAAAAAATCAGCTCTGTCTCAAAGGCTCTCACAGACCTAAGAGAATCAACACACTCAAAGAACTCATTGCTGCAGTGTGTTAGCAAAGGTTAGGGAGAGCTGGAAACCCCCAGGTTTTGGAAATCAATCTGTGCACGGCACAAAAGTTTCTCTCCTTCTAAACCCGAGACAAACGCAGGTGGTGTCTGTGGCACTCTCAGAGAAACCTGTCAACAAAATCTCTGCCTCTCGCTGGAACTGGACACCAGCAGTGCAGAGGCACAAAAACAACAGGAAGGCAGCAGTTCTGCAAAAGGGGCATTTTAATTCTAGAACCCCACTGCATGCCCCTCACAATTACACATTTCTGTCAATTCTCTACACTTGCATCCATTATTTTTCTTCAGCTGCTGCATTTAACCACAAGTGCTGTGACCATAAATTAAAAAAGAAAAAACCACTTAAAAAAAAAAAAAACCCAAACAACAAATTTAACAATGTTTACAATTGCATTAATATAAAACTCACTAGACACAACTGGCACCACACAGGAGGATTTTTCTTTCCCAAACCTAGGAAGGAGTTTAGTTGAGAGGAGATTAATTTAATTGAGCTGAGGTGTTGCCTACCCTCCTTCCTGCTACTCAGGTGCCTCTCCCCAGCTGTTCCCAAAGGAAAACATCCATCCTTGCAGAAGGAAACCACCTGTGTAGTACCAGGCACTGCTGATTGTCGTGAGGTGAGAGGGTATTTACTATGTCTGCAGGACAATTCTAGGAATCAGCCCTTTTTTTTTTAATCTTTGGATGGGTCTTTAAATCAAAGAGTAGAGAAGCGAGAAAAGGTTTACAAAAACTGATAATCCCAGGCCAGACACCTTCCAATCATAAATCCTTGTCATTCTTAGCATAATATGCAACCTTCAATATACTGTTGTTTCAGGCACGTTTAGGTACCCCATAGAAATGACTTTATGCTGCTATTATTCCTAAAGAACTTCAGATGGGCTTGGATCCATCATCATTCATCATGTCAGCCCCTCTACGGGTAGTTACACACACTTTGTCTGCTCGGGTTTATCTAATAGCCAGCCTTGGGTTTTATTAATTTCCACTGGTTTGCAGAAACTACAGAGCTCCTACGCTCTTTTATAAATTATCTCTGAACTTATATCCATTTTCCATGAAAACCCAGCAGTGCTTTAAAGGTACTTTAGCTCTTCCAGTGCTGCTGCTTCCTTAAGAAGGGCATCCCAAAGGCCTGACAGGCTTTGGATTTCTCTGGTGTTTGTTTGCTGGGATTTAAACTTAAGGAGAAACAGTTTTGGGGAGCTTCTGATAAATGGATTCCCAAGGGCAAACAACAGATTTGTGTGGTGGTTTTTTCTCATCTTGAATGTTCAGCAGCCTGAGTAAGTTCAAACCTTTTACTCCTCAATTTTGCATCCGTGGGATTAGGGAGCATCCCTATGGAAGCAGAGAGAGAGAAAATCTGAATTTTCCTTGTCATGATTCCCTTGCCCAGAGAAGCTGTGGCTGCTCCATCCCTCAAACTGTCCAAGGGCAGATTGGATGGGGCTTGGAGCAACCTGGGCTAGGGGAAGGTGTCCCTACCCATGGCAGGGGGTGGAACGAGAAGGTCTTTGAGGTCCCTTTCAACCCAAACTATTCCATGACTCTATGATGATTGAGGAAATAAATTCCCTTGGGCACTATTGATATATATGTGAAGATACACAAAATATTTGCTTCTCTATCAAGCATAAATCACATTTTAGATACCAAGGTGTAAGCACAGGGATGTGTTAAATCATTGCAATTTTAGTTTATGTACTTTCAGTTGAAATCCCCTCAGTTCACTGCCAAAACACATAATTGTTAATTAACCAATAGTAAGTTCTGCTGCAAAGAAAAGGAAAACAGAAAAAATATTTAGTGTGTGTATATATATGTGTGTTTATATGTATATGTGTTCAAAATACTGTATATCTTTCCTCTAGAATGTTACTTTATTCTGTTCTATAGATGATTTCTCTCCTCCTTAGTGAGTTTTTGCTCTTCAAAAGCTGTGTAAGAGACAGGTGTAGATCAGGGCAAGGCCTGGTGCAGGGAAGGAAGGCTGCCATGGCATCCAGAGTCCTGGCCATGGGCACAGCCACCATCCTGAGGCCACACACAGCTTCTGTGTGGCTTCCACAGCATCAGTCCCACGAGCAAGGCTCCAAAGAAACTGCTCCTGCTCAGGATGGGGACCCCACTGGGGTGGCTTGGGAGGCTCCCACAAGCCTCCCCTGACTCATGTCCAGCCCTTGGCCCACCTTGGGAATCTGTGGAGCTGGAGCTCCTCCCTGCCCTGGCAGCTCAGTGGGCACAAAGAATCCGGGAGGTTCTTCCCATTTCAAACACTTCCCCTTGGAGCACTCCAGCCACCTGTTCAGCTCAGTAAAATATCCAACCCATTTAATGAGGCTTCTGGTAAAATCATCCCTTTGAAGTCCCTCAGACCATGACAGCAATTAACTCCAGACCCATCCTCACTTCTGTTGTTTTACCTCAGATCATTCGAGATCAACAACATCACCGAGGGTGCAAATTATTTCCCTGCAGAAGCAGTGAGGGAATGTCTCACATCCAGCGGTCCCAGTCAGCTGGCAAAGTGACCTGACTGCAATCACAGCCACAACGTGGGGGCCCTCCAGTGTCCCTGGGCTCATCCAGGATTGTTAATAATGTCCCTTCTGCACACTGAAGCCTGTATGGAAATTCATTGTGCTTAAGACTGGCAGTGTTTAGGGATGAATCTAGTGCAGGTACAGAGAGGGCAGGTGAGGCTGGCATCACAGGACAACAAAATACACAAATGGGATCATGAGCTGTGGCACCTCTCACTGAGGCTGTCCCCAAGCACATCCCACTGCAGCATCACGTGTACATGTGGATATTCACAACCTTTTCCCCAGATGTGCACAGCGTGGATTATTTCCATTGCCAATTGTTTATAACAATGCACATTAAAAGCAAGTACGACATCAAGTGGACTATAAATAATATAATTTTGAAAAGGCAAAAGGATCTAACTGAAATATGAGTTTCTCCACATTAGAAATGGGAGAAATAATAAATGAGGAATATCATGAGTAATAGATACACAACCAGAGGTTGTTACTCTAAAATTACCCTTGGAAGAAACTTCTTCAAGGTTTTCTGTTTGCTTTATTCCTGTTTCTGGCTTTTTATTTGCTTTGGGTTTTGTTTTGAAAGCGAGCAAGAATAAGGATAAAAGGAAACTAATTCCACACTGAAGGGCCTCCTACGGCCGGAGCGGGAAGACCTGCTGGCTCCAGGAACCTCTGCCAGGGAAGGGGACACACAACCCCCCAAATGGGGCTCCAGACAACGATCCTCACTGGTGGCAACACAGATACAACAGGGAAAACAGCACAGGATCCAAATCCTTCTCCTGCTCTGTGTCTGAGGACACCCACCACGTGTGGATCCCCTGGCCAAGACGGCGTTTCCCAAACCCCGAGGGCAGAAGAAGCCACTGCCCAGTTAAAAAGGCAGGAGAAATAGTCACAACCCAGAAATCCCAGTATCTTCCCAAGTGCAGAAGATTAAAGTTTCTTAAAAGATCTCTGAAAAGTTCCTAAAAAGATTCTGGCAAAGTTGAATTTGGGAAAGCATTTTATGGAAGTGTTCCATTTAATGAGGTGCAGTGGGAGGCTGAAGAGGTTCCAGTTGCCCAATTGCAACAAAATATAAGAGAAACCCTTTGTAAGCCAAAGGAAACGTGACAGACCTTCTCAAGAGCAAAGTTTACTCACACACTGAGTAGTCAGATTTTCAAACTTTAGCTTTCTTTCCATTTTTTGGTCTGTGATTACTTTATGTAATAAGGCAATAAGGCAAATCATTATTAACCAAAAAGATTGGAAGGGTTGGGCAGGGGAATACTAAAACTCTGTCCATTTGACAGCATTTTGTACACCAACAGCCTCCACATTTCCTCCCAATGGCAAAGCATTGGGAAACAGGAAAACTACACTATAAATAAATAAATAAATAAACTAAAAATAAAAGAAGCCTAAACAAACTAAAATATTTCAGCATCATCAAAATGAAACACCTCAACATTATACCAACAGAGATGAAAGTCAAATGATGCATTGGAACACATTTCCTCTCAAAAGTCATTATAATCAATAAAATTCCAATAGAAAATTTCATTTTTATTCAGCCTGGGGTTTGGATTCTGAGCTGTTGGAACAAGGCTTTCCCCCAAAGAAAATTGCTGCCATTCCAACCCCCTCTGCAAAGGTGATGCAGGAGAATGGAATAGTTACTCATTCTTACTGAAGAGAACCTATGTTTTCTATAAAATTGGTGCTCTTGGCTGATTTCTCAGCAAAAATGCTTTAAGGAGAGGCAAAGCAGAGCTATTGTTACCCAGACTTTCTTCCTGTAAGGACCCATCCTACAGTGCATTTACTGGTATGCTCTGAAATACCATAAATCATTCTGACAACGTGATACTTGTCAAAATAAAGGCATAAAATACATCTTGGAATAAAATCTCCTCAATCATATTTATTTGTTTGCTCGCTGGTGCCATTTGGCTTTTCTCAGTGGGTTTCCCAGTCGTTAGGGGGAATTAGTGAGATTCTGCTGGAAAAACAGCCCCATGTGCATATTCACACACTGAATTTCTGCATCCAGCACTGTGCACTCATTCAAGAGAACTAAAAATAAAGCTTTCAAAGGACACTTCAGCTTTCCTGCTGTATTTTTTTTTTCCCTTTTCCAGCTTTTTTCCCCATCCCCCTCGCCAAATATTCCACTAATGCTCAACGGTGGAGTGGTTTAAGGGAGTCCTGCATGGAAAGCTCCTTCAGCTGCTTAGCCCAACAGCATAAATTTGATCTCGTAATTAGTATTCAGCTCAGCATCTTGGATAGAAACCAATGTTACAGCCAAGAGGTGGTTTAAATCACATAAATCATAGATCAATGACAGAACTCTAAGCACTGGATAGATTACAAAAGTAAGCTTTAGTTAAAAATAGATTAACCATTTCCCTGCAGGAATTCCTTCAAAAAAAGCCCTGAATATAAAACAAATAAAATTAAATCTGATAATTTTTTTTTCCTAATGTATGCATATACTAGATGAATTGTTCTTTCCCTTGACAGTTACACACTGATTAAAGAAATGTGTTAACATGCTATTTCAATGGAAAATATTGTAAATTGTGGGGACTTTAATTTTTTTAATGAGCCTTTAATAGCCAAAAAGTACATCCTAGCAATATTGTGTACAGCCAGGCTTAGAACACAAACCCAGCAGCTAAAAGATACTTCTTCAGCTGCTGGTTTTATAAAAAGGGTAAATAATCATTCCCATGATAAGATGAAGGTTTTTGAGAAGTGTTTTTAAAGTATTTTGTGTTTTAAATTTGACTAAGGAAGCGCCCAGTCGTAGGAAGCATCACAAGCCATCAGCTGCCCTGATTAAGTGCCCATGGGGGTACTCAGCATCTTGGAGGATTGTGCCCAAGATGACCAAATTGCTACAAATTCAAGGCACGAGGAAATATGAGGCTGAATCTCTTCTCCTTGACTAAGGAATGTGGGAGGGTTTGGCTCCTGCAAGGTAAATTCTCTCTCGGTGTAAACCCCAGACTGAGGTGCTCCAGAACAGAGAGTGTCACCCAGGAATCTGCCCTGCAGCCTGGAAACTGCAGATGTAAATTAAAAGAGTGTTCCTGCTCCTGCACATTACACTGTGTTTGCCTCCCATCAGGTCTCACATTATTCAAAAGAAGAAAAAATTAAAGAAAGAAAAAATATTGAAAACAAAAAGACTTTCCAGTGTGTGAAGGAGAATTTGCGTGTCCATTTGTGTAGCTGCAGAATTGAAAGCGAGGAATGTCTCAGCAGCACCTCAGCCATTCCTCAGGCTGGGGAATTGCACAGTTCCAGCCACCAGGTCTGGAATAACAGCCTTGGGTTCCTCATGGTGACCAGCACAGGGAAAAATCCTGGAAAACTCACATGGTCTGAGGTAGCACATCAGAGAGGAAAAGCAGCCTGAGCATCTTCACCAGTCCTGCCACCTCCTGTGCCCTTTTCCAGGCTGGAAATGCAGCTTCAAATTCATAAATAAACAAAGGGAGGGAAACCCAACATTTCCTACCCCTGGACTAACAAATTATGATCGAATGGAGAACTGAAAATACAGAAATTCACCCCAATAAAAAGCTGCAGACTTCTTTAGCTGGTAAATAACTTTTATAGCCACAATATAGTGAAGCCAAACTTCCCCATCACTGATTCCTGGTTGTATATTTAACTTTCTACAGGTGACAAAAACGTGAATGTAATTGGTGTTGCCGCAGCTCGAATTTTAAAAAAATAAGTAATACTGCATTTATAGACATTAACATTTGTTTTCAAATAGTCCAGCTCCTTCAAAAAGAACATTTTTAAACTTTGAGTGCTTTATGGAAATGACTACTTTCAATTTCCAAGGATTTATTTTCAGCGTAAGAAGAAATAATAAAGCGAGCTGCTCGATGGTTATTTGAGGAACAACATTCAGATTTCAAAACTGGCTCCCTGTGTGATAGAAGACTGCAATATATGCAATCAAGACAGAGATTCAAACAATAATAACTAGCAGAGGCTCCAGGGCATTGCAGAACGTGTCATTTACTTCAGCCCCGTTCCTTTAAACATCAGTCCTACGAGTAGTTCAGTGGAAAATGGATGGGGCTGCTCATGTAAGTATAGACTATTCGTACAGGGAAGTTTTCAAAGGCTCTGCATTTTCCAAAGTGCTGAAAAATGCATATCAAGTTTCGTAAAACTAAAGAAGGAAAAAAAAAAAGGGGGGAAAAAGGATCTCTTGTAATATGCCAAATTGTCGGAGAGATGTCAGGGTTAATTTTTAAAGGCACATTTCCCTCCAGCAACAATTCTCTTTAATTATTTCAATGTGAAACACATTATCAGACATGTTCCTTGCCTGTTCTCAGCTCGCTGACACAAGATAGGTACAAGATGTTCCCTCTCCTCCGCCGATGCTCACACAGTGCTGGGCACTCCGGGGAGTGTGGGCAGCTCCTGCTGCACCTCCAGCCTCCTGCTCCTTCTACCAAACCCCTGGGGCCACCTCTCTGCAGCGACAGCACCGAAACAGGGAAGGAGAAGGTTGAGGAGAAGCCACAGGATTTCAGAGTGTGGCCTTGGATGCATGCACCGGCACCAAGAGCAGCACGGAGCTGCAGCCACAGCAGTTTAAGGGTTATCAGGTAAATATAACACATGGGCCAGCCTTCCAGCAGGTTTGCATGGGAATTGAGTCAGATTTTGGAGGTTTTTTCCCTTTACTTGAGTGTTTAATAGTCATATGGAATAGACAACAGATCAAGCAAATCCCGGTGAGGGAGCTACTGGCCCACTGCAGCACAACGAGCAGGACATGGTCCTGTTGGATTCTTCTTCAGGAGTTTATGAGAAACACTTTATGTTCCTCCCAAGTGGGAAAGGACACTGCCCAGAGACCCAAAATAAAATATCAGCTCAAAATCACGAGGGACAGTGGTTTCAAATTTAGACAGGAAGAAGGAACCCTGATCTAACACATCGGCTCGGTGTGGCACGGCAGCGTGGTGGGTCAAGAATTCCAGCTGGGAAAGGGAATTTCTGTTTTCCCACATAATTTCAGACTTCAGAGATATGTGTTTAAGGTTCTTAAATATGCCAGAATCACATCAATCTATTCAACCCTCGTTCTGGTGCAAGGAAAGTCTAATCCTTTCCTTGGGAGGGAAGAGGCTTCAGACCAGCCCTACCAGATCAGCTGCAATCTAAAGGCCTTTTTTATCCCAGCCCCAGTAAAACTCACTGTAGAGCCAGTTGCGAGATTAAAAGCTTTTTTAAGTTGCTATCTTGGGAAATTTCTTTCAAGGAAATTACTACAAAGCCTTGTTTTAGTGTGTTCCCCTACTGTGAGTCCTACTGTGTTTTTTTAATAAGGAAAGCCATCCATCCATGGAGGTGTATCCTGTTCTCCATGCTTGAGTGTCTAACAGCAGGCACATACAGTAGACACTCTGATGTTTTGCCTCTTTAATTTTCACTCCATAATGTTGGTGCCTGGTTCTCCTGACTGCACCTTTCAGAGCAGTTTAATTATGGGCGTGCACAGAATTTTGAGAGGGGATTTTCAGTGATAATATTCAGGTGTTAGGGACAAGTTTAATACAGGAAGATATCCAGATTTTTTTTTTTTAACCATAAAATTAAATCCTTCTATGCAGTTATCACAGGATGGAAAGTGAGATAATATTACCAAGGGAAATAACAAAAATACTGCAAGTCTAAACCAGAAAAGACTACAGAGATGCTTCATTTAGTCTTTAAAAGATGCTTCATATAGAGATACTTCATACAGATATAGAGATGCTTCATATAGATATAGAGATGCTTCATTTTAACCTTTAAGAAGACAACTTTGTACTAAATATGAAAGTATGGCAGATCCATCACCGAGCTTTCAAGCAAATAGGACACAGCCATAGGTTTCCACACTTAAATTCCCAACCAAATGAAAATAGCTCATGCTACTGAGTTTATTAGCCCAAGGATTTTACCCCTGATTTTGATGAATTTTTTTAAATTGAGCCAAGTGGCTCCCTGATAAAAGGTTACTGTAGCACTCAGATATCAGGCTTGGAATGTTTTTTTTTTTATAATAACAGGCCAGGTACAAGGTTATAAATGAGCCCTGCTCCATTGACTCCAGACAGGGTATGAAAATTGATTCAATGGAGCGCCATCACTCCTCACCGCCTGAGTATCTGTCCCTCTAATCACAACTAAAAAGATTTTCCAAGTCAATTAAAGGCTTGAAGCCTTTACTCACTCACACAAAATCCCTGCTAACAATGCCTTCATTTAAATCCTAACAAACTGAGCACACGCTCTGCCTGCTGCCACGGCTGCTGCTGGAGGTTGAAATCCCCGCTCATCCCAAGGCTTTGGGCTCTGCCCTCCTCTTCCCCTGGGCTCACGTGGCCCAGGATCACACCTGGCTGCCCCCCAGTCCTGACACAAAAATTAGCACATTCATTATTTTTTGCCAAGGGGAGGGAGCACCCACACGGGGCAAACGTGTACCTTTGCTGCCAGAGTGGGAGTACTTTAATTTCCAAATTACACCCATAAATAAATCAAGCCGCAGAAGCTGATAAATGAAAGATTATGAAAATAGTAATATCCCGCAAAATCTTGAAAGGCATCATAATTCCTCAAACAATTATCTTCTGTCATATTTGCGAGTAGCCCATGTAGTTCAAGAACAGAAAATACAAATGTGCTCCTTTAAAATTCATGAAACCACTCATTCTGTCATAAAAGCAGGCATCTTTCATGGCTACTTATTTCACACAGTCTCATAACTAATACTGACAGATACTTGGAATGCAAAAAAAAAAAATATAAATAAAAAAGAGCGCTGGACAAAGAACTAGAGCTGCTCAATTCTTACATTTTAATGCTCAAAATGGAAAATAAAATCATATATTATAGATGGCTGCAGAATTTCTGGTATAATTAAATCAAAATTTGTAGATAAAAATGAGATTGTACAAAGACTGGTGGTGTACTGCTCCCAGGATTGGGCTGTGCTGCATCCATGACAACAGGATGGAAGGTTGCTTTTAATACTATTATCTTACATACCCACAGCTGAATGCTAATGCAGCTATACTGAGGAAATCAAGTTTCAGATCTGTATCCACTGAACTTACATCCACCAGGCAGGGACTTTAAAAGCCAGGCAAGCACACAAAGACCAATATTATAGCTCTGTCAACTCCCCAAAGGTCACAGATTTCAAAAGGTATACACAAATATTAATTGTCAGGTAGTTCTGTGCCGAGGAGCAGAACTAAGGCAGAAATCAGGTTTTGTGGCCATAATTCCCTGCCAATTTCAGTTTATAAATTGGAGGTGCAGAAGGAAGCAGGGAAGATGAACTGGGATCAGTTCATGTTCCCTGCGCTGACACATGGTGACGTGTCCCTTGTGAACGTCGTGTCTGGAGGGCTCTTCCCTCTTTTCCTCAGTGAAGGAGACAGAAAATGTGGGAAAGCACCTGGGCAGCCTTGGTTTCCAACACTTCTATTGACCCAGCCTTTGGGTTGTAGGCTCCCCATCCCTGGGAGTGTCCAAGGCATGGTTGGATGGGTATTGGAGCAGCCTGGGATAGTGGAAACCATCCCATGGTGGGGGGGGGGGAGGAGATTTAAGGCCCCTTCCCACCCAAACCATTCCATGATTCCATCCTGGCTGGGGGACAGACAGAGCTCCTGGTCCCTGCCTGCCCTGTGCCTGCACAAGGAACCTCTGCTCTCCTTGGAGAGCATCTCTCTTATGGAGATGAGAATCTCCATATCTGCCCAAGCTCCTTCTACAGACATCACCTCCAACTTCTCAATTCATCTTGCCCTGGTTTAATAATATTTTGCTATAAAATCACATATCTGCATTAAAGACATCTAATTTTGGTTATAAAATCATAAAAAAAACCATTAAAAATACCGATTTACTTGGGGGAAACTGAATTAGTATTCCCAAAATTACAAAGTTCTCAGCTGTCCCCTGAAATCAGGGAGTCCTTCCTCCTCAGTGCCAGCAAAAGCAAAAGGGTTCTGTGAGTTCCCAGGTGAAGATGTCCTCTCAAGCCTTGTTCTACCAGCAGTGACCCCAAGTGACTGACAGCACTGACCCATCAGTGTTCCAGAGGGGAACACAACCTCACCAACACCTCTCCTCTGCAGTCAGGTCATTTTCAGACATCTCACAATATCTATTTTTCCTTCTCCAACTCCTCACACTTCCAGGTGGAGAGCTCCAAACTGTTTGAGCTACTGACCACCCTCCTAGAACAGGTTGTAACCTGCAGTTATCCAAATCCTTCTTCTTTATAAGCCATTGGCTCACACCCTGAGCAATTCATTTTTAGATGCACTGTGAGGTTGCTGCTGGAAATCCTGGATCTCTGGTGCTCTGGCTCTATCTCACATAATCAAGCATGAGGACAGGTAAAAATGCCCTTTTTTTTTTTTTCTTTTTTGGTCTGAAAGCATTCTCAGAGTTACCTTACACGAAATAGAGATGGTAAAATAAATAATATATAAATACATCTAATAAACTAAAGTCAATAAAGTAAATTGAGACAACTGAGCTAAAATATTGAGATTAGACACTTGTGGTGAGGCTTTGCAAGCCCATCAGGACCTGCAGATCAAGCTCATGGAGTGCAAACCACTGCAGAAGTTCAGCTACCAAGGGGTTTTTTCCCTGTGCAAAGAACACCTTCTCCACAAAACCAGGTCTTCAGCAGGGCAGCAAAAAGTTCTCCATTTGAGAAAAGTAAAAAGGGGCAAGAGCAGTCACAGTGATGAAAGCCTTGGCCTCTAAGTGGCAGAATGTCAAAAAAAGTTGTAGCATTTTATGATACTGTAATTGAAAAAGTATTAAGTTGTTAGTGGAAGTGTATTTAAGGGAAGCCCCACACGTGGATATAATAGAAAATTAATCCTCAGAGCTCAGAAAGTCCCTGAGGATGTAGAATCCATCATGAAGTTACCTCCTGTCCCAGATTTTCTTGTTGCTTGCCTCTGCTGACAACAGTTGTCTTTTCATTAGAGAATTTGATATCAATTTACTCAGACACCAGGGGCAAGAAAGGATTTCACTTTCTTCATCTGAAAGACACTGATCCACAGAATTAGGACTTTGAACAGATGCCAGAGTGAAACAGTGACACATTCTCTAAACCAATAACCACAGGTGGCCTCAGCAAATGGTCCAAAGCCTCTCAGGGCTGCCCAGGCAGCCACGGCCCTCCCAAATTTCTGATGATTTCAGCAGGGACAACATCCCTAATTGCAAAGGTCTCCTTCCAGGCAGCTCATGTTTCCAAACCAACCCCATGAAGAAATGTCCTGGTTCTTAATGCCCTCCTGCAGACAGTCACAGAATAGTGGGTAAGGTTGGAAGCACTGGTGGGATCATCTGGTCCAACCTCCCTGGCCCAGCAAGGTCTTCCTGGAGCTCATGGCACAGGGTTGTGTCCAGATGGTTCTGGCATCCCATCCTCCTGCAGCAGAGAGTGCAGGGAGTGACTGCTCCCAGTGCATTTTCAGCTTAAAATCCCTCAGAACGGATTTGTCTCTATTTTAAACATTAAATTAACTTCAGGTGATACAACAAATAGCCTCAGGAAGGGGCTCTACCTCCCCTGATTTGAAAATAGAGCTGGCTACCTTCTTCTTCTCACCGATTCCAGAGCTGCAAACCAATGGGATGAAGCACCAGGAGAAGGGATGGCCCAGCAGGTTATCATGGGGATTATTCCCACCTGACTGGGCATCTGGTGAACACTGGGCTTCACCCCAAGCTCAGTGCAAAACTTCCCCACTTGGAAATGTTTTCAAAGTCTTTGGCTCCTTTCTTTTTCAAACTTGCTTGTATTGAGGATTTATCACAGAAACCTTCACAATAAAATGATCTGCCATGCAAGGACTGGTGCTGTCCCCACAAGGGATATGATTTGGGTGCTCAGTAGACCCCAGTGGCCTGGTGGCAGCTCTGGCAGGGGAACATCCCTATCTAAGGGTGGAGCTGCTCCCTCTGTGCTTTCTTCTCACCCAGAGCTGGGCTCAAACAAGAATCTGTCTCTGCAACTGAAGAGATTCGCAGCAAGCAGAGCTTGTGCTTTGTTACAGCCTGGAGCAACATAAACTGGACATCTAAAATCAGACAGTGTGAATTTTCTCCTGAGCATGCCTGCATCTTGATGGTGGAAGGGTGGAAAATGAAGGTGGAAAGCTGAGAGCACCAGAGACAAGCCCTCTGTTTGCCAGCAGGCACCAGAGCCTCTGAACTCAGCACATCCCTGACCTTCCCTGATCCCTCACACCCAGCAAAGCCCTGTCAGGGTTTGGACTCAACCATGCTTCTAATAAGGTACAAAACCATGGTATTTTTATCAGAAGGCTTGGGGATCAAACTGAGACAAGCAATTTATTCCAGCAGAAACCAAGACATCACCTGAGAATACTCGCATGGAAGGTTTCTCTCCAAAACCAAGGAGCGAAAGGAAATGCAAAGCCATCAGTTGTGGCTGCCTCTCCATCATATTTTATCATATTCCTTTGATGCTCCAGTGAGGTTCCTCACCCTGAGCCTCCCTCTCAGCCTGGTAATTTGGTACAAGACGTTAAAACCAATGTGCAAAACTGTGAGGCACTGAGCAGAGCTTCCCCTCATCTCTGCTGCTGCACTGCCCTCACCTCAGCTGCAGCAGAGACCAAACACAAGACCTCCCTTGCTGCCCACAAACCTCACTTCCCACCCCTGGGGAGACCCTAAATGCTCATATTTTATGGCACATTCACTTTGCAACATGGAAAACACCCAAACCCAGCTACATTCAGATCACAGCTTCTTGTCCTAACAAGCAGGCCTGATCCAGGATGGGCTCTATGGGCAGGAGAGGGAGTGATGATCCCAGGATCATAAACAAAAATGCTCAAACTAACCTGATCTTTGCCATACTTGAATAACTTCGGCATGCAGGTGTATAATAGATTGAATATTTCTATTGGATGCTTTACAAATAGAGATATGATCTGACTGTGATTCTTTAGGATTTTTTTCAGCAAAATTCAGAGGTCATGTTGTTTGTTAAAAAAAAAAATCATAGAATGGATTGGTTTGGAAGGGACATTAAAGCTCATCCACTTTCAACTCCCCTGCCATGGGCAGGGCTATATTCCATTAGACCAGGTGGAAAAATCACATTCCCCCAGTCCAAGAGTTTTCCAGCTGTCAGCAGTTAACACTGCCTTCAACTCAGGTACTCAGTTGTCATTTTAAATGATCTCCCTCACATTTTGTTCTTTTCCTTACACAGATATTCCTGTTTTGCCAAAGACACACCAAAAACCATTTGGATTTCTGCCAGTAGGACAGAGGTTTTAGCAGGCAGGGGAGTTACAGGGGAGTTACAGGGGCAGAACTGGCTGCTTGGGCTGAGTTGGAAAATGCCCTCCATAAACCTGGCACTGGCACTGTTACAGCCACTGTTGTAAAACCCCACTCAGACCCTGTGAGCTCAGGAAATCCCTCAGTTCCTCATCCCCCTGTGCCTGCAAAACCAGGCACTTGCTGCTGGGAGCTTGTGCACTCCCAGCACCAGAGCCCAGCCTTCCCCACCCTGTTCCTCTCCCCTTCCCTGGACGAGAGCTCAGCTCCACTCAACCTTCGCTCAACCACTTCTGATGCAGATTTCCCATTTTCCCCAATTTTTACACTAATTCCCTGAGAGGATTTTCTCAGCAGTGTTTGCAGGGTGAGCGGGGCTTTCCCTCCTCCTCCTCCTCCTCCTCCTCCTCCCTGGCAAAGAGCCCATCTGGCATCCATGTGGCAGCTCTTGCTAAGTGGGATCTGGCGGAAAAGTGCCACATTCCCAGTGGCAACCCCTGGCCACACCAGCACAAGGACAGGCTGAGAAATCACTTCCAGACTATTGGATTTTTTTTTTTTTGCTCCCCTAAGTGTGGAGCATCTCATATGCATAGAATTCCATTTTCCTGCGACTCCCAGTGGGGTTACTCTTTGCACGGGACTGCAGGGATGTGTTTTTAAGCTGCAGGTTTCTCTCCAAAGGCCTAAACTCAGCTCAAGGTCCTGCCTAAGCCCAGTTCTAGCTGCACCATTCGAGGGGCTCAGTGAACAGTGCTGATGAAAAGAGCACAGTTGCTACACCAAGTCACCCCAGTTAAAAGCTGCTTGGGTTTAATCCATCCCCTTTAGGACCCTTTGTGTTGCAGGGGGAAGGGAGTCCATACAAACAGACTTGAAAAAAAAAAAAATGCATTGCTCACATTTTTTAAAAGTTGCCTTGGGCTGTTATAAGTTACATAAAGTTGCTCCTGTTCCTGTTGTAGTTATGCCAAAGTTATCTGAGGTGACGGCCATAAAGTGACAACTCCAAATCTGGGAAATAAAAGTTCCCAAATGGGGCATTTTCACATTCACAAAATCAGAATATAACCAACAGCCTGCAAATTCAGACATGACTTCTCCATTTCATTGCAATCACGGAGATTATCCTAATATTTTTTACAAAATATATACAAAATACCTAGACTTAAAACCAGAGCAATAACTTGTAGATTAGTGGAGTGTGAAAGAAATTCTTCTTGTTTCCAGTAGTTGCAATCATGAACTTCACTTAGCCTGACACTTGTGTAATAACGTGCATATTTAGCTTTTCTGAGTATTTATTCCCTAAACTCATGACTTCTAGAAATCCTTCAAAATCTATCACTTGAGAAAGAGAAGTTAAAATGAGAGAGAGTCTGGGGAAAATTACTCCCTTTTCTTACATTCTTCTTCCCCCCACACACACATTCCCAATTTCCCACACACATCTTTGAGGCACTGCAATGCAAGTTTTCAGGAGCTAAATCTACAAGAGGAATCAAAAAGAGAGGCTATTTTAAAACAATCAAGACAAAAATAAAAGTCATCCTTAACTAAATACAATGGCAAAAAGTTGGACATCTTTTGTGTCTTTTATGAGTGAGAGAGAGAAGAATGATTAAAAATGTACCAAGAGCCCTGAATGCCATTTTACTGTCATTTCCTTTGATTAACCTTCACCTGACCTCAATCCCTAAGGCAATTTCAGTTTCTTTTTGTTCTTCCATTTAAATTCTCCACTCCACCAGGTGAGTACAGCCCCGTCACTGCAGATTGGTTTGGGGGAGGATTGCACAGAAAATAGTACAGGATTTTTTCTGGAGAATCACTTGCAGAAACCTTAACAGGGACAATAGCAGGTCACATTTACTCCAAAAGTGGAATTTTTACAATCCTTGTGGGATTATAGAATGTTTTATTTTTTTTAAACAGAGTAGAACCAGTCACACCAGTTCCCACCAGTACAGGAACTCAGTGCTACTGCTCAGTTCAGATTCACCAACCACATCATGCTGGAAGTTCTCACCACCATCCCCACTGCAATATCTTCTTTCCACCTGATTTGTAAATGTAGCATTCCCACTGGAATGGGGAAAAAAAAAAAAAAAGCCAGCACGAATGAAAACTTAAAAATTAGGTTATAAACTCTTGACGGAAGGAATGGAGGCAGTGTTTGCACAGGAACCTTACACTGCAATTCTTTTTGTTTTAAAGCTATTTCCCAACAGGTCTCATAATCTCAGGGATGAGTAGAAATCATGGAATGCTGCATACTTGACTCTGGTCATTAAATGCTAATGGGATAATAAAAAAAAGGACAAACTGGGCTTCAGCAAAAAAAGGACTTGATGGTCCCAAGGTCTTTTCCAACTAAACATTTCTAGGATTCAATGTCTACAAAAATCCTGTAAGATCTGTAAATTATGCCTGGTGATGAAATGTTGAGGAATTTTCTGACCTATTTACTGCATCCCAGGCTGATTTAAGGGATAAACCATCCTCATCCATAGGAATTGATGTGATGCTGAGGCTTCTGATGGCATATTTTTAATCTCTCAGCAAAAAGTATGAGATTTAACAGTCAAATTTAGCCTAGAACCAAAGTGTTTACTTTCAGCTTGTGCCACTGCACCAGCTTACCTTGGGATGAAGAGATACTTTATCACATGTGGCCTATGTTATCATCCCCAAATATATTTTATTCCATAAGCAGAAGTCATGGATTCAATGTAGGCTTTGCTCTTCTCTGCCATCTGCCCAAAGTGGAATCTGACTCAATTAGTAATATCTCAGTTCCATATTGCTCTCTCTAGAGGAATTGCAGGACAATAAAATAAAATAAAATAGTCCCAAGCTGACACAAACATCAGCATTTCTTGTAAACCATCAGGCAAAAAAAATCTCAGTTTGGAGTAACTGAAATTTTTGTAGGAATGCATCATTTTGAAATATTTTGTTTCTTCTGGCCTTCCTAATTTTCATTTTCTTGCTACGTGTAGATGAAATTGTGATTAGCACAGATCTGTGGGGTTTCAAAATGATAAAATAGATGGCCCTGGCAATTTCTAAATTCTGTTGTTGTTGTAAGGAGGTGACTCATTAACTCTGATCCTCTCCTGGTAGTGATTTTATTCTCCACAAAGTGGCCCTTCCTGAGAACATGAAGGAGTTACAACAGAAAAGTCCTGTAGATCACAGTCCTGAACCTTTTATGATCTTAGACATTTCACAATATTCATGAAACACTGAATAGACACTCTTAAAATTCAGCTTTCTTCAACTACTCTTACCCGAGCTGTGTTTCCTTTGCCCTTCCAGACACATCCAGCTCTGGGTTGTGTAACCTGGGGCAAACTCTGCCCAGTTTTGCACCACCACATCTCCACTGGGTTCTCCAGGAGCGTGTCCAGCTCCAGGGTGAGAGAGAAACTCACCTGAGAGAGCACCAGGCTCAGGGGGAGGATCAGGGAGATCGGAAAGTGCCTCGGGGAGGGAGGTCAGGTGAAGGTTAATCAAAGGAAATGACAGTTTGATGGTATGCACGGGCCTGGAGATCACATGTGTGGGTTTTGTTGGGAAATATTTAACTGTTTTATCTCTATTTAGGAAGAGAGCAAAATAAAGTTCATGGAAACACAGGAGAAGGCATGGATGCCTCTTAGCTGGGCACGGGGGGGATGCAAACATTCCAAAGGAGGCAAAGAGAGCCAAAAGATGCCAATTCTTTATGTGGTTTCACTTACAGCAAACATCTCACTCCCATAAAACACAGCACAGGGGCTGGGGAGGCAGAGAAATTCAATCAACCTCTCCCATACCTTGCTCCCATATTTATCCCAATATTTATTATTCTTCTCCCAAAACAGGTGCTGGAGCTAAGAAGGGAAACTGCAGCTGGAAAATGCTGTGGGAGCCTCGAACTTATTTGTGTCTTGTAATGAACTTGGCTTGGGCACATTCCTGCTTTATTTACATTTCCTTTCCGACAATTTTTGTGCACTTGGATTTTTACTTTCAAGAATTCTTTCAAAACCTGAATTTAAGCTTGTGTGCAGGTGGAAAGGGATTTTTAAATACCCTCTCCTCAAATATTTAATAATGAAATTTATTCTAGTATTTGTCCTCAATTAATTGGAGAATTAAGCCAATACCACCTGACTGATCAATCTCAAACATAACACACCTTGAATTCTGATTTCTAGTTTTGATTAATAAAAAAACTCAGTGAGTCACTACAAAAAATTTGACAACTATTTTTTCTTCATTCTTCCTACAGAATAAGAGGCAAAATTCACTGAGTGAATTATTAATTCTGAGTTATCCATCCAGCCCTACTAAAAAACTAATCTGTTTCTTTTTTTTAAGCATCAGAAAGGTCTTTCAAACGGAGGTTGCAGTAATGAAATATGGCAGCAGATCTTGAAACATGCCCTTAGCCAGGCTGCAGATACAGAAAAGGTTACAGAACCAGAGTTATTAATCCCCATCACTCTGACAATTGATTTTGAACACAGTCTGTTGGAGTCTTTATAATGCAAGATCATAAATGTTCACAACTAATTTATTGCTCTTTGTTCCACCTGGCAAAAGCACACTGTCAGATTGAGTTGTGTTGACACAACGATGCAGGTGAGGATTTAAACTGTATTTTTATCCACATTTGTAAATTTCTTTGCCATACCTGTGTGTGGTTAGGAGAGCAGCATTTAGAAATGTTCATGAAGGAGTTAAAAATGTCCACACAGGAGCAAAAACAGAGGACGAGGTTATGCTGTCTTTGATAAATGGGAAACATTTGCACACATAGCCATGTATGTGAAATTTAATGGGGAAGAGTCCTTATTTGAATTTGTTAGTATTGATATTTTAGGTTGGCATCCTGTTCCCTGGTATCTCTCAGATTTCCATAAGTAAATGTGTAAAAACATTTACTTTATTCACATATTGTCTTCCACACCAGGCAAGGGTTCCCCACACAGCAACGAGGGAGATGCAAAACTTTCCATCCTGTGTGGATTTTTCCTTTTTTTAATCAGTAATTTTGAAGCCTGAACCAATTCCATTTGTCCCAAAAATTCCTCAACTTGTATTTTCTGCTTGCAGCAGTTGCCACCACTCCTGCCCATGCCAGGACAGTGCCAGTCCCAAAGAGGGACAAACCAGGAAAGAAAGGGAGAAGGATCCCCTTTACAGCAACATAAAACACTCATTTGTAAAGATTAAGGGTTTTTTAAGGATCAAAAAGAATGTGTTACAAGAAAGCTTATCTTAAAAATAAAACCCTGTCCCATAGACCAAGAATTCCATAAAGGATGAATAAAGGTTCCCAAAGCCCTACTGAAGCAGGGAACTGAAACACGAAAAATAGAGATGGGGAAGGAAAACAGGAGAGCCTTTCCACCTCATAAATGCTCCTATCCCAACATCTCCAAAGTGTTTTTCCTCACTAGAAAGACAAACTTGTAAAATGTCCCTTCTTTTCTAAATAACCACACAATACTTCTTTAATAACACTTTTCCCTCTTACAGATTTTACAGTCCAAGAATACAAAATTTGTCCTTCCATTATCTGGGGGCAGAATCATTTAATTGTCCTGGCAAGTTTATTCCTTTTGAATTCTTATTTTTACCACAATTATGAACTAGGAGAGCCATGGCTGCATGCTAAAACTGCTGCATTCAGGACTTGTAGGCATCTGTATGATATTGAAATTAATTTCCAGTATAAAACAGTTAACAGAATAACCCCAGATAAAGGCAAATATAATATTAATTCCATTCTTTTTGTTGGCAATGTTGTAAAGTCCATTGCTCAAGTAAAGAGCACTTTGCTGAAGCAGATACAAATTAATTTTAACATTCTTCTTCAAATAGGAATTTTAAAAGTCAAGTAAAGGCTGCAATAGCTTTGAAACATTTCAGTGATTGTTTTAATTACTTATCATAGAGCTGTGAGCCTGCAGAGGGAGGGGTGCAGAGGGAAGGGAGAACAACACCTGGCGTATTAACAATCATTTTCCTGACATAAAGAAGAAAAAATACTTTCCAAGCCCTCAGACCAACAAAAAGCTCAACAAAGTCAACAGAGACTGGGGTTTTGTCAGTGTATTAATGTTGTGATTTTATCCTGGACTACGTGTTCTTATTCTGTCAATAACAACTTTCACTGTTAAATAAACCCACCAAATCTCCAAACATTAAATATATGAATTCTGACAGCTTTAAAGCTTGTTTTTCCACCCAAAGCTGATGCACATGTGGGGCTTCTTTCCAGGCTCTGGCTCTACAGCAAATAAAAGGTCGCTTCACTTTTACCTCAACTACACAAAAAAATATATATATTTTTTGTCATTCCGACCCTAAATAGAACTGGAAACTGGAGGCTATTGGGACTCCTGCTGGCCTTTGACATCCAGCACCTCGGGAATCAGCAGTGCTGGGGTGAGAAAAGCCCCCTCAGACGCAGAGTTGTCATCCCCACCCTCCATCTGTGGCCGTGCTGGGAGGAAGTGCTGACCCCATCATTGCACCGTAAACACTGCCGGAATCAACAACAACAAATGCAGAAGTGAAAAAGGAAACGGGGTGTCAGGAGCCAGGTCAGCCCATTTTATTTGCACATGTGTCAGTAAAGATAGAAGGAATCACCGAATTAAATTAAATCAAAGCAAACCTGCTAATTAAAACAGCTAAAATTATGTTTGTGAAGATGTGTGACTGGTTTCCTGCTTATCTGCAAATAAGCCTCCCCATAATATAAACATGTTTCTATCTCCACTTAATTTATAATAAGTCTTTAGGCAGATTGTAATTAGTATTTTGAGTTTCTAATAGAAGATCTATTGTGCTGCTGGAGCAATATTTCTCCTGACCATCAAAATACTGATTATTTCTGCATCAGTCTCAAGGGTTCTCACCTGTTCTTCTCATGCTGGTCAAAGTCTCGCATCCAATTTATCAGAATCAAATTGGGTATTTGTCTGAACACCATCATCTTCAGAACACATTGCTTGCAGTTAACCACTGTATTCAGCTCCACCTACAAGCCAAACCAGAAATTATTACCAGTTCTGCTTGAATTTATCCCTTAGCTGGATTTTCATCCAGCATTTAAAGAATGATCATGATAGAGAATAGAAAAATGGAGTCAAACAGAAGTTTTGAATGAAAAAAAATGGTACTATTTACAAAAATCAACTTTTTGTTTCTGTTTTACTTATTCCCAAGTTTGCAGTGCATAATTTTCTACAAACCCAATTACATAGCTCAGTGATTTACTGGCAAAGCTGGCCATGAGAAAATTATCTGGCTTTAGCTAATGTGTGTGCCTATTTACAATCAAAACAAACCCAGAGAAAATTGCAAAATGGCCACAAAGAAAAAAAAAAAATAGTCACGTCAGAAATGCATCAGAGGTGACACAGTTTGCAGGCTGAAAAAAGTTCACCTTGTGTTATTATTCCCCTGAATGAGCAACAAACTGTGGTTGTGGGTATAGATTCAGCCTCTCACATCATGCACTCTTTATTTATTCCAGTATTTACCTCAAAGCCTGTCTGGGGTTTCACTGGGTTGGAAAAATGGTGTTTTCCTTTTGCCCTTTCCATCTTTTTTTTAGGGATTACTTTGCACAGTTGATGGGTGTGTGGGCTCTGTTCATCAGCATTTCTCAGCTGTTTACAGCTCCCCTGGCTCTGGGCAGGTTTGGGATGCAGGTTTGGGATGCAGCATTTGGGATGCAGGGTTGGATGCAGTTTTTGGATGCAGCATTTGGGATGCAGGGTTGGATGCAGGTTTGGGATGCAGCATTTGGGATGCAGGGTTGGATGCAGTTTTTGGATGCAGCATTTGGGATGCAGGTTTTGGTGCAGGTTTGGGATGCAGGTTTGGGATGCAGGTTTGGGATGCAGGTTTGGGATGCAGGTTTGGGATGCAGAGTTTTGGATGCAGGTTTGGGATGCAGGTTTGGGATGCAGGGTTTGGTGCAGGTTTGGGATGCAGGTTTGGGATGCAGGTTT
>VZTN01003852.1:322159-340745 GCA_013400515.1 Erpornis zantholeuca
TTTTTTTTTAGCTCTGCAAAGATCAGGTTGCAAAATGTAAGGAGTTAAAATGCTGCTGCCCGGATGAGAAGTGTTCACGCCTTAAAATTATGATTCAGGTGACAAAGAGAAATTTTTCTTGCAGGGGAGAAATTTTTCTTGCAGCTCAACTCCTTGAGCCCTGTTTCGTTCATCAGGATGAAGAACCCACCTGCCTGTGCCTTGTCCTAACATGCAGGAAAATCCAAGTAAAAGAGAGCAATGTCTGAATACAGAAATCCACCAAAATGCCACCAAATCCCAGCTCACCCTCCACTGCATCACTGCACTATCTCACTTAAGTTTTTAAAAATACCTCTATGAAACCTAACTTTTTATTACTATGGTTAGTCTTCGTTTAACCCAAAATACATTCTGTAATTTCCTATAGAAATGTGCAGTAGGATTAACTGTAAACAATAGAAACTGATTTCTTCCTCTCTAGAGGACACAGCTGAGAACAGAACTTGGTGAAATGATTCTCTACAGTGACATCCAGCTCACCAGAGCTAAGCTTTAACTCCAAATGCTTCACACAATTCCAGTATTCTGGAATTCTTCGATACTTCAGCAGCCTGGGAGCATCAGCCCTGTGGATGCTGATACACAGCCTCATATCTAACACGGGTAACTTTTGGCAAACACAGCCACAGAGGTCAAGAGGGAGGGAGGAAAAAAGGCCTAACGGATATAAAAAGACCCAGGTTGCCAAATTCTGAGGGTTTGGCAGAGTAACAGAGATAAACTAATCAGCAGCACAGCCTTCCTGCACCGAGGCTTTCCGAGTTCCATGCAGAACCCCGTGTCTGCCTCCTTTGGATTAAGCAGCCTGGGTGTTCCTGGATCCATAGATAACATTGAAGAGAAAAAGGGAGAACAAGGGAAAGTAATGGGAATACTTTTCTGAAGTTTACTTCAAGTCATCCAGCAGCTCAGAAAGGTTTTTAGCCTAAGATACTTTACAAAATTTTCCAAAGGCTTGGAAAGGCTTGGGGGTGGGAAGCTGTTATATAATCCCTTAACACTTCCAAGAGTGTGTGCTGCTTTCTCTCCCACAGGGACACTGTAGTAAACACTGTGCTCTGAACCTCTGGATTCACATTGGAGCTGAAGGACTTGGCCTAAGCAGCCAAGTTGTGGTGAAGCCACAGGTCTGGAAACTTCCTCCCCTTTAACATCCATCCTCTCCCACCCCATCCTCTCCTCCACCAAGGACATTTTTAGTAAGATTGCTCTGCAGCTAATTACATTGCCATGGCATCCAAGTACCACACAGTCACGAGACCTTCTTCTTTTAACAGCCCTTGGGTTTGCAGAGAGGAGTTCATGGGGAAACATCCCTATATTTGGAGAGCTGAGGCACCAGGTCAGGGCCTTTGCCCAACATCTCTGCAGGGGAGGCACCAGGCAGGGCCCATCCAGAGTGTCCAGGGTGCCAAAGGAGCTGCATGGCCACCAACTCACCCACCCCTGTGCCCTCAGAGCTGCTCCAGGAGGCAGCACTGGGGTTCCAAGGGGAAACCTTGAGCAGATAGAGCCAAATACCTGCTGACCACATGCACTCTGCAGCCTCCAGCAGCCCTCAGAGCAGTGCCAGGCCCAGCTGGTGGCCCCGGAGGAGCCCTGGTGCCCTGTCCTGCACCGGCAGGGAGGTGCTGGGGCAGCAGAGCTCACCCTGCACGTGGACAGGGGGAGATGCCCATGCTGACCATGGCTCTGTTTTCTCTGCCCCAAACACATTTCTGTGCTGAACCTCAGGGAACCTGGACTTTTAACAGGGCCACCCTCAGCAGGCCTCGTGTCCAGCCTGGGGCTGGGGTTGCTCCGTGTGTTATCCACATGGTGCTCCCTGGCTCTGCGTCTCCTACAGTCTGAACTGAGACTACTTGCCAGGGTTGCCCACGTGCCCTCGCTCCTGTGACCTTGCCTGGAACTTGACTTGCCCAAGACAGCTCCTCTGATCCCTTTCAGCTCTTCAAGAGCAGAGCACTGGCTTGAAGATCTATTTTCCCCATGCTATTCCTCTACACTAACCCAAATTACTCTTTAATTCTGATTTCTCTCATCAGTTTCTCTCATCTGTTTCCATTTGCTTCCTCTAACAGATCCTTTAGTCACATCTGTGCTACTGGAGGGGTTTGGTCATGACTTACTGCAGCCTGGTGTTTATTTGCCTGTTTCTGCTGTTAGATCAGATGAAACCTGTGTGTTATCTTTGGTGTCACCACGTCTCACCGCTCTGATGTTCAAATATTTCTTGCACAGCATTTTCACCAGATAATTATTTTAAAAGAGTATATAAATATAGAAAATAATATATAAAATAACATATTAAAAGCAACCATGACAAAACCTGGAGTGAGGGGATTGAGCCCCACTCATGGAAAGCACAGTCCCACCTCCAGCCACTCCACCAGCACAAGCTCTATGAGGGAAACAGGCTCAAGCACAGCAGTTTGACAGGCTCCTAATTTATTCAATTAACAATAAACTCACAGTACTGCGTCCTGAACCTGTCAGCCAGCTGAACTGAGACAACCAGCTGAATACTAAAATCTAGTCTGCCACTGAACTACCTTGGAGCTGAGGGCTGCTGAAATGGAGAGTGGGCCCAAAATAGCCACGAGAGAAGGACTTTGGCCAAAGGTTTAACTCGCTAGAGAGCTCACAGAGGTAACAGAACTTGTTCCAACCTGTGCCAAAAAGCCATGGACGTCACGTTGTCAGTATGCTCCACATCACTCAACATGCAATACTTGCTGTGGCAGACAGATTAATTAATAGAGATAACAGAAACAGTAGTATATAATCATAAAAGAGAGAGCTGAAACCACAAAGGACTACAGCTTCCCTATGGCACAGCAGTGATTTTTTTTTTTTAAGTGCCCAGTCCCTTTTCAACAGCATTTTTAGAGGAATAGCAGTCAGCCAGATACAGGCACGGATAATCAGTGGTGGATAAAGAAAACCCTTCTCCTGACAATCAGCATCTACACTTTAAGCTGCAGAAGAAACAGCTGCCTCGCTGTTCATTAGAGAAGGGATTTGCCAAACACCCTCCCTGGTGCTCTGTTATGCAAGGTAGTACGATGTGTGCTCTCTCCTTCCTCGGAGATGGAGCCTAAAAGCATCCGTATTTAGTCCTCCCATCCCCCTAAATCTTCTCCACAAAGGACACTGTCACCACCAAAGCTCTGCAACAAGGATCGTTTATATATCTGACAACCTTTAAACCCCCAAAGAAAGGGAGAGGGAAGCGGTAAAGCTCTCTGAAGAGCTCTTTGGTGGAACAAGCAGAATTATGAGCAGCAGGAGAAATATGAGTAATTAAGACAACAGTATATCTATATCTTACAGCTGACAGAGTGGAGCTGCAAGTTAGCTCTGGGCAAGATGTTAGCAGAGGAAAGAACTGAGCAGACTGTTTCTAATGTTCGTGTTGAAAAGCCAGCCCAGGAAAAAGGCTAAAGGGACAATTTCATTAAAAAGAAGGAAGTAGGTTGGATTAAGAGAGCAGTTAGATGCAGACTTGTAACATTAAAGGAGCAGGTCAACAGCTCTCTGTCACAAGACAAGCAATCATTTGGGGAATCAGCCGATGTGCCACTCTTGCTGTTCTTAAAAGGAAACGCTCTTAAATTATCTATGGGTGGCTTATACAGAAAATTAATGCTGGAGAATGGCACCACGGCACAAAACAAAGCCCTGGAGTGGACAGAGGCTGCAGGAGAGCAAAGCACAGGATGTTTGCCACCAAACAGCCCAAACCAGGGGCTGGTTTTAGGCAGCAGGCACTGACCAGCGCTGGTGTGGTGGCCAGGGGACAGCTCTGTCTCCTGCCTGTCCCTGCACTGACCGGGCTGAGCCAGGGCTGGAACCACCCCTGGGATGGGCCAGACCTGCTCCCACAGCACAGCCCCTCTGACAAGTGCATCCCCTGGATACGAGTCCTCCCCCGGCCCCCGACACTCCGCATGCTCCAGCGATTCCCAGCTGGCAGGACGGCCCTTTGTGGCTCCAGCAGCATGGTTTATAGCAGCCCCGGGGCTGTGTTTTCCATCTAGGATATATAAGTGAATTAGTGGAAAATTTGAGCTTACACAAATCACGGAGCCAATGCACAGTTTGTCATGGCCAGGCAGCCTTTTCCCCGGGCTGAATCCGCAGCCACGAGGTGCAGGGAAGGAACTTGGGGCTGCATCCTTGGCTCCTGAGCCACGGCTGGGCTTGGAGCTGGGAAGGGAAGTGCTGTTAGGTGAGGGGGAAAAAAGACCAAGGGCAGCTCCCTCATCCTCCCAGATTAATTGTGTGCAGTCACAGGAGGTGGATGTGGGGATGTTGGGAAGGAGCCTCCCACGCCAGGCTCCACCTGCACCAAGCAGGAGATGGGAACTACCCCAGCACAATGTGTGTGCTGGAGGAATGGCAGAGGGGCTGCTCCAAATTCCCACTATTGTAAACAGGAGCAGCATTTACCCAAATGATAAAAGCTGGAGCGAAGGCAGAGCCAGAGGGCACCAAACGAGGGTCACCAGCTGCAAGGGCTGCTGCCACCCAAGGAGGGGAGCTCCAGTCTGCAGCAGGATGGGGACAGAGGAGCCTGGCAGGTGCCCAAACCTCTCACTGTGGATTTCAAGGGATTGTCCTGATGTGTCTCTCCCAACTTTTAGGATCTCCCTGTTCCTGGCCGAGCTCTTTCCTGCTGTTTCCCTTATTTGCACCTACAAGCTCCAACACTTCTCCAGCGTTTGTGTGGCCTTATCAACAGCACCAGCACTGGTTTAGATTAAAAATACACCTGGAATGGATGTTTCACGGTGAACCACAGCACAGCTGTTCCCTATCAATTTTCTTTCCCTACTGTCTCATGGATCATGCCATTCCTGACCATTCCATCACTTATTTGGTGCTAAAGAGACGGAGGTGAAGGGTTTTCTTCCTACAGACCATTCTCTGCCACTTTTTCTACTATAAAGAAGTAAGTGGGACTGTACAAGGGGCCCAGGCATCCTTTCCTACATAAACCTGCATATTTCAAACCACAAACTCTAACGACTCCTTAAAATACACATTTATATTCAGCCCATAAATCAAAACAGAAAGTCAAATCCTGCCTGGAGATCGAAATCCTCCCTTGTAGCTCCATTCCATACTCAAGGTGTCACAGTGCCTGTGGATTCCTGCCTCCAGCTTCAGCCACATCCTTGCACTGATTGAGAGCATGAGAGGATGGAGCCCATAAAAATTCACGAATTTCTCACTTTCCCAAACACTAAAATGCAGCTAAAATTGGGGAAAATGGCCTCCTGTCGTTTTGTTGACTTGCTAATGAGTTTATTTACTCACTCAGCCCACAGAGCAATTGCTCCTTGGAAATGCAGAAATGGTTAATATCCCACCACAAGGCCAGGAACAGGTACCCAGCTTTCTCCCTGTGCCAGGAAAAGACAATCATGAGGCTGAGTCTGCTCATCAGCTGCTCTTCCCATAAAGGTGAGCATCTTGACAATTCTTTGGGATATATTGTCAGAAAGACAGCTCAGAATTTCATATTATTATCATATTATAGACAGCATTCCTTTGATAAAGGGTCAGAGATCGGGAAGACAAGAAAAATAAGGAAATAAAACCCAGCAACAGACAGATCTTTAGCTGGCATAATTGGACACCCAAGTCCAGGGAACTGTGTCCATTAGCAGGAGTGGGTGATCTGACCCATATGCTTTGCCACTTTCAAGTATAAAGATTAGAACAAGGCACCTAACAGCAGAAATGGGTTATATTCCATTTCAGAGAGTCTCGGGTTGCCTAAAATTCCGGAGAAATTTCCAGCCTGCCATCATAAAGACTTCAAGGCTGTTTACCCAAACTTCTCAATAGCTCCTTCTAAAAAAGGATGATGAGCAACCATGTTGGGTAAGACAGATTTTTAATGTAATCTGTTTATAGTTTTAGAACAATTTCCAGAATAGAACATTTTTTAAATGTCCTGAGCCTTTTGCATTCTCACTTTGATCATCTCCCATCACGTTATCGTTCAGAGCAGAACGTGATGGAGCCAGGCTAACGAAGCTGCCAGAAATGACATCAGAAAGCCAAGTGACCTGAAAAAAAAGTGCTCTATTTGAGCACCATGCTCTTCTTGAACGTTTTCTTTTTTTTTTATTATTTTTTTTAATACATTTTAATTAGTGTTTTGCTTTTACTGCATTTATCCTACTTGCATGAAAGCTCGGAGCTTGGTCTTAGAAAAAACTATTGAAAACAAAAAGAGCCTTATTTGACCAAGGGAAGGCTGTAGGAGGTCCTCAGATAATAATAACTAACAATTCTTTTTGGGGTTGAGCAGTTTCAGCAAGGAGCACTTTCTGAGCAGGTTAACTCTAAATAATAATTGTGGATTTTGCAGCCTGTGGAAGGCAGAGATTGCTCTCTGACAGAGTTTATATTACTAACCTGATGCCAGCAGACAGCTGCAAAAATGAAGTGATATCAGTGATAAAAATATTCTTTCTCCGTGCAGGCAGGAGGAATTGCATGGAAGCAAAGGGCAAATCCCAGTGGCCTCCATGCACAGCAGATCCAGCACATGAAGACAGGGCCTGGCTGACGTGGCACAGCTGATCCCAGCCCGCCCTGACTCACCCCGCACTTACTTTAAATATTTTTTCACTCCTCACATTAAATTTCGCAGAGATATCTCGCCTTCCTTAGGAAAAACTTTATCTACACAAGATCTTTTACTGCTCTTTAATTCAAGCCATGTCAGAACTTGCAAATAACTTGGTTAAAAAATAAAACATCATAATGATGCCCCCCACCCGCCTTCTATCTGACGTAGAAATAGATAATTTCTAGTACTAAAAGTGATTAAATTTGGTGCATTTCCAACTTGTATTTTAACAATGCATTGCCTCCTGAATTGCTGCATAAATATTAATAGACAGCCTGCTATGGAACTTTTGCCCGTGGTGCCCTTGGAGAACCATAATCACGGCGAGGGGAGCAAAGGAGATGAGAGAGAGCCCTGAAGATGGAGGTTCTGTCCCCAGCTTCACACAGCTAGCCTGGATCAGGCACTTTCTGTGCAGTCTCACAGATCAGCACTATCTCAAAGCCTAGACTTTGTCTGGTAGGACATGAAAATCCTGCAGACATTAATCTGCCCCGTGCTCCTCTGAAATGCGACCACAAAAATCCCACCGGTGCCAAGGGGAGCTGCACTGATTTTTCTCCAAATAAGCCAGATTTTATTTTTGACACAGTGTGTGCTTTTAAATTTCATCTGCAGATGTTTGCTCCTCTAATCACCTCCAAAATGGGTACATGGCATTTATCTACCTGCATTTCCTCCCTCTGATATAATCTCATTAAAAGTCACGGTGGCTCCTGCTGCCATTTGAAAGAGGCCAAGTGCCCACAGATCCCCTGAAGTCATGCTCAGCCTTCATGAAAATTGGCCAATTATTTAGTTCCCTAAATATGGACTTTGGGGGCTGAAATTCAGGATATCCTCTTGGAAAGCCTTTCTGGTCTGCCATAAACCAGCTCTCTGAGAAGACAACACTATTAATTTTTGTCACCCTAATACAAGAACACCACTCGAAACCTTAAAATACTGGCAGTAAAAGGCACGAGGAGAAAATATTTCTGCCTGCAAACATCTATTGCCCAGCTCTGTTTTGGACACAGGTGGGCTGTGCTAAGGGTTAAGTTAATTTAACTTTCACCAAGTTAGAAAGCTCTGAAAGTTTAATCACAAATGAACTCCAGTGGGCAGTTTGGTAGCTCCCAGACAAATGTTCTCATTTTTATTCTTTATAGGCACTGCTCAAATCCTCGTAAAACATATTTAAGGAGGGAGAAATTTCATGAGGGGAGGGATCTGTTTTATATGACAGAATAAGAGAAAAAGGCAACTTACTGTTTTAAAATTTAAATCTGGCCAAATTACCAGAAATGCTCCTGGAAACAGAACGCTGAGAATTCATTATTTTGTTTCAAAGTTAGTTTATCATAAATCTGCCCTCTGACACGTAATAACTAGTAACATTTCCAAGGTTATTTGATAGTAAGTTCAACAGTGTAGGTGACTGAACATGTGAGCTGCATGATAATGAGTCCCAGGGGAAATCAGGCTTTAGGATGCAGGGTGAAGCATCCCTAGGCTTGTATTCAAATGGAAAAAACATATTCAAAAGTTTATTGTTTATCTCCTAAGAACATCAAATAATACACAGGCCTTTGAATCAAATGTGTAAAGCACACTGGAGAACTATTTGCTGGGGGAAAAATGCCTGATTTGATCCAAATTCAAAAAAACTAATAGCTCGTACACTGAAATGCACAGAGTGATTTTGATATAAAAAGTGGAGGGGAGTTTTTGGGTTTGTTCTTTTGCAGAACTAAGAGGCACAGCCAGTCAATTTGCTGCTGCAGCAGGCTCTAGGAAGAGGAATTCGACAGCTTTAAACCCAGTTGTTCTCAAATCCTCTGCCTTTCGGTACAATAGAGTCCCTTAAGTGTGACAAATACAAATTGCCCTGCTCGGCCTGAATTTCATCTCCAAAACACGGTGGCGGTAATTGATTAATTTGTAGTGTACAAACTAATTTGAAGCCAATACCGAAAGTGAAAGGGTTTATTTCTCAGCAGGGAGGTGGGGTGCAAACAGCCTCCTCTGCCAGGATGACGCAGTCCCACCTCTCCCCTCGTTAAGCTCTTACCTAATGAATCTGGTGCTGCCCTTACCAAAGCCAGGGGTAGTTTGGGCATTGGCTGTGCTGAAAAAGCACATGAGATGGGGCTTTTTTTTTTATTTTTAAACCCTCTGCACAGCAAATGCCAAGGGCAGGGACATTCCAAGCCCGTAACCAGGTGGCCACTGGCACCCTGCCACCCCCTGGTAGCAGGGATGGAGGGGTGGGCATGGATCCCCCACCTCCTCCTGCCCTGCTAGGCACGACCCATCCATCCACAGCAATGCACCACTGCTCATCTCCAGCCCGGCAGGGTTTCCTTAGGTGGGGAAAGCTTGCAGGGGAGGCATGGTGTTTAAGGATCACTGAGTTTGGATATTTCAAGTGCTGAGGTTTCATCTCCAGAGAAACATCTGCCCCATTAAAAGTGATCAAACAGGACTCCTGTTGCTCAGGTGCACAGCCAGACTTGTCAATGGAACCTTGGAGAATCAGAGAGCATCTGAGGTGGGGAAAGACCTTTAGGATCATCCTTTTATAGTTGCACAGTCCCCTCTGCATCATAGCTGTTATTTCATCATTTGGACATGGGGAACAAAATCAGCCCTTAATTTCAAGGTACCTTTCAATAATAAAATCTATTTCTCCACATCTTTTTAGCTTGTCCTCCTTTTTTTTTTAACTGGTTGCTGAAATCATTATATGCAGTGTGCTTGAACAGTGAAAAGTTACACAACATCTCTCTTACTCAACATCACCCCATCAGTCCTGACTCTTAATATTATGATTACTTTTTTTCAGAGAGGCAACTGGCAGAGGTTTACTGACATGCCACAAATCCTAATTATCATCAAATCTCTAAATTCTATGTTAATGAATATCAGGGGTTGAAATGCTCTTATCTTGACAAGTTCTGAAATATCCACCGAATGTTTGTTTATTCACTTCCTGTATCAGTATTTATTTCCATCCCTTAACTTTGGGAAAACAACAGCATTTAAATAAGCAAAGATAAATAAAACCAAGCAAACAGGCAATAACTGTCTTAAAATGATTTTTACTCTTTTTAAGAAAGAGTTACCACATAGGACATGATTGAGCCTTAAACTCCCACATCTCAAAGAAAATATATTTAGATGGCTAACTTTTTGAATTCATTCCTTGAAAGATAATCTTACCCACTGCCCAACTTTTGCTAGTGTTCACACCTGGAAGATGCACTGAGGAAATTAGAGCTGTTTTAAATCAGACACAAAAAACGACCCCGGAGCCGTTAACATGAAAATTAAATAAGAATGGGCTGAACCGGATCAGCCTCAAACTTTTGTTTTCATTCCAGAAAAGAGTTAAACATGCCCTTTGGAGCTGCAGTGAGCCCTGCCCAGCGCTGGGATATTAAACCCTGCATAAATCAGGGGCTCATTTTCCTATCAGGCGTTAAAGCTCCGGCTCCGTTATCGGAGGCATCCGCGGATCCACACCGAGCGCCTCGGCTCGGGCTCCGGCCTCTGTGTGGTCTTTCAGAACTGTCGTTATCAGCTTTCTGTTTATTATTGTGCTCAGTTTAAAGGGAATTTGCCAAGTGATCCCTGGACTCCAATCTTTAGGCCTGTTGTCAGGACAAATTAATTTCTGTGGAAACCCACTGTGCCTCAGATACCATCTAGGAAATGTAGGATTAATGGAGTCCCTGTACAACACGCTTTGTAGTGTGCTGCTGGGGGAGGGGAGCGGGGCTGCCAAGGCACAAATCACACAAATAAAGCCCCTGCACTTTGGGGGACTTTGGGGGGACTTCATCTTTTTTTTTTTTTTACTCCATCAGCTCACATCAATAATATTTAAAATAAAGCCCAGATGTCGAAAGGAACGGGCAACTTTTAACGAAAAGAGCAGCGAATGGAAAAACTCCCAGCTGCCAAAGATGAGGGACTTGAGGTCTAATTATCAATATTTTATATTTTACCCACTCAAGCCAATCTCATCTGTAGGAAAAACAGGATATTAAAAGAAAGAGTCTCCTGTGAATCTTACTGGAAAATAATGAAACTCCACACATGGTCCTTTGGAAAAGGGGTATTAAAGCTGGGTTTCCTACAGGGCTGGGTCATTGCTGTGCTAGCTGACATTTGGGGCTGTTTTTAGCAAATGTGTATTATTTCATCGCTGAAAATGTGTGTCTGTTCTTGCAATAAGTAAACTTTGAAAATTGCTTTCCTGGAAAATAAAAAAAAGAGTGATTATGTTTCTTAGTGATGCAAGAGACAAGAGAAGAGAAGAGAAGAGAAGAGAAGAGAAGAGAAGAGAAGAGAAGAGAAGAGAAGAGAAGAGAAGAGAACTCCAATACATTTTTATCAATCCTTTCTCATTTTCAGGAGGATGACGCTGCCCACAGTGAGATATCCAGGTTTAATATCAAACATATTGGGAATTCTTGCACTTATTCTTTTCTCTCCAAAGATAAATCAGTTGATAATATACAGGACAAAGATAGCAGACCCACAGGTTCACATTCTCTATGGGTTTACGTCTCATGACTCCTCTCTGGAATCAGAGAGTTAACTTAACCCCAAGTGGCACAAAAACACCAAGGGGATCACAAAATAAAAATAAAAATTGACTTTAAAAAGAAAGACCTAATGTTCCTTTCTAAACACCAAAGCAAAATCTGACTTTCTAACATGTCATTCCAATATTACCCTGCTAATAGCAGGGCTAATTTGGCAGCAGAGCATTTTTAGAGCTCCTAATACCTCCCAAGCCTGGCAGATGCAGAGGCTGCAGCTCCTCTACCGTGGCTCTCCAGCTCATAAACACCTCGGCGCACACTGCTTTTCCTTCTTACAGCTTTGCAAAAATCCCTGTGTGATCCCACACTTTGGAACAGCATTTATGGACAAGGTTTCTTTAGGGAGGTTAATTTATCAGACTTAAGCTCACTTGCATGTGAGAACTGCTTTTGTTTTATTCAACATTCCAAAAGAGAGTGTCCTTCCCTAACGAAAATATTTAATCTTGAGAGACTTTTATATGCCCGTTTTTAACTGTTGCAGAAATTCAATTAACTCCATAATTATGAACACAATTACCATGGAGTATTACATGTGATTTGGTGGTAGCAGTTACATGGCACACACATACACTCTGGTTTATGATTTCAAAACTTAGAGCAATGATTTAAAAAGCCAAGAAATCCCAAATATCATCCTTTTTCTTTGGATTGCGTGTATAAATGGTTTTTAAAATGCTGTTCATATTTTTTTCCCCCTGCCCACGGCAGCAGGGTTGGAATGAGATGATTTTTAAGGTCTCTTCCAACACAAACCATTCCAATATTCTATGATTTTGGTGATGAAAGGTTTAATTGTAGAAAGCACATTATTTGCAACCAAATAGGTTGGACTGCCAGCTGACTGAAGTCACCCAAACTGTGACAATTCACCCCAAACCTGGCCCCATTAACTCATTCCACTGCAAACTCCAAGCAAGGGCAGTGAGTGGAGCCCCAGCGATTTTTGGGCAGAGGCGCAAAGAGAAACTGAAATAAATTCGGAAAAAGAAGGGGAAATACCTAAGTGGGAGGATGGGGAACTCTAAAAAGTCTTTAAAACTTTCCCCAGGGGCACTGCCAAGGAGCCCAGTGCCCAGCCCAGGGCGGGTCAGGAGCAGGATGTGCCCAGCAGTGCCAGGGGCTGCCAGGCAGGAGCCATCCCACAAACACCCACAGGTGGCCACAAGCAGGGGCAGTGGCCACAAGCAGGGGCTGTGGCCACAAGCAGGGGCTGTGGCCTGGCCACCTGCCAGCCTCAGCCTGAGCCCATCTCTGCCTTGGAAGAGCTAAAACTCGCCAGGGTTTCAGCACACAATGAGGTGCCAGGTGGGGTCAGCAAGGGCTCTGAGGGATGTTGCACTTTGGGGGTTTTAGGGCTGAGATGGCTGGAAGGAAAGTTTAGGAGGACAGGCATGGTCTGGTTGTAGTCAGGGAAACAGAGAGTTCGGGATGGGCTTAAGCTGAGTACAGAAGTACCTGGATGAGGTTCACCAAACCAAAGTCCCCCCTGGCTGCTGCTGTCCCACAGCCAGGGACCTGTGACACCTCCTGGGCACGGGAACCTGCTGGCTCCTCACTGATCCTCCCTGTCCACACCCTCATCACATCAATACTGCACAACCAGGGCACGTTCACTG
This sequence comes from Erpornis zantholeuca, assembly GCA_013400515.1. Classification (NCBI taxonomy): domain Eukaryota; kingdom Metazoa; phylum Chordata; class Aves; order Passeriformes; family Timaliidae; genus Erpornis; species Erpornis zantholeuca. Next base: position 335,065 of record VZTN01003852.1, read on the forward strand.
CCAGGCAAAACCACCAAGGAGGGCAAGGAGCTAATTTATAGGGGCTTAAATTATTGCAGACATTACCCAAAATCATTCCCATATCACTGGTGCAGCCTTTGGTGACACTACACACATCCTCTGCTCCTGCAACCCAGACTTGCTCCCCAGATTTCAGCACCACCCTGCCCAGTGATGTCAGCTCAAGGCTCAGCCTCACATTCTCCTCTTAATCTGATAAAACCCATTTCTGCTGATACAGCAATATCTACAGAGATCTCCACCTTCACCCACCCCTTCTACAGGAGCTTTGTTCCCACCTACAAGTGCACAGGTGGCAAAGACTCCCTCAGACTGCATCCAGGGTTTCATCCAGGGATGCCTGTGGACTTCAAACACACAAGGAATCAAGAGTCTTTTACCATAATCACTCTTCAAGTAATTGAAAATCAGAATTACCCATGTGGCTTCTCTACATAAAAAGTGATCTGCAACCTCCAGATCTGAATTCCAAACATGTTCATGTGAAACATTCAAAATACAGAATGCAGTTCCAGCTCAGTCCTTGGTGGATGTCAGGCACGGCTGGAAAAGTATTGCAAGTGTTATTTTAAACTAAAAAAAAGTGAAAGGTGTAATAAGAATGGAGGTCAAAGCATTTCCAGACTTGCCAAGGGTTAGATCTCACCAACAGAGTAAAATATTTAAGCTTTAAGAGAAAGCTATAAATGCAAATATATATAAAATGAAGCATAAAATAGGCTTCTTATAGAAATTCATCTCTCCTAACATGAACAGTACAAATATTTCACAACATGTCAAACCCACTGTATCTGTACATTCATGCTTTCCTCACTCCTGGCTCTATAACCACACAGAAATGTAGTTTAACAGCACTGGTAACAGTTTCCCAATCTTGTGGCATGGAACCTCCATCCCAAGGACCTGGTTAATAAATGGCAATAAATGGAAACAAAATGCAGAAGGAGGAGAGAGTGGCAGAGGGCTCAAACCCAGCCCAGCTGCCCTTACCCTCAGCCATCCCCTAAAATCGCCCCAGATCCATCCCTGCAGATCGAGCTGCCATGTGGCTGTTTTCTAAAACAACATCTCACTCTGCTGTGGAAGAAATTTAGTCCCTATTCCTCTTTAATATTCATATGGAACAGAGCTACATTAACACTAAGTTTTAATTTCAGAAACATTCTGACATTTACTGAGAACAGACTCCAGCCCTGGTTTCACACCAGGGTTTTTTTTTTCCATTATCACTGTTATTACTGGTATTAGTATCACTGTAGAAGTGATTAAAAGGTCCTGGATGTCTTATTAAAATACCTCTTTCTTCAGCATCAAGATACAATCTGTTGTTTTATAAATGGGAACCATCTTCCTGGAAATTAAATTTGAAGTATTGCCTGCTCCTCTTTTCCTTGTGAAATACAGGCACGGTTTGCTGTTTAAACTGAATGTAAGAAATATTTTAATATTTGAAGCAGAGGAAAAAATAGTTATCACTGAATGCTGAACACTCCCCAGATCTACTCATAAAATGTGAAAATAATAAGAGAGCAGCAACAAACAACTCAAAACTCTCAGGGATGTTAAGGAGAAAGATCCCTCATGGAAGTCAACAGTTTTGGTCCCTACATCTATTTTCAGGTGCTCATTTCAGCACAGGCTTATGATTTTCTGAAAGGGCTGGTTTAGCTGCAATTTTGGAAAAATGCATTTTTGTTTCCCGAGATAGCCCAGCAGTTTGAGTGCTTGTGTCTCAGAGCTCTTTTCCATATCCTCCACTAAATAGGAATTCAAAGAGTCTTAGGCGTAGATTAAACGCTTTCAAAAATCAATTCTAGGCTGGCACAGAAGTCAACCAGTCTGACCTCGTGATTACAGACTAAACACTTCCTTAGGAAGCAAAGTGGAGCATATTTCATGTTTCAATGATTATTGAGATAGCACCACCACAAATAAAAATGAGAAACCATGGCAATATTTTAAAAAGTTTGTCTAGGGATAATTGCATGAGGAATTAAAAGAGGCCTCATCAGGGGGCTGGGATATTGTAGTATTAAAATCCATTAACAAAAGGCAGCATCCAACAAACAGCTCATCCAAACTCTACCAAACACTTCGGATTTCATGGAGCATTGAGAAAAAGAGAATCACATAACTCAATTTCTACCTGATTACTCTGATTTTTTTACTTCTGGAACCTTAATTTCAAGACACAAAATGGCAAAGAGAGCAGCAGTGAGATATATACTTATTCTCATAGCTAAAGAGCCTCTTCCAAACTACCTTGGGACTGATACAAAAATAGACTCCTTCAGTTCCATATTCCTGAGGACAGAGCTCAGATTTAATGCCCAAGCACTCCTGTGCCTTGCAACAGCATTTTTATTTTCCTTCTTGCCAGTGTCAATAGCAGGGTAACCCCAGAGCTTTCACAAACGTTTGCCTTGGTTTGATCCTCTAAATGTGCTACCCAGTAATTAAATCCAGTTTGTATTTTTAAAGTGCACATGGAGAACTCTTCCACACAGAGACAAACTGCCTTGCATTTGTCTCCAGCATCTCTCAGTTCTGGGAAATCCATAAATTCATTTGTCAAAGGTAAAAATACTCCAGCAAAACTCCTTCTAAATCTTTTGAAATGGTTTGTTCAAACTCTTGACATAGCATTTTGCTCTAAACAAATTTCTAGACAACCCTGTGATTTTCCATCTCAAAATATACTGTTTCCCTGCCATGAAACTAGAACAGAGGGTCTGAGAGAAAGGAAATTATTAAGCATTCTAGTGGGTTTTTTTCCAACAAAAACTAAGATAGAGGTCAATGAATAAGTATGTGCAGGCTGGAACTTAAATCCTCTGGGGTGACTGTAGGCTAATTAATAATTAATGCCAGAGACATGGTGTTTGAAATGCAGATGTGATAACTGGAGGCCTGGCAAAGCTGTTCAGAGGAAGCAGATTTGGATGCTATAGGGAATAGGCACTCCCTTGCCGGCTGGCTCTGAAAGCAGACCTGGGTGCAAAGCAGGGCCTATGGTTTAGATTATATTCCCCTCAGCTGTTAATTACCTGAACCTACTTTGAAGTTTTTCTCTTTTTATCCTCTGCATGAAAAGAGATTGGTTCAGCCAAGGGACTTGAAAAAATGATCAAATACATGGAGTAGAGGAGGGGAATAGAACTTCAGATATAAAAAAGATAAGGAAGAAAAACACTCAGGGAAACACACAGGAACATATTAGGAAGTGCCCAAGTGTGGCTCGATGTTTCAAGCGAGTTGTGCTGCTCTAAGTTATTTCAGCCATTAAGCAGAACCCCCCCGTGTTTTAGGAATAGATTTGTTAAAAGGGATCTCTCTCTGTATGTATAGAGTTTACAGTAATTATTTGATGAAAGTACCATAGGTGATTTCCTATGCTATTTTTAATTCAATAAAGTCATTTAAACCTCCTTGTGTTTGGGGCGATTTAATGAGGTGTGCAACATTAGCAGAATCACCAATGAGCTGTTACTACAAGTACTCAGATTTTGCTAAAAAACGCTCATTTTTGCCAAGGAGAGAGATGGGCACAGGGTGGGCTCCTCGCTGCCACTGCAAGGAGAGGGGGCAGATGCCCCCAGCACCGCGGCTCCTCAGGCCTCCGGGGGGCACCTGAGGGCAACTGAACCATTTTCACAGCAAGTGAGGAGTGGGGTGGCCCAGAGGGCCCTGGCACAGGCAGGGTGGGGACGCAGAGGGGTGGGGATGAAGGCAGCGGTGGGAATGCCGGTGGGGAGGCGCGGGTGATGGGGATGAAGACGATGAGGAGGATGATGCCCTCATCCCGCGGACGGACGGAAAGTGATTGGGATAACGCAGAAACCCCCCCTGAGAGCAGGGAAACACCCCGTGACCGAAGGGGATGTGGGGGGACCTCTCGCGACACCGCTGTNGGGTCCCTGCGGCCGGAGGGGCTGCGGAATCGCCTCTCGCCCCGGTTCGCTTTGCAGTGACAGATCGCTCCGTTTTCAAAGCAACTCCAGAGTCGCTTTTTTTGACGCTCTTCCCCGCTCGTTAGAGCCCGCCCGTTCAAAGGCGAAACTTCCCAGCAACTTCACTAAAACCCTTTGAACCGGGGGGAAGACAGTGGTACAATAATTTTTTCTAGCTCTACCTTTTTTTCTTTTTTTCCTTTTTTTCTTCAGTAGGGTGAAGCAATCTCTGATGAACTCAGGGCTGAGCTGTGTTTAAAAATTAATTCGAAAATGCCCGTCTTCAAGGCGCAGGCGTCTCGCATGTACACCTATCACCTTGGCATCGCCGCACAGCTTCTCTTCCTGCTGATGCAGAGAGCACACCTCGGCCCAAAACAAGAATTTTTATCCATTTTTCTCTTTCCCAGCATCGTCTTTCACCGTGACGTAAGGAACACGCGGCTGTACTACAGCCTTACGCATGAGTGTACACCTCTGTAGGTGTGATGCTCTGGCTCCTTTGAGGGGTAATTCCCGCTGCCGCCGGGTTCTCCAGCCCTGGGATCATCACCTGCGGCTAAAGCTCCCAGGTGGAGGGGATGAGTCCATCCCGGGGCAGAAAACGCCTCGATTTCCGCCAAAACGGGCGTGGGAAGCGCCTCCGTGTCCGAGTCACGGGCGTGGGGTGGCCTGGGAGAGCCACGCCTGGAGGGGAGAGAGGCTTTTAATGGAATCACAACAGCCACACGGTTCCCCATTAAATCCTGCTAATTTTCTAGGTGAAGGCTGTGAAGTGAATGTGAGGAAGCATTAAAAGGGAATTGAATTTGCATTCCTTATGCTACAGGCACATGTTTACATGACCTTTAAAACAGAATTAAAGCTGTATCATCAGCAGCTGTAGGCAATTCACATTACTAAGGCAATCAAATCAGAAGGCTAAACTAACTATAAAACATAAATTAAACTGATAGAGAATCATCCTAATTCACTAGGTTTACTTGCAATTTACTTATCCGCTACTAGTAATTTCTAAACAGTTTGGAGAAGAGGCAAATAGGAAATGCTTGGATGTGGAGCTTCAAAAACGTGCTGTCCGAGGGGGAGAGCCAGCATGCTTCCCGCAGTTCAACAATATGGAGCGCGGGGATAACGCGGGCCCCCAGAGCTCCACGAAGGGCCTGCAAACTGATACCTGCATGGCTAAAGCCCAGACTTGTGTGTTGGCTCAAGCCCCCCCCCCCGGAGTCCTTTCCTCTCTGGAGGACCCTCAGAGACACCGTTGATTTTCTAAAATATGAAATAACTCAATATCCAATACAGCTCGCGTTGCATCGCTGCCTTTCCCCCCCTCCCCTCCCCCATCCCCAGAGGGACACTTTCTAATGTCTGAAGCACGGTAAAAAACCCCACAAAAATCGATACCGCCGGTGATTTCATTAAAAGTTTGCCGAGTGCCTTTCCCCGTCTCCGCTCGGGCGCTCCTGGGCGGAGCGGGGCGGGCCCCGGGCACCCCCTGCCCCGGGCAGCCCCCACTTTGATTTATTATCATTTATTTCTCGCAGCCCAGGGCTGACTCCCCCGCTTTGATGGTGACTCTCCCGTGTGCGCTTCCCCGTGCCCCGGGGCCCGCGGTGATTTATCGCCCGCCCGCCTCCCCCCGAAATTCTCCCCCGCAGCCCCCGGGACTTCCCCCGCCACGGGCAGGGCACGGAGGGGAAGGGATGC
>VZTN01003852.1:349503-419095 GCA_013400515.1 Erpornis zantholeuca
GCCGAGCCCCGAGCCCCGTCCCCGCCCCGGGCCGCTCCCCCCGGCGGGGAGGGAGGAACAATAACACTTAATCACATCGAACGGGGTGAGACCGGGGAGCTCCGGCCCCGGCCGCCGGGTGGGTGCTGGTGGGGGAGCAGGGATGCAGCAAAAACTTGAAGGGATCGCCAGCGAAACGGCCTTTTATTTTTTTCTTTTCCCTATTTCTGAAGCTGAACCTTGGAGAAAACAATACCCAACCCTTCTGCCAGCAGGGTAGGGGGGGGAAAAAAAATTACCTTTAGGAATCCTGCGAAGCGACCCGAGCAGGGAGCGAGCTCTTGTCTTCAATAACCAGCAGCAGCACGCGAGTGGACAGGCGCCTTCCCACTGCACTGCCAGCACACCAACCCTCCTGTACCTGGGAGCAAGAGGGATTTGGGATGTGAACAGTGGGCGATGCATTGTTTCTGAACCATAAAACTGATTTATTTCGTTGGTAAATCTCTGTGAGCTGCAGCGCCGCGGCCTTGGGGGCAACGGGCCTGCGGCCGCCCCTGCGCCGGGCAGCAAAGCCCGGCTGCCTCCGCAGCAGGACCGTGACCTCCAGCTCTCTCCAGAAGGATTACAGCAGCAGGAGAAGGAAATATGACCCCCAAAAGCCCATTTTTTCAGTCAGCTCCAGGAACAGGATGAATGTTTGGCGTGGGGACCAAAGCAGGAGTAAACAGCCGCGGTTCGTAAACAGCCCCAGCTGAGGACACGGAGGAAAAGCTCCAGGTTAAAACAAGCCCTGTGTGGTCATGGTGGCTCTGAACGTGCAGGGCCCTGAGAGGCAAAGCTCTTAAAGGCAGCCTTGCTTTGGAGGAGGGACAGAAGGCGTTTCACTGAAATTAGCCCGTTTTAGAGCCCTTTGGCTGCTCTGTAAATACAACCACAGCGAGGGCTGGGTTATGTCTTATTTTAAAACAAATTAGGTTGAGACAAAAGAGATGCAATGAAAGACGAAATCAAGTAAGTTTATAAACAGAAGCACTTCAAAGGCTGCTGGAAAGCTGGAGAAAATAGGAGAATTTTGTTTAAAGAAAAGAAAATCTCTGTTGGTTATTGCCCATGGATTTCAGTGTTCATGCAAGCAAAAGGAAACTCTTTTGTGCCACCTAATGTTAAGTACAGATCACTGTTGTCTTCTTTGCTGCCCATCATCCATGGTGAGCGTGGGGAGGCCTCGGGGTACTGAGCCCATCAGGGTGGAGCTCAGCATCCCCAAGTCCCACCAACCCTAGGGCAGGGAGAAAAACTTCAGCGTCACAGTTACCTTCTGAATTTAGGGATTTTTTTTTAAAAAAAGAACCCAGGAGGGGGTGGAGAGAAGCACGGGGTAGAATCATAAGAATGAGAGACTCCAAATTTGGGCTTTGTTATAAAAAAGTAGCTCCAGGATGAGCACATCCAGGGTTTATATAAGCTGCCCACCACCAAGCTCCATCTCAGCAGCCTCTGGGCTTGGTGGAGCTTCTCCCTCCGCTCTCCTCAAGACCCCAAGTGGCTTGGCCTTTGCACACCCGTGTCTCCCAGCTGGAAGAATTTTGGTGTGTACTTAGCAGCCATTCACAATAATTTAGTAGGTAAATATCTCACGCAATCCTTTAAAGGAAGGGTTGAAAGCAAGCGTTTCTCTGAAAACAATAAATTGCACCGTTTTTGTGATTTTAATGGTGACTGTTGAACATCTTTAGCAAATTTTGAGGCTGAATCTTCCATGCTTTTCATATTATACTAAAAACAAAAAGAAGCAGAAGCTTCCTTTGAGTTAAATTTTAAATATTTGTAAGATGGGCTCTTTAAAGATGGCCAGGACATGGGAGAAGGTTCTCTTGAAAGCAAAAAATTACTAAAAGTAAGCAGAGGTGGCATTTCACTTTATGCTGGTCATTATATATCATTCATCGATCCATACCTAGACTATATTTGACCAAGGTGTTTCTAAAATCTCTCAAAATCAAGTATTTTGAATTTTTCTTTCTGTATTTTTAGGTATTGATTCCCTAGGTTCAAGCAGAACAGACCAGAGCAACCTGGTCCTCTTGGGCTGCATCCATGTACCAAAACCACCACTGATTTTAGGGCAAATCCACATGTGGATGGAGGCACGTTTAAAACCTCAGTCCTTCCCCCAGGAGCACGTGGGGCTGGGGGTGGATACCCTGACCCCAAAACCCAGACAAAATTCATTGCTTTACTCCCCAGAGCAGCTTCCCTGTAATCCAGTGAGCTCACCATGCAAATGGAGTTATTAATTAGTCCTTGCACAATTGAATTCCAAGGCTCCATCCTAGAAAAAATAAATGTTATATAATAATATACATGTATAAATAATATACAATATTTCAGGCAGGTGACCAATCCTGCTCAATATCTCCCCCAAAAAACCCACAGACATCAGGGCCTACATTTGCACTCACTTTCCCCTTTTTCCAGCATCCTGTAACCAATAGACTGGAAAGGCTCCACAGCAATTACATATTTAGGATATGTGATAGCTGCAGTTAAGATCTTTATGACTGATTGCAGGATAAAATTTACTTCAAATGTGCAAGAGCCCATTTTTAAACCTCAGTCTTTCAGCTGCTTTGCATTAGAGATATTCCAAAGAATCAAAAGCAATTAGAGCGTACAAAGTCTAAATGGTAAATAATTTCCAAATCAAAACCTTTTTTAAAGCAATAAGCATCTATTTTTGTTAACACTGTAAGAGATGGAAAGGGCCAAAGTAAAGAACTTTTGGTTTAACGTCGTGGAGAGAAAGCCAGACTTCTATGCTGAAGAGCAGTATAGGAAATCTCACCCCAAGTTGGTTTTGGGTCAAGTTTGAAAGACTTTGGAAAGCAAGACAAACAAAAGGATTTGAAACTCCCATTTTCTGTGGTGGGGATGAGCAGGGATGGTTTGCACGAGCCAGAGATGGGATCTGTATGTGGATCCATGGCTCCCGATTCCCAGCGAGCGCCTCGGCACCTTGCAAATATTTGTAGAATCACGTCCTTAATCAGAGTGGTAAAACAGTGTTAAATCTTGGAATGGGAGAGAAAGAGGAGAGCGAGGAAGAGCTGTCACTGGTGAGAGCCTGTCAACAAGAAGCTAAAAAGCCAATGGTAAATCTCATTTCTGGGAGCTCTGGGTTTGTGGAGCCATCGACCGGCAGCTCCAGGCTCAGCGGCTCCTGATCGATGCTCTGCGGGCACAGAGCACCACGCCGAGGAGCTGGGGGCTGCTGGAGTACCTTTGAAAATGGGGCTGTTTCAAACAGGGACTGTGAAAAGCTGGGCAGCAGCTCTCCTCACCCCTGGTGTTATTTAGACACCCAAAATGCTGCTCCATCATTCCGTCGCTGGATTCTATCTTATTTTTTTTAAATTATGCCGGTCCTTGACTTCTGTGCCTTGAGTACAAATAATATTTACCCAGCATAAAAGTGCCATTGCTGAACCCAAATTGTTTTCCTTTTTGGCCAAAGCATGAAGTTTTGTTTTGCATATTCATCTTCAGATTTTGGGAAGGAAAAATCAAATCAAATCAAATCAAATCAAATCAGCCCACAGATCTTACTCACCAAAAAATGGCTGGGGGAGATGAGAGTATCTGAGCTCCCCTGCCATCACTGGAGGGCAACTGGAGGTAACACGAGCTGCTCCCCATCCAGGGCTTGTACTTCTGTCCAGATTATGGGATTAGTCTCTGTTACATCTATCTACAGTTGGGAACTTGTGATCCAGTTAAAGCAGCTTGAAAGGCGCCCAGCAGGTGCTGGGGGTCCGACTCTGCAGCACAAATTCGGTGAGTTCCGGGGGCAAAGCAGGGCTGGCCTTGTGCCGGGCTTCCCAAGGCTCCACACGGCTGGGGGAGACGGAAAAAATCAAACTCCTGCCAGAAAATGCTCCCAGACGGGGAAAATCAGGCACAGCCTCTTTTTTTTCCCCACCCTAAATCTTGAAATGGAGTTGCTAATGCTTAAATACAAACGCTGTCAGACATGAGTTTATGATTCTTTGCTCCTCCACACACATCACACGGACACAGGGGATCTCCTACACCTCAGAAATGCTAATTCAGCTCTGGAATTCTGAGTTTGCAGAAACTGTCCTGTAAATGTCACGGGGGATTACCAAATCTACAAAGATTATAGCTCTGCGTACGTTCAGACTATTGATTTAAAACTTTATTATCTTTGATGTAAATTCTTCACAAAGGAAACAATTCAGCAGTGGGAATTTTGTCCATGTAAAGCTTTTGCAGGGTTGAATCCTTCTGTACAATCCTGCTTTCACTAGAGTGGGCAGATCTATGTAGGTGATGCTACACAAACCCCACACAGCACTTTATAAACACAAAATCCTGCCCTGCTCAAACTTCTCCCAGCTGCAGCAGAGAGAGGATGTAACACACTCCCAGTTATTCACCATGAGGAGTTTTTAATGGAAAATGTAATGGTGTGGGGTTTACTCTCGTATGTTCTTCATAGTGTAGTAAAGCTGTAGTAGAGCCTCAGAAAATCTGCCTTTGTAACAAGATCGCTGCAGAAATGAGTACATGGTGATGTGGCTGGCAGTGGTTTGCTCAGAAAAAAATGCAGTTGCATAGTAAGATATTTATAACAGGATTAGCTTTCAAGTACAAGGCCCAAGTTCAAAGATTTTTCAGGATGGTGTACGAGAAAATGACAAACTCTGATTTTTTTTGAGTTTACAGTTCTCTGTGGTGGAGAACCTTTGTGGTTAAGCATCACTTGGAGCTGGCTCAGCTGGACCTAGGAAAATCGTGGCCCCTGTTCTTCCCAGCCATCCCAGGATGGGATGCAGATGAGCACAACAGATGCTGGGAAAGGCCCTGGGCTCCTCTCCCTGTGATCTGCTCTCCTGCCTCTGACTCCACAGGGTTGGGTATTCAGGGCACAGCCACCTGCACATCTCACACCCCTGTGGCTCTCAGCCCTCTGTGCAGGATTTCCTTTCCTGGGAACAAGCCCTGTGGAAGCTCTCTGAATGCCACTCCTTGAACAGAAACAGTGCTGGAGCAATGCCAGTGCAGCCTGGAGAGAGAGAGCACCCCTTTCAGGACCTCCACCCTAAATCCAGCTTAAAAACTAAACTCTGCCTTGTTTCAGAACACCATCCTGAATCCAGGTTAAAAACTAATCTCTGCCCTGCTCCATGCCCATTTCCTGTGCTGCACACCAGTTTAGATGATCTCCACGTGTCAAACTCACTGTGAACATTTCTTGCTCTGTACCATTCTTCATCCTTTACTATAAAATACTTTTTTTGCTGGATTGTCCAATATAAAGCACGCCAAATGAAAGAATACCAAACAAGTCTTTTAGAGGAAAAGCCTTGAGGTTTTTCTTTCTTATTTCTTTCAGAAAACACATCCACCACCCATCCTGAGCTGCTGCTACTTCTTGTGGGCACAGGAGAGCTAAAAAGGGTGAGCTCAGTGGGTGCCTGTTTCCATCCCCATCACCCTGTCTTCTCCAGGGATTTATTCCATGCCATTTCTTCCTCTTGCCCCAACCTAAGCCAAGAAAACACGCTGTGGGAATTGTAATGCCTCATATATTCCAAGGGAGAGGATAATAAACTGGGCTGCTCTGACCTTTTTGGGATTGGTGCTGTTTGATCCCTCATGTCCACAGTGGTGACCTGGGGAATGCCAGGCAGCAGGGCCAGTCCAGCTACAGCACAGTGAAAAGGTTAAAGTCAGCGTTTATGGGTCTATTAAATGTTTATGGTCTTTCACAGGCCATACCAGGCATTAAAATTGTGATACCTCGTTCCCATAACAAACACTGGAATGAGAAGGGAAAATGGCAGAGCATGAGGCTGGTTTGAGGTGCTGCTCTGTGGGCAGTGCTGGCAGTGAGGACACAAAACCAGCACAATATTCACTCAGTGCAGTGGAACAGCCAAAAAGGAAGAGGTGACACAGAGCCTGACCCGAGCCCAGAATGACATCGCAGGAGGTCACCCAGCCCAAGGCACCAGCGACCTCCCCTCCCCAGCACTGAGCAGCTGCAGAAACTGGGGAGGCCAAACAGAGATTAGGTGTGTCCATCATCAGTCCTCAGAGGTTTTAAGTTGAAATGCAAAAAAATGGAACCATTTTGGAGGCTGCCAGCACAGAGCTGAGCTGCTGGGACACCACTCCTGCCCCACGAGGCTGCTCAGCCACCGTGAGCTCCCTGCTTGGCTCCCACATCTCACAGTGGGCTTTACAGCCCAATCAAACACTGCACATACTTCTTATTTTTATCTGTTCTAAATACATCACATTTTAATTTCACTCTGTGTCCTAAGATGCCCATGGAGCATTCATGAGTGCCCATGAACAGGGAGAGTTTACAAACATTCAAACAGCCCCAAAGGTCTCATCCTACAGCTATAAAACTTCTGGTTGTCACCACAAATCACTGCATTTACACTGAATTTACTGGCAAGAAAAGAAACTTTCTGTGAGCTCTAAAGGATGAAGAAGCTCAGTCTGGTGACAAAACCTCCCAAATCAGCAGCAGCCCTGGGCTCCTGTGAGCTACTCAAAGACTGAGCTTGAGGGAACTCCTGTGTAAGATGAGCTGTGGAAATAAAATACGCAAAATCATTAAGTGTATTATTTCCTACTATCACCCCCAACAAATTACTCTGGAAAATTACACTGTTTTTTCAAAATCATATCTGATCTGATAGCTGGTAATGAAAATAACAGGTCATTAAAATGGCAGTTATTACAAGTGTATGAAAAGTAAAGCCAAGACATCAAAAATAATGATGTCATTGATATTTATTTTATTTTCTGCTATATGACTAACATCCTTTTTTTATTTGTTTTGTAATAGAGTATTAAAAAATAAATATATGTACATAAAATATTATCAGTTGCAAAGAATTAAGAACCTAGTGTAGGCACCAAGCCAGGATTAGTATCACACAAATAGAAATACATTATTTAATGTTAACTAAAATGGGAACCCAGCAGGGACTGAGATACCTGGACACAGGAGAAAAAAACAGGAAGAACTGGGCTGATAGGTGAGAAAAGGTGTATGGTGAAATCCCTTATCCCAAACTTTACATCCCAAATGCTTTGTGGAAACCAAAAACTTTTTAAAAAAAAGAAAGAAAAGAAAATTAAAAAAGAAAGTTCCACAAGGTTTCACAGCCTTTTAAACAGGAATTCAATGCTCTTGCTTGGACTTTGTCCATCACTTGCCTCCCGTGTTGAAATGCACTGAAATTCCCAACTAGGGCCAGGTGTCCCCAGGGCAGCTCCTGGGTGCCATCCCAGCCCTGCAGTGATGGGTTCCTGTCGTCCTCCCGGGCAAGGGAAGTTCCTCTTGCTCTGCAAAACCGGGGGAGGAGGGAAGGGGAACGAGAGGGATGGGAACAGGAGAGCCAGAAAGGATCAGCCAGGAGATGGGAGGGGTGCAGCCTCCCCTGTGCCCAGCTGGGTGTGCTTTGGCACAGCTCAACCTAGGGGAGGCAGAAAGGAGAAAAACTATAAAAAATGAGGAGGAAACATTAATTGAGGTGTGGGCTGAAGTGTGGGGGTGCTTTGGTGAATAAGGGCAGTGCTGGGTTCAGGCAGTAAATTTTTGGGTCTGTCATTGAGCTGCTGCAGTTCCTGGACCTCTGTGATGCTAATGCAGGTCTTTGCACTCCAGAACCACCTGTACAGTAAAATCATCACTGAATATCCTTTTAGGACCTATTCTTGTATTACAGAAAATAAAAGAGCCTTTACAAATTCAATTAATTGAAAAAAAATTCCTTACATAGGAGTTGTTTCACTCTGTTCCACGTGCTAAATATTTGCTCTGCATTCTAGAACAGAAATTAATTTTTTTTTTTTGTAAATTTTTTCAGAGGGTCTCTCTGAGCCCTTGCACAGAAAAACTCAGGCTGACCATGTAATTTGTGCTGTGTTTGAACGTGAAAATATGAATGCAGTGTGTCTGACAGCAAACACTGGTGTGGATGCTGATGAAGGGTTCACAGCAGCGCTGCTGAGCCGAGCAGGAAAGCTCCTGATTAGACAAAAACTGTGGATTTTTGACAGTGCTGAACATCATGGGATGTACCCAAGCAAGGCACTGTGGAAATCTCTGGTGTTCCAGCAGCAGCAGCAGGATCCCGTGGCTGGATAATCAGGCACAGGCTCGGGGCTCTCCTGAAGAAGGAGTGGTTCTGCCTGCTCCGAGCCGCGGATTCCAAACCCCCCTGATCCCCCCTGTGCCTGCCTGGAGATGCAGGAGACAGGCAGCAACTGGGAAATCAGCAGAGCAGCAAGCTGAGCACTACAAATTGGTAAAAATTATTTAATGCTGGGAAGCCGATCTCGTCACCCCCTGGTAATTCTGTCAATTAAGCGGATGGAATTAATATTAATTATCAACGACGAATTGTTTGCGAGTGTAATAATGAATGGAGGAAATAGGAAGAAACACAGCACACTTATCATGCAAAAGTGTTGGCTGTCTCTGAATATTTCCTCTGGAATCTCTTTTGGTTCCATCAAAAAGTATTTTCATAAATATATTTTCATAGTGTTTGAGTTGCAAATCAGCCTGGACAGATCAGGAAGTGCCACAAAGCAAATGTATACACCGAAATTCTCTCTGATCCAAGAAGATACATTCACTTTAAAAAAATAAATCAGAAAACAGCCCACAGAGATGCTCAGCAAGAGTAGTCATCCTTGAAAAAGAGGGAAGAGCAGCACTTGGAAATATTTAACAGGAGAAGCAATCATAGGAATATCACTCCCAGTCCATGCTGATGCCCATAAACAGATTGCAAAAGCCTTCTTCTCATATTGGGGGAAAAAAGAAGACAGAAGGAAATGCTAAACCTATTCTATAAGCAAAAAGACTGAATCCCAGAGACATCATTTATAGTAAGTTTTCACTAATAATTTTGATTCATTTCTGCCACTTTGCTGTGCCCCTTGGCAGCTGCTGGGGAACCTTCTCCTTTGCCATTAAAGCAGGAGAGACCTTGGTTATAACATCACTAACAAGGGTATCAGCTTCTGGAGTGTTTGACAGCCAGATTTGCACAAAATAAATCCTTAGAGGAATATTTCCCTCTAGAACAACCTTCTTCCACCCCCAAAGGTTTTCAAAATACTCCCACTGGCAGATGGTGCAAACACAGGCAGGTCCACAGGCACGGGAATTGTTCCTCACCACTCGTGCTGGGGTTTTTGAGACTTGTCTTTAAGATCAGAAATGAGATTTTCCCTACTTGGGATCGTTTTCCAGCTCTTCCTTACCTGAATTGGAAGGTGATGGTGGTTCCTAGGTTAGGAAAGGGAATTCTAGGTAACCTGTGGGCTCTGGGAGATACAAGACAAGGGAATAGGGGGCACGGGGGTAGGAACAGCAATGGAAAAAGGAAACAAGCAATGCTAATCCTTTTCGTAGAGCTGTGTATGAAATGATGGATCCATTCTGCTTCTTGAGAGACATAAATATCAGTTATTAAGACAATCAGGACTTGTTCTTTGCAATTACTTTTTAATAGAAACATGAATCTCAGTTAAAGCCAGATTTACACTCACCCTTGCCTAACCCAGAGCCAGGGTCTTTGATCCCAAATTATTTATGAGCTGGGGAAATCTCTCCTGCATGGGGTGTTTCTGCTTGAAATGGGCAATGGGTTTTTCCCAAAGGCCTTTGCACCTTTTTTGCATAAAATAACCTGCTGCTGAAATGCATTTGTCGGTGCAACATACAGTTATTACAAAAGCATTCAGAAAAAAAACTTAAAGGTTTTGGGCAGAAATTGAATAAAAATGTTATTTCCAGTTTGAGCAGTGAAACTGAGACAATGGGATCCCAGCAGGAGGATTTGGGGAAACACTCTTGCAATGGGAAATGCCCACTGACACCTTTAGTAGTGAAGGGTGGGGAAAGCCCAGAGGCAGAAACAAACATTTTCATTGCTGGGAATATTCCCCCAAGCAGTGGCTGCAGGGAGCATCCTCATCCTGTCCATCCCACTGCCCAGCAGCTCCAACTTCCCCCTTTCCCCATGGATTATGTGTCACAGACACCAGGGCTGTTGCAAGAGCCAGGTGGGATTTCCTGGGGGATTTTTCCTTTTTTTTTTCCTAATTTTTGCAGTAATTTCTGTCCCTCCTCCCCATCCTATCTGGAAGCATCCCAAGAGATCCCACTTGGTTCTGTTCTAATTAGAAATGATCTCGAAGTTAATTCAGCAGTGTATCTGGGGGGTGGGAAGGCCACAGCTCACTGGGAATGGGGTTTTGGGTTGGTCTGGAGTGAGGATTCCATAAGGGAAGTGACCCCAGTCCCACCACCCTCCCCAGCCTCTTGTGCACTTAAACAGCTTCTGGTTTTAACCTGATTCACTCTTTTAATGAGGCTTTCAGAGTGTCAAAAGGCAAGGGAAGGCAAATCGAAGTTCTTAGGAAAAGGTTTAATTTGGGCAGGGAACACAGGGATAACAAACATTTTCTCTCCATATGGAGCATGTGCAGGTTTGGCTCCAGGAAGCAGAAATCAGTTTGCACACTAAGAGCAGCTGCAATCCTTTGAAATTTATGTTCAGAAAACAATTCTGAATCACACAGATCCTTTAGCATTAACTTACAATTAATTTTTAAGTAAAGTGAGTATAGTTTTACTTACAAGGCCAAGCCTTCTGCAGCTCCCAGCCCTGCTCAAGTGGAAGGAAAACCAACCTTCGCTGGTGTCAACTGGAATTTAAAGGAACTGGGACTATGAATGCTCAGTGTGCTCCAGAGTGCTGCTCAGGATCCTATGAATCCCTTCTCTTTGAGGAGAAAGGCTGTCTGAATGTCACTCACACTGCCCTTTATTTTTATCCATTAGACAAACAAAATGAATGATCACATTTATGTGGAAAAAAAAGCAGACCCCACGGGCTATATGGCGTGAAAAGAACTCTTTCTCCCGAGCAAGATAATGCTTGAAAAGGTGAATGAAAAGATTTTAGCAAAGAGGAAAATGTCCCTGTAGGACCCTTCCTAATTCTGAGCTCTTCAGCAACGTCAGCCTCGCTAATCCATACCTAGCTGTTAGTTCAAATGAAAAATTCATTAACTTTGTGTCCTTTAATTTATTAGGTGTAGCAACACTCCTCATCAGGGGAAGGGCTGAAAGGAGGGGACAATCAGGGCGCTTTTATTCTCTTGGCAAACCCACGGGCTCACAAAGGGAGAGGACCCGTTTGGGAGAAATTACCCTCCCTAATTAGAAGTGCTGCCGTTGGCTCTCGCCGGGGCCGAGCAAAGGGAAAATGGAAAATCTGCCATCAAAGACCTGGAAGGGCCACGGCCACAACCACGGCAGGACCAGGCAGGGGTGGAGGCTCCTCGGTGACCAGTTCATGCCACAGTGGTGCATAAAGAGGGAACAGGAACAGGAAAGTCATTTTTACAGAGAATTAAAATTGAAAGGTGGATTGTCTGCACCACGGCAGGACTGGATCCATCCTATCCCTGCGCTAGGGCAAATTGGAGAGGCTTTTCCCTGCAAACTGCCTGGGTTTGGATGCAGGAAGTGAGAACAGGAAATATAGAGGGTATTGAGTGATCACATGCACAGTGGAACCTGGGATAACAACCCACTCCTGCCTTTCTCCCAGGCTGATAGAATTTGGGTTTATTCCCAGTAACACAATATTTTGTCCTTACATGACCCTCCCCGGTGTCCCTTCCCTCCCTCTTTGGAAAGGAATAAATAATTATCCTTATTTTCTGCCAGGAAACACAGATAGTGAGTGGGGTGAGATGGACAGCAGCCAGGGCAGCGCCAGCAGCAGAGCCGGGGGCCCAGGCCCCATTAACATTAATGCTTAATTAGTGTTTACATTTTCCAAGCAAAATGTAAACACATATCTGCACCAGCCAGCGCCAGCTGTGGTGGAGGGAGTGATGTTATCCAACAGCAATTTCCTCTCCTTTCAAAGGGCCATCTCCAGCAGGTAGGACCACAAAGCAGCATCTTAATCGTGGCACCTTGTATTGTGCCCCTGCAAAGGACACAGTGGGGTCATGCCACCAGTTCTGAGGTAAGAGCAGCAGATATTTGGGCTGATGAGAAAGGGTAAGTAGTAGGAAAACAAAAAAAAACACTTTAAAAACCCCAGCCCCATTGAGGATGCTGCAGCAGTCATCTATTATTTCAATTATGGAATTACAAACTGCCTTGATAGCCATATGGATATAGTCTTTGAAGCCAGGAATTATTGTTACCCAAATTAATTGTTCTTTGTAATGGCAGAAAACTCTGAACAGCTGTAAAAAATGTTCACAATGAAATCCAAGTGCAGTGGAGGTTAATCCAGGTTGAAATTTCTTTACAGATATTAAAATGAAGTTCAGCTGAGACAGAAGTTCATAAAATCAGCTTCTATTGCTCACAAAGATGACAGAGATGCTCTGGCTGTTGGCTCTCCACAGTGATGCCCAGCCTACCCAGGCATGGGACACGTCCCTCTGTCACCACAGGTACCTTCCTGAGGCTGCTTCCAAATGTCTCTTTCCTCATGGCCCAAGCTCTCCCACTCCAGGGATCCCATAGACAAACAGCTGGGGGAGAAAATCCCACAGCCAAGGATTTTCTGCTGCAATTACTGAAAAATAAATCTGCAAATACTCTCTGTCACTGATACTTCTAAAACCTCTGGCACGGGGGTGTTGGGACAGCAGATGTTTGTGGTTCCATGGGGGATGGATGTGATATGGACAGGATACCTCATGTCTGTCTGTCAGCAAGTGCTTTTTCCAATATTGGAATTTAGGGCACTGCTACCTCACCTCCTGTACACCCTGAGAGTCCCATTTGGGACTCCTGGATACTCCTGGAAAGAAGCCTTAGGTCTGGGCAAGGTGAGTAGTTTCTTGGGCTGAAACAAGATGTTTTTCCTGGAGGGAGGTGCACAGGCACCTATTTCCCTCTCAGTCACTCTCAGCAGCCACTTGCCATGCTGAATATTAAATGTAAATTTTGATTTTGTGCCATAAACTGAGTCCCTCTGGAAAGGTGAAAAACTATCAAGGAAGACAACCACGATCAAAACAAAACCCAATATAATTGCAAACTAGGCATAAATGGCCATCAATGTTCAACATGACTGTAAGGATAGAGGATATACACAAGGTGTTCATGCAGTTATTTAAAGAAGGAAGACTTTAAAAATGTGTGAAGTTATCCCTGAGGTGAAGACAACTCTCCCACAGTGTTACCAAGAGGTTCATAACCTAAACTGTAAGAACTGCTCTGGTTACCCAGCAAGAAAAAGAGCTCAGGGGAGCAGCACAGAGCTGGCAGGACATCACAAACTGTATTAAGAATGGTAAATAACACATTAAGAGCTTTATTCTGTCTTATTTTGTGGCACAGTTCAAGTTCTTGTGCTGTGACAAGGAAAAGAGCAGCTGAACATGACCATCATCACTGTGGCTTAGTCACTTGTAGTGACTTTTCTTCAAATGCAGTCACAGATATAATTATGGAGAGGAATTCCTCATGCCATTATGAACATATTGATGACCCCAAGGCACCCAAACAACCCCTAATCCCTGAATGAGTGTATGAGAAAGGGTGAAGGTGCAGGACTGTCCCTGCAGTGAGATCAGCTTTGTCAGACTCATCTGCAGGTTGGTCCCACAGTTCCCAGTGAAGCACAAATAATAGGAATTGCTATGCAAGCACATCTTTATGATATTTTAGAATATGTTTGCATTTTATTTTTCACATCTTAACTAGGAATTAAGCTCTGTGATTTCCCTCCATGCAGGGATGACTTTAGCACAGGTGTCATCTGCCCCCGAGGCACCAGAATAACCAGACTGACTGCCAAGTGCACACGGGAAATTGCAGAGCACAGAAATAAAGTTGATTTAACCTGGAAGAACAAAACAACAGGCAAATGCTGCTGTCTGAATACAACTCACTGTGCAGTGCCCCACAGCCCTGCAGGTGATCCCTGCATCCCCCACAGGAGGTCTCACCTGGGGAAGGTGCAGGTGACACCCACAGGCACAGCTCCGGAGCCTGGATGCTCCCAGGAATTCCCAGTGAAGGAACAGCCTCGAGTGCCAGCAGGGAGGTACAACAGGAAACTTTTCTTTGTGTGCCACACCAAGCTGGGCTGGAGTATGTGAGGGCACAAAGGGTGCAAGTTATTTATTGTGAAATAAACTTTGCAAAGGCTTAGCGAGACACCTCTGGTGCTTCCAAAGAGCCCATCTGAGCTCAGGTTTGGAATAAAGTAGCCAGCTCAATGATATCTTAATTTCTTGAAGACAGTTGTTCAGTCTCTTTTCTATACTGTATGTTCCACATTAAGTCATTATCTATGCTGTTCACTCCATTAATTCTGCTAGTTTTATTAGCAAAGTTCTGCTGCCTGGTCCTGTAGCAGTGACAAGCATTTCTAAAAGCTAATCTGACAGATAATGACTCCATTAAGTGTTGAATACTAATTGGTTTACATCAGGGGCCTGAAATTAATTGATGTAAATAAATTAGCACCTGAGCATGCATCACCCCAGCTTTGGATTTTCCTAAATACCAATGATTTTTAAAGCTTGTATCTTCAGCAAAACGCAGTGGAATATAAACAGACAGGATGAGTAATTAAAATGTGGCAACAAAATAAGACTATCAAGATGAGCTTAACAAAGATTGTTTACCTATTGATGGAAAGGGTAGTGCCTGCCTGTACAGTCTGTTTACACTGCTCTGACTCCTAGAAAAGATACTTTTCTGACAGCTTCCCAAAGATATAATTATCATTTCTATAATAACAGTGACACTGACCCCCACACCATTACTAAGATTTAGTAAAGTTCTGTGATATGCAGGGGATGTGTCCTATTAATCACAACAAACACCTGCCCCTCCCTTGAAAAGTCAAGGCTTCAATTATTAAATCAAGGAATTAATAAAAGTTATTTTGTTTTAAAAGCATAAAACCTCATTATAGTGGTGATTTGTCATTGCAGTGACACAAATAATGACTGATTCCTAAAGCCTGGGAGAGTGAGAGGGAGCCTGGGCTCCTTGGGCATGTCAAGAACAATCCATAGGTTAGAAGACACCAACAAATATGGTTTATTTTTATATACTGATTTATTATGTTCACTTGCACATTTATAAGCAGAATAAAATCTAATGTAAAGCAATAAAAATCTAAGAATTTGCATGCCTAGGGAAAGTGGATATCATTTAGAGTGGTAAAGGAAACTTTGCCCAGGACAATATGGAATCACAGAATTGTTTAGGTTGGAAAAGCCCTCTAAGGTCATCCAGCGAAATCATTAACTCAGCACTGCCCAGGCCACCACTGCCCATGTCCCCAAGGGCCACATGCACATGGCTTTTGAATCCCTCCAGGGATGAGGACTCCTCCCCTGCCAGGGCTGGACACCCTTCCCATGAAGAATATCTGGACAATAAGAGGAATGTGTGGGCACAAGCTCCATCACCACCAGGGAACTCCCCTGAATCTCTGCAGGGCTGCTGGGAAGCTTTGGGAAAGCCACTGAGGTTGGTCCAAACACACCTATTAACCCCAGTGTGCTTTGGATCAACTTCCTAATTAATCCCATTGATTCCAGGTCGGAGACACTGCTGGTTTTCACATGCACTGAAGAACCCATAGTTCAACAGACCTCTCACCACTGTGAAAACATTGAATGACTTATAGTTATCCCACAAAGGACAAGGCCAGAATTTCTCCCAAATATCCCACCTAACCCTGCCCTCCGGCAGTGGGAAGGCATTCCCTGTGTCCTGTCCCTCCATCCTTTGTCCAAATCCCTCTCCCGGAGCCCCTTGGGCATTGGGAGGGCTCTAAGGTCTGATATCAGGTATAATTCCCTGGATGCACACGGAAGGACCTGCAGCAGTCTCAGGGGAAGCTGGGATCCTCCTGTCCCCTCCTGCCCACACTCCTGTCCCAGCTCCAGAGGGCCCCCAGCTCCAGGCCGGTGCCGAAGCTGGATCCGAGTGCTCCGTCCCCGCCTGCTTGGATCCCTCCCCTGCAGCAGCCGCGTTTGTCTCTCCTGCTGTGCTGCTTTCAGGATCCGCTTTGATGCAACGCCAAGCACCACCCCATGGCAAACAGGCAGCCCGAGCTCTGTAAACAACAACACAAGTGTTCCTCTCCTCTCCTCTCCTCTCCTCTCCTTTCTGTCTCTCTCCAAGATTTCCCTATTTTCTTGTGTTTAAGGCACGTCAAACCCTGGAATAGCCCTCACAGGCATTAGTCACCAGTGATTNAAACACCAACACATGTTTCCCTCTCCCCTCCTCTCCTCTCCTCTCCTCTCCTCTCACACCAGGACTGGCTCATCCCACCTCTCAGGGGACTTGTAGCTCCTGCATGAGTCGTTTATCACCACTCTGACTCCGATTTCAAGTTTATCAGCTGCCTTTCAGTCCCTGAACCACATCAGTCAAGAGGGATCCCAGTTCCCACTCAGGGAAACCTTTGCCCCAGCCCTCGGTCCCAGTCCTGTCCTACACCAGTGAACCTTTTCTGGCATTTACATCTTCAAGACATCACAAGCTGGGGATTTTTGGGGTCTGGCAGCCCTCAGAGCACCTGACAGAGCCTCCTATACATTCCTCACACATTCCCAAAGCTGAGCTGCAGGGAGCAGTGGAAGAAAGTCCCCTGGAAAGCAGCTGTGATAAAACCAGTCATTTGTTGGCTCCAGCACCCCAGAGATTCCTTGTCCCAGAGCTGTCAGCCAGCTTTTGTATTAACAGTAAAAGACAAAAAGTATTAATAACCAGGAAGGGACACAGGAATGAACAATCCCTTTGCCACTTATGGAGTAAAATACAGCTCCAAGCAATTAAAGAGTTTTTAAACATTGCCTTAATGTTTAAAAGAAGTCAGAAGGATTTAGTAATCCCATGTTCCCTGACACAGCTGTCCTTTGAAAGCTTTCACCCAGGAGCGTGGAAAACTGTGCAAAGCATCAGGTCTGGGAAAACTTTAGAAAACGTCAATCACCATTCAACCTTCATCATCAACTGGGCCCAAACCAGTTAATATCATTTAATATCCTGGGTTGGTTTGGGTTGGAAGGACTTTAAAACTCATCCAACCCCACCCCCTGCCATGGGAAGGGACATCTTCCACTATCCCAGGTTGATCCAAGCCCCATTTAGCCTGGCCTTGGACACTTCCAGGGATTTAAATGCATAAAAATCTTTGCCCCCATAAAAAAGCAGCAGAGCCCCTCAAACCTAAAGCAACATCCTCGAGGTGGAGAGAATGTGGCCCTGTGAGGTGTGGGGAGATTTTGGTGTGGTCCATCCTCTTCTCCATCTTCAAACCACTTTTAGAGCAGCTTCTCTCTGACCTCACCTGCGCAGGGATTTTTATTCAGCCACCACCAGAAGCACTGGGGAATCATCAGGAGTTAACCAGGGAAAATTAATTACAGGAATAAAAGTTCCTCGACTCTCCTCATCAGTATTTAAGTATAATGACTATTTATTAGTCAGGGTAATGGACAACAGAGCTGAAAGGGTGCAGGTTTCCAGTAGTCGCCATGCACATGCTTAATGAGAATTCAAAAGACATAATGAATTAGGATTCCCCTGTTGGGCACTGAGTATTTCTTCATTAAATTCTAATGAACTGGGAAGAGGATCAGGTTTGCTCATGCAGTGTAATTTCCCCCCTTTTTATGGTTATGTTTACATGCATTTAGTTAATCCTCGTCATCCTTATGACAAAGAAGTGCTGAAAAAACAAGTTTGTTAGGAATGGAAGGAAGATAAATATGCAAAGACAGAAGAGTCAGCAACATGGATTGTGTGCAATAGTGGAATTTGTGCTTTACCCCACAGAACCCAGAGTCCCCAACCAGACATTGCATTTTTCTTCAGAAATGGTGGGATGAGATGAAATCTCATTTAGTAAGAGGATTATGGCAAACAATGATGTGGTTTTATTGATTACCACCTTTAGGAGAAGAAAGGACTCATTGCTGAAAACACAGCCAGCACATGAGAGGGGTCAATGCAGATAAATCCAAATTGCTCATCACAGAGCTGATAGCAAGCACAGCCCATGAAAAAAAACATCTTATTGAATGACTGATTCAAATGGGACCATGATGTCCCCAGAATAGTGCCCTGGACAGGAGGTGGCAGGACTGTGCCCACCTGCACCAGGCAGCCCAGAGAAACAAATCCCAGGAGTCAGAGGAATTGTGGACTCTTCTGAAGGGCATCAAGAGGAGCTTGGAGGGCATCTCCTGTGGCTTTGGAGACTGGAATCTCCACAGCCCCCATTCCTATAAGTGAGATCCTATAGGTAATTTTCTGTGAGTACATGGTTGTTACAGAGCAAGAAGCATAAAACCAATAATCTGTGCTGGCATTAAGTCAAAAAACATTTTTGAAAGGGTAAGAGGGTTTGAAGGAAAGGATGAAAGTAGCTGCAGTAATCCCATGGCATCTTCATGCTTCTTCCAGAACCATGGCAAACTGGAATTTCATTCTCAAGCCACTTGTGGTCCCTGTGTCCCTGCTGTGGTCCCTGCATCCCTGCCCGGGTCAGAGCCACCACCCCAGCCGATCCCGGAGCCACGGAGCTGCCCCAGCCCTGCTCCTCCTGGTGGCAGCTGCTCAGGTGACAGCAGCACCTCGTGGGGAACGGGCCAGGTCCCCGAGGGGTGGCAGTGTCCCTGCAGCTCCTGGTGTGTCCCCTTCATCGCCACCTCCCACATCGAAATCCAGAGGATTAGAACTCTTCATCTCCTCCCTGCCTGGTGGCGAGACTAGCAAAGCAATTAGGCTGCTATGGCAATTTTATGGTGCTTAGAAAATTAATTAGCCACTTATTAATTAAAATTTGTCATTAATATTCTTATTATTATCTTTTCTTTTAATTCCTTCTCTTAAGGAGCTCTATTTGCTTGCGATTTTTCTGTTTTGTTTTTTTTTTTCTTCTCTTGCTTTGTATTTCTTGTTTGCTTCCCAGGATGGACACATCCCATCCCAGCTCTCCAGCCACATAGAGGCCCTGGATGGGGAGCTTGGCTATTCAGGATGAGCCTGGAGTGAATGAAGCCCCACAATGTCCAGAGAGTGGACACAGCCCTGCCAGGGCACGTGCAGGACTGGCCAGGGAAAGCCTTTGCAGAAATCAGTGTTTAGGTCAAAGGACAAATTCTCTTTTTTTTTCAGAGACCTGGGATGTCTCATTTTTTTTGAAGCAGAGGATGCAGATAAAGTCTGGAGATGTGGAATCTTCCTGAAGAGGCAGTTCCTGGAGGATAATGTCGTGCAAAGGTTAGAAACCACAGCACTTGCTCTTTGTGGACATCAGCCAGGGATTTTTTTGTTGTTGTTGCTTTTTGTTTGCTTGTTTGTTTTTTAACTCCACATTGGGAATAATCTCCGAGAGACAGTTTCATAAAATTTTACATTAATTTAAGACCAAAGTGTATTTTATTTGTACCTTTGCCAGGATTTTGAAGTCTCCCTCCCAGGCTCCTGTCCTCTGTTAAAGCATCTCTCCAGAGACTCCTTTGATGCTCCTAGCATGAGAAATCCCACCACCCCACAACGCCAGAGATTGTCGGAGTTGGAAACTTTCCCAGAACAAGTTTGTTGGTTAAAGGGCTCTATTTGTGATGAAATATGGCTCAGTCCACAGGGTCTTACCTTCAGTACTCTCACACTGTTGTCTCAGACGACGTTAAGCAGCATCACACTTGACACGCTCCTCTCTCCTGTAAGAGACACCAAAGAACTTTATTATTGTCAATAAAATTCCTACTGGGGCTCAGCGTGGCTTTGCCTGCTTTGTCCTCAGCTCTCCTGCAGCTTTACAGCCCCGTGTTTAAGGCCAGACGGTGCCACGGACACACCCTGCCTGGACCTGACCTGGTGATGCCCTGCGTGGTGGCTCTGGGGCAGCTCCTGCCCTGCATAGGTGAGGACACGACCTGAAGGGAAGCAGCAGCACCACGGTGGCACTGGCAGTGACAATCTGTGGGCATGGAGTGCCAGCCAGAGCGTGGGCTCACCCCCAGCGGGGGCAGCAGCTCCGGGAGTGGATTCTGCCCTGCTCAGGAGAGACCCTGCCTGCAGAGCTGCCTCCAGTGCTGGGGATCCCAATAGAAAGGACCTGGAGCTGCTGGAGTGAGTCCAGCAGAGACCACGGAGCTGCTCCCAGGGCTGCAGCCTCTGCTCTGGAGCCAAGCTGGGAGAGCTGGGGGTGCTCACCTGGAGAAGAGAAGGCTCCAGGGAGACCTCAGAGTCCCTTCCGGGACCTAAAGGGATTCCAGGAGTGCTGGAGAGGGGCTTGGGACAAGGGCCTGGAGTGACAGGACATAGGAAATGGCTTCCCACTGCCAGAGGGCAGGGCTGGATGAGACTGGGGGGCCACAGCTCCCCGCGTGTCTCTGGATAAGCCACGAGGAGCAGAGCCCTGTGTGAGCAGCAGCCGGGGCAGGGCAGAGTGCAGGGTTTGTGTCGGGGTTCAGTGAGTGCAGGGGGGTACAGGAGGGTACAGGGGGGTACAGGGGGGTGCAGGGGGGAGAAGGTGTTCAGGATCGGTGCTAAGGTGTTCAGCAGGGCTGGGTGCAGGGTCAATGCTGGGGTACAGGGTGGTTTTGGGGTGCAGGATCAGTGCCGGGGATGCAGGGCAGTTTTGGGGTGCAGGATCAGTGCCGGGGATGCAGGGCAGTTTTGGGGTGCAGGATCAGTGCCGGGGATGCAGGGCAGTTTTGGGGTGCAGGATCAGTGCCGGGGATGCAGGGCAGTTTTGGGGTGCAGGATCGGTGCTGTGGGTGCAGGGGAGTTTTGGGGTGCAGGATGGGTCTTGTGGGTGCAGGATCGGTGCTGTGTTCAGGGAAGTGTTGAGGTGCAGGGTTGGCACTGTGGGTGCAGAGCAGTTTTATGGTGCAGGATTGGTGCTGTGTTCAGGGCGGTTTTGGGGTGCAGGACCAATGCTGTGGGTGCAGGGCAGTTTTGGGGCACAGGATCAGTGCTGTGGGTGCAGGATCGATGCTGTGTTCAGGGAAGTGTTGGGGTGCAGGATTGGGGCTGTGTTCAGCGAAGTGTTGGGGTGCAGGGTTGGGCCTGTGGGTGGAAGGCTGTTTTGGGGTGCAGGACCGGTGCTGTGGGCGCAGGATCGGTGCTGTGTTCAGGGCAGTTTTGGGGTGCAGGAGCCGTGCCCTGCTCAGGTGCCGTGCCTGGGCTGGCAGCGCCGCGGGAGCATGGCCCCAGCCCTCGGTGGAGCATCGCCATCTGCAGCCGCTGCCGAGCGCTGCACGCCCTTCCCTGCGCCGCCTTCCATGGAACAGCAGCATCCTTCTTTTCTGTGCCTCGCAGGAATCCTCTGGGATGTTCCCCAGGCTGTGGGAACCTCCCGACTAACCTTCCTGCCAGTCCTGACCAATAACCCCGTGACAAACCCACTCTGGAAGCGTTTTCCCGGGATCTGGGGCACTCCTTGTCGGAGCCATCGCGTGGCTGAGCCTCACACTGTGGCAGGGAAAAGGCATGAATTCAAATATTAAAACATTCTGCTTGGCAAAATCACGTTAAACCCCAACATTTGGGTGCTGTCATATCATAACTCAATATTGTTGTGGGTAACATTTGATAAACTTCTGTTAGATGTCATTTTAAGGGTGAGTTAAAGGCTGTTAAAGAGTTGAAGCACTCAACTTGCTGCTTACCAAAGTCACCCTTCTGGCTAAAATCACTCTAAAATAGCACTGGAACCTCAAAAAAAATTTTTCTCTGCAAGCAATGACCTTTCTTTTCTATTAAAGTCTCTTTAAAGTCTCTAACCCTCTTTTCTTTAAGTCCAGAGGTCGTTGTTCTTAAATAACAGCCAAGACCTGCCCAAAAGTTCCTGCCTTCACCCTTGGCTCTGGCTGATGCCTGACCAGTTTTAGCCATTGCTCACACATGCTGGGACTTTTCCACTCTGCATTGTTTGATAAATGAAATTTTGGGGGCACAAGCTGAGCTGTGGGGGTTACAGCAGCATTCCCTGGCCTGGTGACCACTGGCAAAGTCGTGGGGACAGCTCCAGTGCCAGGCTTACCTTGAAGGAATCTCCCAGCTGCCACCACCTTCCTCCTCCATGCTGCAGTTCTGAATTGCACCAAAGGTAGTAATAAAATTAGCCTTCCCTCTTGTAGCAGAAAAATTAGATTTCCCATTATTATGCCTCCACGCAAATCCTTGTGGAAGAGTGGGTTCCATTTGCAAGAAGCAGCTGAATTTCATATTGCACTGGTTAATACCAATGTCTTTGGAGGTCATCAAACTCAACAGTTAAAAAAATTAATCTGAGAATTTACAGCAGTTAAATACAGCTAAATAATTAATGATGAGGAAATTGAACTTCCTGTTGAGATTGGATTAGGAGCCAATGTGGGACACCACTGCTGTAGAGCATCTTTCCCTGGGGAACCTCCCAGCAAAAATCAGCTCCTTTATTGCTTTCCATATCACTAATAAAATATGAAAGGAGAGAATACAATAATATTTTCATATCATATTAATGACCTTCAGAATGCAATCAGACTTGCAGCTCTGGCAGAGCAATTTGCTAACATAATATAAAACTGTTAATATGATATGAAGGTCACTGAGACTGAGCAAAAATTAGTGTAATGACAGCAACTAACCTGGGCCCTTCAGCAGCAAGAACAATTAACTTCCAACTTCATTTCTGCAACCTGTACCTCACATGGCAGGGGCTGCTGGATCCCAGGCTGCTTCTTCACAGGCTTTGAGTTCACTTTTCTCCTTCTGCAGGGCTGGAAAAATACTTTTAAGAGGCCCTGACATGCCTTGAGCTCCTTGGAAGGACATCACTGTAGCCATGAAAACAGATTTTTGATGGAGGTAGAAATCTCCAAAAGACCCAAGAGAGAAGCTTAGGTCCCAGGGGATTTATGAGAAATAAAAGAACAATAATATTTTTAACGGAACTGAGTATTTAAAAATGAAAATATTTCAAAAGTATATTATTTTGCTCCTGGCTAAAGCTGGTATATTCAGTTTTGATAATTTAACAAAAAAGTCTAACAAAAAAGTACTAAACAACTCTAAAACCAAGGATTTTAAAATTATTTAAAAGAAAGCCCTAATCCGAAGCAGGATAACTTTGCTTTTCACCATTTAGTGTTCCTGAAGCACTACAGGGCATGGGGGACACTGAGCAGGTTTAAACCATTCTTTTAGGGTCTCCTAAAGAGCTAGGTCTCGTTAGAAGGGAGACTAAACTCTACTCTTGATCTAATGTAAATTTTTAGGCCTCTTATTTCAAGTCTGTGCATTTGACTTCTTCTTAAAGGCCACCATTGCAGGAAACTCCAGATTTCTCTCTGAAATGTCCCACTGAGACCCAGAATGTTCACCTGTGGGGACACAGAAGAGAGGAAAAATAATGAAAATCACACGAGGCTTCTCCTATGTTGGATTCCTCTTCCAGAACCTCCAAAACTTCTCTCACCCCCAGAGCTCACCTAAATTTCATCACACACAATATCCTACAATAAGACATTTACAGCTTAACAACTTATTCCATGAAAAGTCATCTTGTTTTATTAACTTTGGATACTCTGGATTCATTTGATGCCCCTATAAAGGACCTTCCCAAAAAGTTTAGGGAACAAAAATAAAGTTATTCTCTCATCAATGAGAGTTTTGTCCAATTACATCGACACCACCATAACAAAGTGGTGATGGAAAAATCCCTGTGAAATCTCTTCTGAACAGAAGGAGTGGGTCAGGCCATGGCTTTGTTTCCATAAAAACAGCTTTTCTGCAGGACTTCAATGTCCTGAATGGCAAATACAGCAAGGGAAAGAGTGTGGGAAGCCACTCTCCAGCTGCACAGTGAGCAAGAGGGGAATCTCCTCCTGGAGATCCTTTTACTGCCTGAGTCAAAGCCCTTTATATGTATTTTATACAGGAATTGATTGGCATTTAATTAACCTCCACTTTATGCCAGAGTCGATCTTTAATTAAATGCATCCTTAAGCATAGAATTTAGAGCATCACCAGAATGAGTTTAAGTGCAGAAAGGGATTTTATGTTTTCCTCATAAACAAAAGACAAGGAAGGAAGGAAATTGCTGCTTGGAAGATGGAGCCTCCTCAGCCAAACACAAATGCAGGAGCCATTCCCCCAGAAGGAGACATCCCAATTTCCTACTGGGTGGGGATTTATGGAGGGGGAACCCAAAGCAGCAGCAAGGCTTGGAAGGAAGGAGACCCTCCAGCTCCCCTGAGCTCTTTGGAGCCTCAAAGCCTCATGCAGCCTTTGAAAAACAAACTCCAGGAAAAAAAACCCAAGTGGAAAAAAACAAAGAAATTATAAAAAATTTTCTAATGGAAACAGCAGTGATTAATTTTAGTATCTCAAGTAGGTAAAGATTGTTTAAATAACAGCACTGAAAAGAACATCATTATTTTATGATTTGCAACAAAAGCCTGTGGCTGCTTTCTCTGGAGAGTTCTGAGCCTTCTTACACAAAAATGCTGAACATGACAAAGTTTAGAGTCAACTTATTTTCCTTTGCCTTGTGACACTCATCCTGCCCTGATTGCCCTGAGGGGAGGCCCTGCTCTGGTCACACCACAGCCTGATTTCAGACAGCAGGGATTTTCCCTGAATTTTCCTCTGAGTTTTGCCTTACACAGAGGTCAAGAATTACCACCCAGGTTTTGAGCCATTATTTGCCAATTTATTAATATCAAAGTGATGATTTAGGAAGAATTAACATTATGGATCATTCACATGAGTAAAAGATGTTTTTACCACACAAGGCAATTTGTAACCAGGCATAAACATTTCCGAAGAGAGAAAAAATCCCTTATTCCCCCACAGAAAAGAACCTCCTCTACAGGGCAGTGTATGCCCTCCGTTTTCATACAGATTTTCCTAAAAAAAACATTTCTCAGGTATCCCATGGGCAATTGCTCAGGGTTTTCTCCCAATGTAGCCTCACACAGAAACCCAATGAGCCCCAGTGCCCTGCTGGGTTTGCCTGAAAGCAACAGGGGTGCAGCTCCTCCAGCCAGGGCAAGAACGAGCCCCAGCCAATGCCCCTCCACTTCAACCCCATCAATAAACAGCAAATTAATGGGCTGGAACCCAGAGACTGGCATTAAATCATCTCTCTTCTCACCTTGTCTGTTATCTGTACTGCTGTGCTATGGAGAAATGAACTTTGGGGGTTAATCTTGTCATTTTAACACCATTGGGAAGGGTTGGAAGGAGCCTAAAATGCTGCCAAGATCTACCCCCCTGCCATGGGCAGGCTCACTGCAGTGTGTGGGTTTGAGATGCTCTCCTGCTTTATAGAAATTAAAAACAAAACAACTTTTTTTTTTTTTGGTGGGCAAACCAGGAATTATTGAGTGTTGCAAGTGACATGCAGGAATTCTGATTACTGGAAATATCAACTCCACACAACCTCAGTCTGCAGTTCAATCAATTTTTATATTTTTTATATGTGCCAAGACTGCAGAAGGATAGGGAGAAAAGCACAAAAGGATCATTCCCAGCTCAAGGAGGCAGAATTTGGTTTTGACCAACATGGGATAACAAATTATGGGAAGTAAACTAAGAAGTACTTACATTCACATTAAGCCCAGAGTTTCATCTCACCCAGAGAAAGTGATGGTGCAGATCAGCTCAGATTTCACCTCCATTAGTGCAGAAGTGCCTCTGAGGCTGGTGGCCAGGGGTTTTGGTTGAGCTGGGACATGGGCATTTCTCTCTGCAGAGAAGTTTTCTGGCCAGAGGAGAGGCCCCCAAGCCAAGTTCTCCTATGGAGGATTTGTCACCCTGTCTTTCTCCCACAATTAAAAGCATATTTGTTTTGCTTCCAGAAAACCAATTACACACAGAGCTCACCTCGCCTGAATTAAAAATAAAAAGATTGAGTGTTTTCCTTGTAATATCCCAAAAGCTCAGACACTCCAGCTGACTTCCATATTTTACTTGAAAGGAAAAAGGAACCCATGTGTCCTGGCAGATCTGTGCTAAAATTGGCCTCATTGTGGCTCCAGATTGAGGTTTTTTTCCAAGGAAAGGATCTTGAGTGCAACCATTTCTTTTCAAAGCTGACAAACATTTCTATGGCTCCTGACTTGCAGTGGTGGAAGGTCACGGGCTCCCTTCACTTCCTTTGGGTCTCTTTTCCGTAGACGAAAGGTCTCACTGAGCAGCTCAGCTTGGGGACAATGATCCATGAAGAGACTCAGGGCTTTCCAAGAAAATGAAGTCTGTCTAAATCATTTAAGCAGGATAACGCCTTCTTCCTTCGTGGAAAAAAGTGTCTTTCACTGCCTGTCTTATCTTTGTTATGAAAAAAACCCTCCTTTCATTCAACTCACAGCACAATGATCTCGTCCTACCAGTCCTAGACATTCCCTCTGCCCGAGCCCATGTCTCCTAGCATTGGGTCTCCAGCATGAATAATTGCTCTGCACAGGCTGGCAGTGGGCAGGGAGCAGGTTTTCCTGACATCCCTACCACAGGCAGCCTTCCTTCATCCCTCTGGCTGCGTTCCCTCACCGGCCTGGGCGGGAAGGTGCGGATTAAGTGAGCAGAGATCGATGCGGATCCTGAAACAAGCACTTCTGCCAGCATCCCTCACTGATCCAAGAGACTCCAAAATTCCCCCAGCTGCCCAAATTCCTGGCATAGTCCTTCCTTTCCAACCTGTGGCTGCCTCCCTAACTGGCAAAACCTGAGCATGCCTGGAGCAGGCGCCAGCTCTCACCAGCTCTGGGCTGCATCCAGCTCCTCCTCCTCCACCCTAAAATGAACTCACAGGTTCAGCTTCACATCCCTCCTCCAAGGTTAGCCAGAGAGAGAAGCCATTTTTGGCAGAGCTAATTAAAGGGGGAGATGAAAACGCTGGTTAAAGGCAATAAATAATTAAACCAACCCTTATGTCAGAGTGATGTGCTTATACAATCCCTGGTATCCCTACAAAACAGCTCAGATGGAAATGTAAACCTTTCTAAAGGATAAGGGATTGTACTAACAAAGAGTGAGGAGCATCCTTGATATTCTGACACTTGAAGTATCCAAAGTAAAGAGAATTTATCTGTTTAAGTGTCAGCTTTAGTTCAGCCAGAAACTTGGCACTTGCCACAGCAAACACAACTCAGCCTTTAGGATCAGCTGCCCCCCCAGCCTTACAGCATGTATATGCAAGCCCCACACCATCCAGACACTAAAGAAAGAGCTTTTTCCCAATAAACCAGCAGCCTGAGTGCCATCCTGGCCACCTTCATCCCTAAATTGCTGCAAAACAAAAACTTTCTGCCTGCCTGAAACAGACCTCCCAGCATCTGTCTCTGCTCCATTCTCCATCTTTATGTTATATTCAGTAATTTGCTTTGTTTTCCTGATATTTAGGATTAAATTATTGCATTTCCAGATATTTCCCCATAGACATTTTCCTAAATAGCTTACACTGCAATGGTAATAATCCTTTGGATGGTCCAGCTGATTGTTCACCTGATTTCTTTTCACTGGGGTAGGGCTGTAAATTAGATCTCTCTTCTCCAAAGTTTTCTTGGATGAATGGTTTCATTAATAAGAAAAGAAACAGAAATCGATTCCAGAATTCAAAAGGCTCTGAAGAAAAATAATTTTGAAGTAAAGAGAATTTAGGAAATTTCAAAGCCCAGAGGAAAATAAATAGGACTTATTCAGTTTTCTATAAATCCTAGCTTAAAAAATAAGGGAGAGATACAGCAGGGTAAAGAAACTTGCCAAGAAAGGCAAAAATTTCACAGGTAGAGATTTTCCAGTGTTTCTTTCATGCTGATGCTTTTTAGAATAACTTTATCCTCTAAGCCTTTAAGAATCTTTTTTATTGTTTTGTTTTAAATTTCCCTTTCTAGTTTCCTCCAGTTACTGACTCCCACATGGCCTGTTAAGCCTGCATCCCAAATAATGTTTCTCTCCTCATGACCTCCCACCTTTGTCAGGCAGAAGGGACATCTGTGTCACACCTCACCTGCTTGGTTCTCCAACGTTCTGTGTCTCCTGCTGAGGAGGAGCAGTGGCTGTGAGGTGTAACCCCAGCCCTGCTCATTGGTTACTCCTTGTTGAAGAGATGCTGGGATGCTCATGCATTTGTGCACTGTCAAGAAAAGGGAAATTTGGAAGGAATTTCTGTTTTATTGACCCCACTGCTGAGCCTCCTGCAACAGGAGCTGCTAGAAAACAGTTTTGCTGAGCAGTCTCCAAAGTGTCACTGGCAGCAAATCATCAACCTCTTAGCCCTGGATAATTTGTAAGGACGTTTGGAGGCTTGTGCTGGGGCATAAATCATTGGCAGCACACAATTGATTCATGGGGAATTTCAGTGAGTCCACTCTCAACTCCAAACAATTACCACTGGGCTGATTTTAGAAAACATCTCTTCCCTTGCAATGAAAGCATCTAAATCAAGCTCAGTTTCAGGCCACAAAAAATTAATGGCAGGTATTGCCATCCCAGCATGCAGGGAGCTGTGCACATAAATCCCACCTCGTGTAATTTTACACATCACACAAGCCCCAGATTCAAAATTTATATTAAAAACCTCACCTAAAGTACAAAAACTTCATTCTCACAATTCCATTTTCACTTAAAGAAGCTCCAATATGTTAAAATAATCAGAAAAACATGTATCTTTGATGTTGTATTATCCGAGGGAACATTTGGATATATCAGTTTTTAAACAGGGTAAAGTGCTGCTCATCCAGGGAGTTGTGGTTCTTTGTCACCACCTTGTCCAAAGGACACGAGAAATGGATTGAAGACTCCTGGAAGGACTGGAGACTCCTGGAAGAACATATTGCCACAGCAAAGGGAAAACTATTTGTGATTTAGTAAATTATTCCAGATTTCAATTGATCCACTTTGTATTTTCTTTCTCTTTACTTTCCAACAATTTAAGGCATTTTTTTAATTAAATACAAAGGCCTTCACATGTTTCAGAAAATTAATCACTTTTGGCATTTATTAGCTATTCATTTCTGTTTAAAACATGTTTTATAATTCATTAAAGTACCTCAAAAATTAAATTCTTAACAGCCGTAGGCCCAAATTATATTTAAGTAAGAAAATTAAGCACAGTAATAAATAGCGAAGAATTCTGAAATATTCATTTGGCCTGTAGCATTTCAAATGTTTATTTGCAATAATTAATTTGAAACCCAGTTTACACTGCCTTTGTCAGGAGTTTACTGGGAACTTTGAGTTACGTTACTAATTTCCTCAAATCTGCCCTTATTCCCTCCCTGACAAGCACTGCCAGCTCATTTAAATTAATTCTTTCAGCTCTTTCAGAGTTTGATCATTTTCCATGGGGCATAGGGAGTGAGCAAGCCCACAGTTCCTGGGCTGGTGCAGGGGAATCAGCAGCTGGAGCTATTAATTAACTTCATTTTCTGCTCCCCCCTCCACAGCAGGAGCCTGAGCAGCACAAGGAAATCTCTCATTTTGGGTTGGAAGGGACCTTTAGAACCCACTGATTCCAACCCCTTCCACCAGCAGGAACACCTTCAACTTGATCATAATGGGGTTTTCTAACCTGGCAAAGCAAAATCTTAAATAATTTTTACTCCTGAGTTGTTGTCTTACTATCAGAATTTAATGAGAGTTTTTCTATCATACTCTTTACCCCAGATGCTGAATCCTGGAGTATCAGAGCTTTTAAATTGCAATGAATTTCCTAATGAAAACAGTAAACATGTACAAAGTTCTGCTTACAACCATACATGTGTTTAAATCACCTTTCCTAGGGTTTAACAGCTTTGAAAAATCCCTAAAAACATACACCCATTTTCTACTTGGATTCAAAACGTTTCTATTTACCTCAAAAATCTGCATTTTGAGGTTTTTGCTCTAGATCAGAAACTTCCAGTTTTGCCTCTTGCTGCTCTTTGCAATGATTTGGTGTTTGGCTGCACCAATTCCAGCTGCTCAGGAAGAGCAGAGGAAGAACTGCAAGAGGGAAGTTCCACATCCAAGCCCTGCCCAGACATTCCCAGGCCAGGTGTCCCTGCGGATGCTGCCCTGGCCCTGCCACGCTTCCTTCTCCTGGATGGAGCAGCTCCCCAGGGAATGCTCCCAGACCAAACCCTGCCAGAGCTCCAGGAGAGTTTGAACAACGCTCCCAGGGACAGGGTGGGATTGTTGGGGGGGCTGTGCAGGGATAGGAGTTGGCCTCAGTGATCCACGAGGGTCCCTCCCAGTCCAGGATAATCCATAATTCCTGCTCCTCCTCCTTTCCCAATAGTGGGAAGTCCTTGCCAAGGTGTAACCTCTGCGGTCAGGGAGATGCTCCGAGGTTGGTCCTGCCAGAGCTGCTTCTCTGCCCTTCCGTCAAGAGTAGCAGGATCTGCTTAAGGAGCAGCAGATACGAAGCTGTTCCAGTAAATTCCTTGGGATATGGACATGAAGGGATCACACAACCACACCCCACAGGCAGGAAAACAAGGGAACCAGGAGAACAAGACGTTTTCAAGGAGGAGAAATAAATAACAAAACGCGAACAAATTCGAACAGCGCAATTGAACTCCAATGTCCGGCCGTGCATCTTTCCGCCGCGCTGACCCCTGCAGGGTTCCAGGCGGGATCAATCCCGGCGGGAAGGCTCGGGAGCCGCTTGCGGGGCGCTGCCTCCATCTCCTGGGTGCTGCGGGGAGCGCAGCGGCTGCGCTGGGGCAACGGCGGCTCGCCGGGATCCGCCCGGAGCGGGCACGGCCAATGCCGGGAGAGCGGGCACGGCCAGCGCCGGGAGAGCGGGCACGGCCACTGCCGGGAGAGCGGGCACGGCCAATGCCGGGAGTGCAGGCACGGCCAGGGCCGGGGAATTGCGGGCACGGCCAATGCCGGGAGAGCGAGCACGGGACCTGCAAACCCCGAGACAGCCCGGGCCAGCCAGCGAGCATCAGGACCGGCACAGCAGCGCTGGCATCCCGAGCCAAGCACCACATGCCCAGCGATTTTGGGGTCACTGTGACTCTGTAACCACCCAGAGAAGAGCAATGTAGAATTGCATGGACCCTGTTCCTCGTCCCTGCTCCTCAGCGCCTTCTCAGCCATGGAATGACCCAAAGCAGACGATGACACAATACCTGTTTCTAACACCTTGCTACATGATCAACTTTCAGTTTAGTTGCCAAGACCTCCAAACAAGGCTTTCAGCACAGCCAGGTGCCAGGTTAGGAATGCACAGGTCCTGTAGCAGCACTCCACAACTGTGGTTATTGTAGAAAAAAACTGTGATTCACTAAAACGGGAAGGGACCTTAAAGCCCATTTCCTTCCACTCGCTGCCATGGGCAGGGACACCTTCCCCTATCCCAGGTTGTTTCAGTCCCGTCCAACCTGGCCTTGGATGCTGCCAGGAGTGGGACAGGCACAAGCCCATCAAAATTATACTGTAATTCCCCCACCAAACCCTTTAGAAGCAACAAAGCCCCTTAAATTAAGAGGTATCCATCCCTTTGTAATTGTGCAGCCCAGCCATCCCCACAGAGACCAGGGCACAAACCTGGATGCTGAGGGCCACAGGAGCCTGAAATGCACCTGGTTCAAGAATAAAGGAATTTTCCCAAACAGCCAGCATTAGGGCTTTACATTTGTTGCTTAAACACAGCTTGGTACAGGATTGCTCTGGGGTAGAACACTTTGGATGCCAAAAATCAAAGAGCATGCCCCAAACCAGCTCTGGAGAGTTAAGGATTTGCTCCAAGGCTGGAACTGCAAAGAACCCCAAGAGGAGGGAGCTGCAAGGGAGCCTGTGCCCAAACAGTGCCTTAAGGGACTGCAGACCTGGCCTCACCTCTGCCAAAAGCTTTCTGTGTCTTTCAAGAGGCACTCAAAAAGCCCCAGCCTCTGAGAGCAGTTCCCCAGAGGATCTGGAGGGAATTTGTTAAACAAAAGTTAAAATAAATACAGTTAAATTCGTATTTTGGCAAAACTGCCAGCAGACACCTGCTCCCTCTTCCTGCTACTGCTGGGGCAAGGAAAGGTGGGAATATCTTTACCTTAAAACATTTTGCACCCCATAAAAACACAAAAGAGATGTAGGAAGATGCCTCTTACAGTCATAAAGCTCCAGAGATGAATCATGGGGAAACCAGCTCCTGAGAAGCAAAATTTGCAGGAAAACAAAGAGAGCAGGATGGGATTAAGGCACATCCTGGAGTCTCTTTTTTTATCACTTGGCTCATCCCTGTCCTTGGTTTCTAAAAACATTCACTAAGGCTGGCTTTTAGTCCATGCCTTGTCTCTTCTCCCACCAGCACCAACCTCCACCAAGCCTGCAGATCTCAATACCTGAGACTCAGGGCAGCTTTTAAAAATTATTTTAGAGTAATGTTTTTATCCAATTTGATTCTTTTTTCCTGCCTACCTTGAGTAAAATCAAACAAACCATCACCATATCTTGGAAACTTTTATACCTGCTGCCACCCCTGTGGCTTCAGTCCCCCTCTTCTCTGCCACCACAGTGCTGGTAAAAGCAGTGTCTTGTGTGAGGAAACAGCAGATGGGAGATGGACCTGATGCAAACGTGGGAAAACCTTTCTGTGCATTCAAAAAAATAAAGTATCTAAAAACCATTTTGAATAACAACAGCACCAGCGGTTATCAAATACTTCAGGAGGATTTTAAATCCAGTTTTTAAAGTCATTCCTGTCACTTGTAATCCAAATGTCTCTTTTCAAAGGACCAGATCTTTGCAGGAAAATTATTTCCTCTTAATATATGGAGTCAAATCTAATAGGTACCTAAAAAACATAGAGAGGTAGATGATCCCACCCTGAGGTAACACATCAATCCTACCACTAAATGTCTGTTTCACTGCAAGTGTGGCAAGAAACACTTGACTGAATATAAATTTATAAAAAGCTCTTGATGTATGTGAGATTTTTGGCAAGGTTTATGAAATAATTCACATACTTTTAATTTAGGAATGTTTGCTCATTGTTTTTTATATCCATTTGAAAAACAGGAGCATGTGAACTTCCAAAGCAGAAGTGATGGATTTCTGTCAATTACCAAATGTTATGAATTTGCAACCCTTTTATTCTGGTACTCAAGGATCTGCCAGCTAATTAAAACTGTACCTTTATGATTATTCAGAGAGTTTGACAAAAGTAAAAATAATTTTGAGGTTGTCTTTGGTGCGTTGTAATTGAAGGCAGCAGTGCCAAGTAAAACACCACTGCACTGCCAGACCCAGGCTTGCAAGAAGAGGAGAATGTAGTACAATGCAAACTTTAATGTCAATATATACAGAGCTTTAAAGAAAACATTTCTTTTAAAATTAAATGAAATAAATACAGTATGATACAAAATCCACAATATGCTTAAGAGAAAGAAATGACAGTTACAATATCTGATAACGGGGACCTTGTGTAGAGTTTCATCTTTGAAGTACCTCAGAGAGCATGGAATTCATTGCACACTGTTCTCAATTAATGCCCTTTATGGAGATTTAGCCACGTGCCAGGAGAGTTTCAGCTCTAACCAGAGCATCAGTGCAAGATGCCAAAGTGCTTGGGACATTATGACAATGCAATTAATTAATTAATTAATTAGCAAACACTGCTCAAAAGCCTAATGCAAAACACCCAAACCTGAACACTTGGTCCTGCAAAGCAGATCCACCTCCAGCATCCTCAGTCCTCCTGTGAAAAACCCCACGAGAGGATTCAAGGTTATTCAAACTCACTATTGGTAATAAGCTATTGCCCAAAAGTTAATAATTCAGAGATATAATCAATTAAGTATCTTTTAAAGCTTTCAGAGAAAGTTTGCTTTCATTACACCAGAAAAATCTCAAGAAAAGCAGTTGCTAATGATTTTGTGGGGGACTTTCTAATTATGCAAATTATTACAATACTCTATCAGCTTCAGCTATATATTAAGGGTGGGGTTTTTCAAATTTGTATCCATTCTTCTATTCACAGGGAACAACATAATTTTGGGGAGCAAATATTTAAAAAAATAACTGGAGCAGGGACAGAGGTGTTGATGCAGAAGGCTGGTGTGGTAGGAATGAAGTGCAGGGGTGTTACCAACAGCTCTCAGTGTACACTAAGAGACCTTTGGAACAAACTTTTAAGGAGAATTTTACAGTTTTAACCTTATAGAGCTCTTATAGGATTACATAAAGACTCTATTATGAGCACAGCTTCAGAAGCTTTCTGGAAACTTTAAGAAAGAAAAAACTTGCTCCTCCCTCCCCTTCCACAAATATTTGCAAACTT
The DNA here is from genome assembly GCA_013400515.1 of Erpornis zantholeuca. Classification (NCBI taxonomy): domain Eukaryota; kingdom Metazoa; phylum Chordata; class Aves; order Passeriformes; family Timaliidae; genus Erpornis; species Erpornis zantholeuca. The sequence goes on from VZTN01003852.1 coordinate 383,829, forward strand.
TTAGTTCTGGATAGGACTGAAAAGCTTAAGTGCTACAGAATGACATAAACCCCTGTGTTTGCATTGATGTTTTAGCCTAATTACACTGACACAAACCAGGAGAATTATTACAACCTTGTATAACTCATTTATCTCAGCTCTACAGTCTCTAAGTACATTACAAGGAGCTCCCAATTGCTGAAGTTTGCTAGAGGTTATTTTAATTTCTGGACAGATGAACATCAGCTTTGGAAAAGGAATTAAAACATGGAAGACAGAATTCAAGCTCAACATGACTGACTTGGGTGAGGTTTTGGATGCCTTCTCTGGCTGCAAGAACATTCAAACAACAGAGGCCTCAAATGAACTGCAGGCTCAGCCCCCTGCACCTCAGGCTCCTGGCGTGGGCAAGGGGAATTCACTCATTTTGAGCACAATGGGAAAAAGAAGCAAAACCACAGAACACTGAGGCCACACAAACCACAGAGCAGTGGCTTGACAGGACACAGGCAGGCAAAGCTCTCAGGAATGGCACTGTGCCCTCCACGACAGACTCACCATGGTGCCACTGCAGTTTTTGGATATGGAACAGGAAAACAACAGAGTTCCTCACTTTTTATCCTAAGGATAACCAAAGGAAGAAATTGAGATATCCCTGGGGTGAAAAACCAGCAAAACAGATCCTGAGCCCACTCCAGTGGGAACCTGCTTTCTGTGTGCACCAGAGCTGGAACTTACTGATATCATCACCAAACACCAGAGCAGGAGCTTTTCTGGCAGGAAGTCACAGCCAAAATATTCTATCACTTAAGATTTAGTTCTGTGGGAATTCCTTTAGTCTGAATGCCTGTTCTTTGTAATTACAAGCCTTTGTGAAAATTTGGCTTTTTTTTCTAACTCAGTAAGGCAGCAATAATGTAAGCAATTTGTAAACTTGAACTGTGCCCACATGATATGAAACTATTTCCAGCAACCTTTCACTGCAGCCAGAGCACATTCCCATTACCTGCTCCTCCATCTCAAGCCTCTAACTGACAGCTCATGAGCAGACCACACTACTTTTAGATATCAAAACCTAAGTTGGGAAAGAAAGGGATGAGAAAGAGGCAAGAAATTCCCAAAGGAGCCTCACAATGATCATCAAATAGAGTAAAAGTAAACTGCAAATGAACTCTTCTGTGTTCCTGCATATCCCAAATATTTCCAAGACTGATATGCTGAAATAGTCAGAGCAAGGGAACTTTTCCCCTAAATCAAGGATTATAAATGGCATACCAGGGTACACTGGCCTGTCAGATATAACATATTCACATCTTTTCCCCACAATAGGACAACTCTGTAATGTTGCAGTCACTGAAACTTCGCTTTTACCCCTGGAGTCCCACTTGCACTAAAGGCCAGGAGTGACATACACCAGGGATAACTTTACAGGAGATCTTTTAAATACTCTGTAATGAATCAGAACATCCACCTTGTTTGTGTTCTTTTCCTCTCACCACCTTTGTGCTGTACATAAAGAACAACTTGAGTCCCTTCAGCTGCTTCCAACTGCTCTTGTGCAAAATGCTTTTAAGGTGCTTATACTGTGGTGCTTCTAAGCAAGCTAAAAGAAAATACCAACAGAAACACTGTTAAATGATTCATGGGTAAAGCCACTAAAGACCAGCTGCTGCCTTACAAGAAAGCTGAAGACAATTCCAGTTTGACATTTTCATTGTGTTCCAGGCCTTGCATTACCTCTTATCCCCATCACAGCTTTTAGGACTATATTTCAACACACATTATACCTTGACCTTGCTTTAATTTCCACCACTTTTGCCTTCGTTTTTTTTAGTGAATTCAAATTCTTCTGGTAGTCATCTTTAAATTTACATTAAAATTACCCTGACAGAGTATAGACAAGAGGTTTCCAGGCATTCTTGCTGGCAAAGGTCTTCAGTAAGGAAAAGGAGGATGAACCTGCCACAAAAGGGGCAGATTTTGTACTAAACAAGGAGCTTTCCAGGAAGCAGTTGTGTTCTTTGATAAGCTTTCAAGCATTTCAAACAGGCACCTCAAAACTAGGCACAAATGGCCCCTAAAGCTTCCAACACCTATCAAACACTCAAGGAATTCCATCTGGGGGATGTTCTGAGTGATACAAAGAGCACACCTATGTTTGCTATATCGTTAAGTCTCAAATCTACACATATTCATACCTAACTATTTGGCCAGATAATGTCCATCCTCTCCCACCACAACAGAAGAAAGCAGCTTATCTAAAAGTACTTCCAACATCACCAAGTCCTTCACAGATATAAGCAAAAACCAGGCAACACCTCCTGTGAGATCTGAGTTATCACCACCACTCCTGGTGCTTGGACCAGAATTTTCCCACAAGTTTTTTTTTTCCTGTCTCAAAACACTGATTTCTGTCAGCAATTGAAAATTTAGTGATGACAAATGAGTCTGAACTACATTTGACTTTGGGTCACTTTACAGTCTAATATCACTAATATATGTCATATTTAAGATCATCCTGCTATGTCACTACAATTGCTCAGTGTCTACAACTTTTAAAAACACTTCTAAATGTATCTCTGAATGAACTACCAGCAGTGAGCATTGGCTTTGAGTCAGGAAACCCCATGGTAATTCTGGCCCTGAAATTAATTTCCTCTCCATCCCAGCATTTAGGAAGAGCTGAAGTACAAACACCAGACAGAGAGGGGGAGTGAGTGCTGGCCACAGGATGCTGACAGGAATTTGTCCATAACTGTGAAATTTCTTGGTCAGAATTCCCTTATCTGGGCACACAGCAAGGCTTATTTACTTTCCCAAGCTACCCCTACAGTTAGGCAAAGATAATTTTGCATTTCTGTTCTGTAATATTTGCACATGCGGCGAGAGAGTCAGAGAGAAGCAATGTTCTATCAAAAAAATCAAATAAATAAAAAATAAACCCAAGTGCCAAGTTGGTTATAATAAAGTGTCAGTTTGTCTCATATGCCAAACAAACCTAATATTGAGTGTATTCAGTGGAAAGACTGCTGAGGAAAATAACACAGTAGTTGTGCTAATGGATGGGAAATATAAAAAAGGATTGAGCTGCACAATGTTGTCTTGCAGTGGTACCAATGTTTCTGAGAGCCTGAATTTTGACAGTTTATGCACATATTGACTTTCTCCAGCTCAGTGCAGGACACAGTTTGTGCTAACAACTAGAAATGTTTGTTTTCGTGATAGAGGCCATAACCAGCATTTCTTGTGGCTCATGAGTGATGCAACTGAAGTGCAGGATCTTGCACATCCCTTTGGTTTGCATTTCCACAGAAACTCCTCAGTTACTGGCACCATGCAAACACAGACCTTCCAAATGAACAGTGATGAATTAACACTGGCACATCACACTGCTCAACTCTGCATAAAAGTCATGGACAAGGAAAAGGAACTGAGTTGAATCAATGAAGTGCCCAATTACAAAATGAAGAATTTGCCCTTCACAGCAGGGCCTAAAGGTGTGAAGCAAAGAAAACTCACACTGACACTTTATGTACAACTTGGTCATTGGCAACGGTCCCCTAAACCATTTTTTTTTTTAACTGAACCCAGCAAAACTATACAGAATGTGAAAGAATATTTGCAACATATCTCAAAGGACAGTGTAGAGAAATTCATTATGGTGTACCTGATGTTTAAATTAACAGATACGGCCTGTAAAACAAACACAGTATGAACCTGTGGGGTTTTTTTCTTTTTAAAAAAAGGACTTTTACAGAATTCAAGTAGTGTAGCAGGAAACCATAGATGCCTTTTGATCACAGGTCAGGCAAAAGAGAGCCACTTGGTGGGTTTCCCCCTTGCTTGTGTCTGCTCAGGTGTCCCAGTGGATCTATAAGTCTGTGGATGTGAGCTTTTTCATGCTCCGTCGCTGAGCTAAACTGGAGGCTGCCACAGGCTCCAGCACTGGCTGAAATGTCTTGTGATTCAGTGCAGAATATGTAGCAGCCATGGCTCCCTACAGAAAAAGGAAATACATAATAATTCATATATATGTAAGTTTTAATCAAAAAATAAAGCAATTAAACATAAAATACTCAATTAACTCCATTAAAACCAAACAAGACTTATGCCAGGTCATGTGACTTTAGAGCTCTAAAGTTTGTTAGGAAAAAACCCAGCTGTGGTTGAATCCTTCCAATGTCTAAGCATGGGTGCCTAACATTTCTTTTTCTTTCCTTTGTATTTCTTTTGCATACCTTAGATGTAGGAATAACCTGTTAACGTAGGTCAGGATTTGTATCTTTCAAGCCAGATTAGCACCAATTTCTCAAACACAGCCACTTCAGTGGCTATTCAGATCCTGACTTAGGAGACAGCTCAAGAACTACTTTAAAGAAAAGACCCAGAAAAATCTCTTCTTTTACACAGAGATTAAAAAGAATTATTTACCAATAATTTGGAGCAAGGACATGTAGTGCCAGGACAAGGTGGAATGGTTTCCCACTGCCACAGGACAGGGTTAGATGGGATATTGAGATGGAATTCCTCCCTGTCAGGGTGGGGAGGCCCTGGCACAGAGTGCCCAGAGAAGCTGTGGCTGCTCCTGGATCTCTGGCAGTGTCCAAGGCCAGGCTGGATGGGGCTTGGAGCACCCTGGGCTAGTGGAAGGTATCCCTGCCCATGGCAGGGGGTGGATGGCCCAGCTTTAAGGTCCCTCCCAACCCAAACCATTCCATGATTCCATGAATTTGTCTCACTAGGTAGCTTACGTATGTCAGTACTATGGAAAACAGAATAAAAGAGAGTTCTGTCTGTAGCTCTAAAGCAACTCAACTCCTTGCACACCCCCAGCTCCAGCAGCAGCCCAGGTGGGTTTACCTTTACTAGATGGGGGGCATCTTGCCTGTTGAGCTGATAATGAGGCAGCTGGTCCCTACAGGCAATCCAGGAATGCTTCAGCACCTGCTCGGCCGTGTACCGCTGGTGGGGATCCACGTGCAGCATGTGTGACAACAAGTCCTGCAGGGAAGGGAAACACACAGATTGCTCAGTCCAAATCATCTTGGGTGGCTCTTAGAGCATCAGGGATGGCAGCAGTGAGAGAAGCACCCGATGTGGAGGGATTAACACAATGCAAACACACAGAGATCAGCAGACAAACAGGATCATTCTGTGCCCTGACACTGCAGAAGGCTGAGAACAATGTGTGGTACTATTGGAGCAGTGCAACAGAGCCAGCCTTGATTGCAAAGGAACTCACTGTTGTGCCTTTCATGTTTATTATGACTGTAATCTTTAAAAGACTAGAAATCCTATCAAAATGTAGCAGGCAGATTTTATGGAGGAAAGCTATTTGCAAATCTCTCCCCTTGTTCATTCTGCACTTTGGGCTCCGCTGACTCCTTACTACGACTGAATTCAGAGACAGTGAGACGCCAGCAATGAATTTTTCCTTCAAGAAGCCACATAACAAATAAAGCCAACAGCAATGGACACTTGGTTTTGCCTGTTAGAAGCATTAGCAATCAGCTACTAATTAATTACAACGTTGGTCCAAAGGAGAAGTGGGTGGGAAGGGCACAGAACAGAGACAGCAACAGTTTGAAATAAAACCAAAATATGAGCAAGCTGACAGAATGTTCCCTTTGTTTTAGGTACAAAATGTGAAGCATTCTTAAATACACAGAAGTGAATTTCTTGTGCTAAGACAGCAGCAGCCAACAAGCATTCTGAATCACTCCTACTGAAATGAACAAATAGTGCAGTTCCAAAGGATCAGAAAAAATATTTAAATATTAATATTTAATATTAATGCTGATCTTTCTGAAAGGTAACACTGGTGATTAAGATACCCACAGAGTGTATCAACATCATCCCAGGGAAACCATACTGATTACAGATGGAGTCTTTAAATAAAAAGATTGGAACAGATATCCTTTCCTTCAATAAAGTCTGCAGATAGTAATAACAAACCACCCTTATAAAGCAGTCTACTTGATAAAGCTCAGTAGATTTCATTGGAATTCTACGAAAATATAAAACCAAAACACATTTACACCTTTGCTGCATCTGAAACAGTGTCCCAGTTGCCTCCACTTAGAGAGAATTTTCCACTGCCTATCCGTACTAGGATCTCCTCAGGAGTATCATTGGGACCATTGGCAAATGGAGTATAGCTGTTGAAAGAAAAAGAAACAACAAAAACACCTTGTTATAGATAAAAACTGCAAGAAATTGGTAAAATCTCACAAATTAAAGTCTATATCCCACTGCCAGCAGACACACATCACAGAATATATATACACACACTATCAAATACTATCAATATTTGTAATATTACACGAGAAGTACAGCTTTATCCAGAGAGTAATTTCCAATGGACAGGATTTAGCCATAAGGCTAAAAACCTGCTCTTTTGCTGTTAGAGCAGAATTCAGCAAACATCTCCCATTTGGCCACTAGATGCTTCCTAGAGCTTCATCAAGTTTGGATGTTTAGGAAACTCGAGATCACAACCCAGAGTGTTCTACAGGGCCAGGAATGCAGCAGAGGCAGGAGACACAAGATGAGTAAAGGGGATGGGTGGGAAGACAAGAGGCTGGAGGATAAAAAGAAACCCACCACGTGTTTTCACAGACTCAATTCCCTCCTGGAAACTGGGGGAAGTCTTTGGCACCCCCAAGTCCTGCATAATGGGAAGAGAAGCCTTGAACCTACTTGTGAGCTAAGCCTGGTTTATTTGGCTTTGACTCAGAGCTGCCTGTCCCACCTGAGTGTCTGTGTCATTCCATGAGGCAATGCCTCACCATTTCTATGGAAGCAGGGATTCAGGCAACATTCTGGGATTTTAGGTAAACAAAACAGCTCAGAAATATTCTCACCCTGCCAACATTGTGTAAAGGAGAACTCCCAAGCTCCATATGTCACAAGCAGCATCATATCCCTGTCTCATGAGAACCTATGAAACAAAGAGTGTTAAAGACTTCCCATATATTAAAAAACCCCCACCAAACCAACACCATGGCCTAAGGAAGGGTAAGTTCACCCCTGGATCATGTCAGAGATTTGATTATTGATTTTCTAATACACAGGTTGCAGTAAGTACCAACAATATTTCTTGTTACCAGATCATCTCTTAAGATCTTCAGCAGGCTCACATCTTATTTTTGAGGGTGGACTCTGCTGTTTTTAAAGCAGGTTTATAATAAACACACGCACCAGTGTTTAAAAAGCATGTGTGATTATATTTAAAGAAAAGTAGCAGAATTGTTGAGGGTTTTTTTCCAAGCATTGCTGGAAAGTTTAAGCATTTGATGCACCAAAAACAGCTTAAAGAAAACACAGAACAGCTTGAAATACCTCTGGTGCCACAAAGTTTGCAGTGTAACAGGGAGTTAGAAGTAGTCCATTTTCTCCTCGAAGTTGTTTTGCAAATCCAAAATCACAAATCCTGATGGAATCAGCATTGTTTGAATCATCAGTATATAAAATATTACTGGGTTTAAGGTCTCGGTGCACCACCTTTAAACAAAGACATTTGAAAAGCCATCATTTACGAGGAACAGGTACATCTGTTTGTAATGTACAATTTATAAAAGCTATTCCCTAGATTAATGTACTTAGGAGAGTTTTAAACAATTATATAACTTAAAAGTACCCAAAAATTCTAGTTCAAGTCATATAATAAAAACCTCCTGGCTCATAATGCAACTGGAACCAACATCCCCATTTGGCAACAAGGAGAACAGGACAGAAATCTGCTGTCTCATTAAGTGTAGAGTCAAAAGGTTTTGCCAGGATAACAGAGTAAGTTGTTTCTATTATTCACCTTTGTGACAAAATACAAAACCTCGCAGCGTGAAAACAAGCCAAGCAAAGCAGCCAGGGAAAGGGATTGGTAATTTCAGAGCTGTGACAGGGGTGAGGGGTGGAAGGGCTCACTCACTCCCTGGCAGTGCAGGTAGTCCACAGTCTTGGCAATGGTGAAGAGCACAGCGCTGGCCTCCCGCTCCGAGAAGAATTTCTGCCTCAGGATCCGGTCCAGCAGCTCCCCCCCCTTCATCAGCTCCGTGACCAGGTAGATGAACCTGCCATCATCGTACACCTGGGGAGAGTTTAACAGCATGCTCACACAAAATACACTCAGATCTGTTAAAAGGCAACATCTGTGGTTACACATCCCCATAAATTCCCTCCTCCCACAGCAGCGGGCAGCACAAACAGCAGGGACTGCCAAGGCAGGGAGTGCAAGGCAGCCCATGTGTCATCCTGGGGGTTCATGACTCAAGCTGCTAAATCATCCCTCTCAATTCAAGTTGTTAATTCATCACTCTGAGTTTTATATTTTTCAGTGTAAGAACTTCTGATGGAAGAGGAGAGCAGCCCTATGCTCCTAACTGCTCTTCCCTTGCATGGGCCATTTTTAGGTGCTGGCACTTGGCGTACACAGGACAACAAGCCACTGCTTTCTCAGGTTACCAACACATTGGCTGCTCATCTGAAATAAGAAGAAATATGGCATTTCTAACCTTTACATCATTTCTCACTTCAAGTTTGTTAAACAGCCTTTAGGAAAAATTAGTATCAGGACAGCATTGTATTTTGAAAGGCTCTCTTACTACTATGTACTGCTCTCCCAATAGATTTTACTATGCAAAAGAAATTTAATGAATTCCAATAAACTGTCTGCATCTGCATTTATTTTGTGAGCAGAGAAAGAGGTACATACATCCTTTAAAGTAATAATATTTGGATGTTGCCCATAACGCATGAGAATCTCAATTTCTTCTGAGGGATCCCTCTTGCTTTTATCAATTATCTGCAAAATATAATAGGAAAAACAACTTGTATAAACAACATCTATTTAAAAAAAGACATTTTTTGTATTTATATTCTCATTTCAACAACAGAAAAAAAAATTCTAGAGTTCATTACTTCTTACTAATCCTGAGTAATTCATCTTCCAGCTTCACTTTGCATTGATTCATTTCTTGCTCTATTCTTGTTAAAATTCTATCTTTAATGCAGCCTGTCCTGCTCCACTGAACAAGGAAATGCACTAGACTGCCTGAAGCATCACTATTTCCCTGAAGCCCAGTTCCACCCTTTTTGAATCTCACTTTATTTCAGGTGTTTTCATCATTGTAGAGTATTTTCAGCCTTCAAGATTGCAACTTATCAACACATAAACAGCCACAAGAACTGGAAAATTCATAAATACACATTTTCAAATCTATTAGACAATATTTCCAGAATGTCAGAATGGAATTTATTCCAATACCTTCACAGCAAACTCCATGTTTGTAGCTATGTGGATACATCTCTTGCAAACTGAGTAGGAACCCACACCAATATCTTCCTTCAGTTCATAGACATCAGTGAACTGTGCACTGTTTCCATGAAGCTGCTTTAAAAAAACACAGGCAAATGGTTATCTAAAGCAACAGGATACTCTTTGCCATTACACTTTGTTACCAGCAAGTTACCAACATTACACTTTTGTTACCAACACATTACACTTTGTTACTTAGAAGTTTCTCCTGCTTGCTCATGAGCCAGAAAAACAGTTACTCAACTTTTTAAAATTAAAAATATCCCCTGAAGTATTTAATGCAACACATTTTATAATGGTCTCCTCAACAAAGCAGGAACTGTAAATACTGAATCTTGGTTGGTCTTTGGCAGGTCAGAGAAGTTTCCCAGAAAGGAAAGCATTACCTGGACTATGGGCAGGATATTGGTGAGGGGTGAGATTTTATGGTCTTCTACAGTAGTAGTTGCAACAAAACTAAATCCCTTGAAGAGCTGGTGGGCATTTGCACTGGGTGGGACCCCTGGAGAATCTGGGGGCACACAGACACACAGGATTAGTGTGGTTACATCCCAGCAAGGCCATTTTGTAACATTCAGGACAGGTATTTTATGCAAATCGTTTTGAGGGAAGGGAAGCAAACAAAAGGAACACCGATGTTAAATAATAAATAAAACTTCTAGTTTGTTCTCTTACTTCAGTAACAAACCACACAAGTACTCCAGGGTTTTACCTAAAACTGCAAAGCACTGCAGGAAGTTATGCATGAACACATGTTTTAAGGAAGAGTATTGAAAAACAAAGCTACTTATGGAAAAGAAATAAAGATCACTGTCTTGTGCTCTACAGCTTTGTAACACAGAAGAGCAACCACTGATTGTGCTGGTTCAGTGGTGAATGTCCTGCTGGCAAGGAACAAGTGAGGCAACACAAGAATATCCAATTAGTAAATTATCACTGAAAAAACCATCACAGAATTATTAGAATTAAGTTTTCCTCAGATTATATTCTGTGCACCCCTGAATTCACTATCTGAAATCTCACAGTGAGCACAGCTCAATAATTTTGTGTAGCCTATTAAAAGCACAGATCTTCTCCAAACAAACATGATGAGAAGAGGGTTTAAAGGCTGAATGCAGAAGGAAAGAAAAAAATCCACAAAAGAAAACCTGAAGTGAAGCTTGAAGCAGACTAAGCAATAATAATGATAAGTTAATGTTTCTTAAAGCAAGCCATTCTCAATGAAATCCTGACCCTAAAAAGAACCACTGCTGCAATCAAATTGAGTTTACTTTTAGTATTAAATACTTCCCCCCAAACATTGCAAGTCTGACTTTAATCATAACTAGAAACCATAGTCCAGCTTTTAATATTCCATTTATTTTTTCTTCCTGAGTCAAAGATTAACAAAATATTCAAAGAACAGAAACCTGCTGAGGGGAACATCCTCCTTCAAAGCACTGGAACCCTGGTGCATCCTTTCCTTTTAACTTTGTCCCTGGCTTTTTTGCTTGTTGTTTTAACATTAACTTGAACCCCTTGTCCCACAAACCTCACCAATTTATAGCCATGCACAGTTACCTTTTGGTGTTTTTGCTGTGAACTCTGGATCAAAACAGAAAGTATCTTCTGGCTTTCCAGAGGCAGGTTTGAAAGGAGGCTGAATTTCTCTTCTGAACAATTTCTAAGAAGGACAAAGATAATTAAGAGTCAATGAAACCTCCATGGACACTGCAATTTTGCCAAGATAAAGGGTAAAGGGACCAGCATCAGGCACGTCCCTTCTTGGCAAGGAACTGCCCATTCTCAAAGCTTTATTCCAGGATTTTCCTAACCCACCAAACTAAAATCAGGCAGAGATGGGAAAGATCTTAAATCTGCAATAAATCCCCTTTACAGCTAAGAAACAGAAAATTTCATGTCAAAAGATGTTGAACCCCCATGAAAAATTCAGGAAGTTCTAAGAGCATTTCTTTGCCATTTCTCTCCTCCTTTCAGATCTACTTTTTGCAGTTTATTTAACCTTCCTGCACTAAAACATACAGTATATTTTAGTTTAAAAATACAAAACAACCAAAAAAGGGACCTGAATTCATTGCAAAGGAATAATGAGATAAAACACAGAAGTGTCATCAACACCACTGGAGTGAAATAAATACAAATTATTGTCAAATTGAAAAAAAAAAAAAGAAAAACAAAAAAAGAAAGAGCTAGGAAGGACTGCTGAGCCTTCAGACTTCCCTGCTGGTATTTATTTCAACATCAGTCCCTTCAAAAGGAAAGAAAGTAGATAATCAAGTCAAACAAGACAACAACTTCTGAAGTGTATTCACATAAAGCAGTGAAGTTTTGCTGTTCAAAAAAACCTCTTGTCACTGAACAGGACTCTGAGGCAGCTGCTACATTAACACAGCTAGAAAATCACTTTTCAGAAAGAAATACTCCAAAGAAACAGATGGATAACGATGAGAGGCTTCAAAATATAGGTGAGCACAGCACTGCCCTGTGTGGCTGCAGTTCTGTCAGCACAGCCACATCTTATTTATTCCATCGACCCTTCTGCAGCACCACAGCAAAGGGGGAATTATTTCACACACAGCATCTTGGCTTTGAGAATGTTACTGGCAAACACAGCTCAAAGGATGAGGGAACCACAGAGCACAATAATAAGGGGCTTGTGGAAAACTGAAACCTGGAGTTGTGATCTTGAAGACTTTGGATCATCTCGGAGCACCTGAGTTAATTCCTGAACTGTGCCTGGGATAGGATGGATGCACAGGGAAGTCCAGGGCAGTTCCAGCCACAGGGAACTGTTGTGCCCTGCAGGGGAGCACTGGACAGACACTTCCTGAAGGGTTCCTGGGAGCAGCAGCAGCCTCTCCCAACTGCAAATGCTCTAACAGACCCTTTAAGCCTAAAAATGCTGCAACCCTTAATTATTTAGAAAGTAAATGCACAATTTAGAATTAATACTCTCTATCTGCAGTAAATACTGCAGCTCCAGATGCTGAGGAATTACAGGAGAAGCCAGGATGTGCCAGTCAGCAGTGAGGCAGTGTTTGCTGTGCCCCATTCAGATGCAAATACTTACACAAATGCTACAACACACAGAAAAAATTAACAACAGCTTTATCATTCAGATCCTTCTGTACTCACATTCCAGTCAACAGTAGAAAAAAAAGGATGTCTCTTGATTTCTTCAACTCCATCTGAACCAGCTCCTGAACAAAGAAAATACTGTGTTTAACACATTTGTGGGTAAAGTCTTGGAAGGTTGCACTAAAAATTAGTTCATTTCTAAAAGGTTTGCACAGACAAGGTTATTTGAGGGAACCATGAATACAGAGATATTTCAAGGATGTAAAATACTCAGGGAGGCAAAGAGAGCACAAGAAGCCCACAAGTACAGTGTCAATATTCTTTGAGAAAAGACACTGTCAGAGCTTTGGCTCACTCCTAAGAGTCACTGATCCTAGAAATGACCATTCCTTGGCCAAACCCAGGAAGCCATGATCCAAACAGGAAATGATATCCAAATATTACTCATCACCCAGAGCTTGAGAATCTCTAGCAACTACTTTTTTTTGAAATAGAAAGTTAGGCCAAGTTGATTATTTCAAGATCCAAATAAAGGAACCAACCTAATCTATTTGATGGGTTCCTTTTAAACAACATCCTCAGGAGACTTTGTGCTTCAGGGCTGAGGAACTGAGGCATCCCCAGCTTTGCTCTAAAAGAAAACAGAAAACAGGTCAGAAGAAGAAACTTATCTTAGTAAAAAATGTCTACATAGATTTCACTGCACAGTTTGATGTATCAAGGATCTATTCCAAAGTCTTGTAGAGTGCACATGCTCAACTCATCAACTTTTTAAGTCTCCTATTATGAGTGGTTTAAAATAAAACCCAGCTAAGAACAAACACATAAGACCAAAACCATCAAACCCCAACCAAGCCCCCAACTGAAGCTTTATGCTGAAAAAGAGTAAAATAATTATCACAGGAATATATAAGTATTTTCAAAGATATTGTCCTGTCACCAGGAGGTTTTTACCAAAATAATTACCAGTACCTCAGAAGAGACTCACCAAATCCCCAATTACCTGCCCTTGAAGTGATTGCTACTATTCCTCCAGGGCTCACTGAACCATCATATAAAAGCTCACTGACTTTATGATTTATTTTGTTTCATGGAAACTCTAATGCCAAGGCAGGCAGGGAATTCTTGAACAGAACTGCAACACCACTGGGAGCTGCAAGGGAGGCAGCTCATGGTCTGCTCCATCCTTTCACAGGCAGAACCACCAGGAGCTCCCACTCAGAGCATGCTGCAAGTGCCCTGTGCTGAGACCAGAGTTGCTCCCTCCTTCCCTTCCCCACCACCCCTCAGAGGGCCCAAGGCTCTGCCTGTGCTAGGAGGAAACTCTCTGTTAGCTGAGCACAAAGATGAGAACATATTTGCCCAACAGCTCCACTCACTGAGCACCAGTTCACCCAGTTTGTCCTGTCCAACAGCTTCTGTTGTAACTGGGGTAATTTAAGATGAGAATTTGAGCACGTAAGTGCTCTGCACACATCTGTACACAAAGCAACACCTGATCACCTGCTGCTTACAAAACAAGGTGTGCTGTAACAGTAGCAAGGGAGTGTAAGAACAACAGGAGTGTAAATCAAGCTGCTCCAAGTTGCTGCGCTGTTCTTATCTTTATTATACGCCTACAATCAAAGTACAAGTTCATCCCTGAGATTTTAATTGCTGGGGATACTTAATGGTATTTCACAGTTCAGGATCTAAAGCTTATCAAGGGGCTTTGCTTTTTTGTTCCTGTTCCTACTCAGTGCTCTTAGAATCATAAAATGGTTTGGGTTGGAAGGGATCTTAAAGCCCATCCTGTTCCACCCGCTGCCATGGGGACACCTTCCACAAGACCAGGTTGCACAAGGAAGTATAACAAGCTGTCAAAACAAAACATGCTTAAAATGACATTTTCTGACTTCTGAAAAAAGGAGATATACTTACTTCAGTATCATATTCATAGTCTCATTTCGATCTTTACCTTGAAATGGCAGGGTACCAGTAAGCATTTCAAACTGGAAAGAACAAATGTTAATCTAAATCAACACTTCTTCCCCCAATTGCTGCAACAAAGTGTTAAGCACTGCACTCTTTCCTATCTCTACATCAGACTGGTTGAACTTTGAAAAGATTATGAAAATGTTAAATCTAACATTCTGCTCTCACTTGCAGTTTATATGATGATAACAGTGGTAAGTGTAACATAATGATGATGGAGGAATATTTTACATCAAGAACCTACGTGAAAGTAATAAAATCTCCTCCATAACCAGGTTTGATCTGTTGCCATATTCTAAAAACTGCAAGAATGGTAAATTCTAGAACAGTAGTTTACTTTTCAAGTCCATCTGCATGCCAGGCTCTAACATATCCCAGCAAGGGCAGAAGTGGCAGCAGTTACTGGCTTATGTCACTACTCCACTCCAGCACTCCTTCCACAGGCTCACTCTTATAGAAATGTCATTAATATTCCTTCAAACCAAATCTTCAAGTCTGTTTTTAAGTTTAACTATCGAGTAACATGTGAAATAAATATACAAAGTGAAGCCTCACACTGACTACAACTGGTTTTAACTACTAACAGATGAGACACAGGATTTTTCTGGTGCCTGATAAACACTCCCTAGAGGTGAAAAGTCAATTTTTATTCCACCCAGTAGCAATCCAGTTATTGAATTGTCCCCATAACCCAAGCATTCCTAATCAAAACTGGACAAGCTTATTCTAAGTGCATTTGTGTGAGCTTAGCAAGGGAAGCAAGAGGCAAATACAGTACCATGAGGACCCCAAAGGACCACCAGTCAGCACTCTGGTTGTGCCCTCGCCTGTTTACCACTTCAGGAGCCATGTACTCTACAGTACCACAGAAAGAATAGGCCTTCTTCTCCTGGTCTACTGATTCCTTGCTGAGTCCAAAGTCTACAACAACAGCATCACAAGAATACAGCCAGTAAAGAACTTCAGGGAAAAGAAATGAGTCGATATATGGTACTTCAACATCCAAGCCTTGAGAGGTATGGGTTAGTTATTTTCAGAAACATGATTAGCACAGCTCTCCATGAAACAAGAGGCTGCAGGTATCTGGAGATAGCACATTTAGTTTACTACACACCTCCAAAACCATTCTAAAAGTCATTAAATTCATGATTAGCCATCAAAATTATTACTGAAATAACTCGACATTTGAAATCGTACACATTTAGAGCTCTAAGATACTCAGAAGTTCTCATTTTCTCTCTTTACTGCCTGCTTTATTCACACAAAAAATTGGATAGAAGTAAAAATCGGTTTCAAAGGGAATGCAGCCTGCATGGTCTGGTCTAACTGAATGATGAATAAATAAAATCACACTAAAAATACTGTTGTTACATAAGGCAACATTGGCTCTGTAACCTGCCTCAAGTTCTGTACAGAAGAGTCCTGCATTCCCAGAATATTTCATTCCCAGAACACCTTTTTCCCTGTTTTGAATACAGTGAATACACAATCCTTGACACTGGCTCAGCTCTCAAACATCTTTTATTTTCATGGGGGAAAGTGATTGCTAAGCAATGATCCCATCCATTATTTCCACTTTCAGAAGGAAGTGACAAATTTAGGACTGAATTGTATTTAAATATACCAGAATTTTTAAAGAGATGCATTTGATAAATCTGATTTCCTTCACCATTATTCCATCAGGTCTTTGAGGGTTTAAAAAACTTCATTTTCACTTGGAATCTAACAGCAATATCTTAGATTAAAATATATGATGAGATGTCTAGTACGAATGCATGACCTTAAATGTAATTCAAAGCTTTCAGAAATGTATAGTAATTTGTTTTCTAAATGGTTGGTCTTTCGTATACATAATTTCCTAGAATATATGTATTTGGATCATTCCTCACAGAACTTTTATCTGCAATATTATATGCATTTAAAATTGGTAATACAGAAACTCAAAAAAGCTTATTTAGAAAGGGCTATATTAATGAGTGGTGCCTACCTGTTAACTTGATATGTCCTGCTTCATCAAGCAAAATGCTGAAAATTAAAATTCACATTCACCAAAACACATAAAGAGCAATGTTTACATAAAACATTTAAAATATAAAATTTATGATATAAATTATCATATTAAAATTATGATATCCAATTCTGTTTTTACTTTACCAAGCAAATGTTATTTCATTTAAATCACAGATATGTGCTTTACATTTTGTACTTGTTTACAAAGTCTAACGAAAATAGTTTTAATTTTTTTACAGTGGAAAAGGCAAAGCAACAAGCAAAATACACATAATAGTGGTAAAATACATTTTACTTTACTTTTCTGGCTTCAGGTCCCTGTACACAATTCCCAAGCTGTGAAGGTGATCCAAAGCAAGGGCCAGTTCTGCGAGGTAGAATTTCACATCTTCCTCTGTAAACATAACCTAATAAGAACTGTATAGATTTACCTTCTGATCTTGTCTTCAGTTTTTAAAACTGCAATCTAAAAAATATACTTCTGTCTGCCTAAATTTCATACTTAGTTTTAAAAGTCCCTTGTGAACTCATAATCCATGAGTTCAGCTAAGAGAAATTATTTACTAATATCTGTTAATTATAAAGTACACAAAGAACTACCTGCAATACTTAAATAATACCATCAGCATTACTGCAGAGCATTAATTAACTTTTAGATAATAAATTAATTGTTACATTTGGTGTATAAATTAATTGTTACATTTGGTGTAGTTGACACCAGCACTACTCCTGCCACAATCCCAGACAGTTTTCCACTGCATCATAAAATTTAATATATGGCTGCTAAGTGTGAATTCACATTAACAATATTTAGAAAAAAAGTAAAAACCATTTAGGAAAAAAGCATGCAAAAAAAAAGACTGGTGGCAATAACAATGACAATGTGGGAGTTGAAGAAACTGCTCTTAGGAAAAAAAAATAAAATTAAAGAACCCTTGTGAGACACTGAAATATCAATGTTGCTTCTAGAGCAGAGATGCACTTCTGTCCTGAACACTCCACAGGTTGCTTCTAATTTAATATACAAAACCTGTACCTGCTTTGGCTCTTATCATGTTCTACAAATTACTGGAGGAGCTTGGAATCTTCAAATTGCTGGATTGAATTTGGGCTTTAAGTGAACTATTCCCTTATTTTCTGAATCCAGCAGGAATGGGGAGTGCAGCCAGTCAGCTGCTGCACAACAAGGCTGAAATGGAAGTACCTGGGCTCCCTGATTTAGTGCCACTGCTCTGCACTTTGAATTGCACAGATCTGTTCTCCAGGCACAGAATATTCCCTGATTTCCATAATGACAGGTGTTAACCTTGGGTGAACAATGAAACTGTTACACTCCACACAGTGTCACCTTCACACCTTTCAAGAGCAATGTTAATGCTGGGTTTCATCTCTTTCAAAAGAGCAAAGGGAAACCTTGGGTTTCATTACTCCTTGGGTTTCATTACTCCTTGGAGCAACCAAAATGCAAATCTCAGAACACAATGATGCTAAATGCTAATCTACCATCTCCCCATAATGACATTTAAAGCTGTTCTCTGGGTCAAGTTAAACATGATGCAAGTCAACTTCATTAAATATTACCAATAAAATCTTCATTACACACTCACTGCCACAGCTGAAACTCTCATACCCACATTAGAATTTAAAGACCAACAAAACTCTTTTAATAACTTCATACTAAACTAAATTAGTTTAAAACAATCCTTGTGCGCAAAGTATGCCACAGGGAATTCACCCTCATGCATTGTCCATAGGCTGTGTTTTACCACAGACTTGTGAAACTCCCTCACATTCCCACCAGAAAATAAAAACCTGATTTTTTTTTTTTTATATCTATA
This sequence comes from Erpornis zantholeuca, assembly GCA_013400515.1. Classification (NCBI taxonomy): domain Eukaryota; kingdom Metazoa; phylum Chordata; class Aves; order Passeriformes; family Timaliidae; genus Erpornis; species Erpornis zantholeuca. Next base: position 402,021 of record VZTN01003852.1, read on the forward strand.
TAGATAAAAGCCAACATAGAAGATAAGTGAAGCGTTCCAAAAAAGAGGTGGAGTCTTAGCAGTAAGAAAACTTGAGAGTTATGACTTCTTGATTCCCACAGGGAATACATCTCTCTTTCAAACCCTGACAGAGGAACTGTGGATAGCCTTGCATCTCGTATTTAAGAATGCTGCAGAGTGGATAACCCCAGCTGGGTTGGTGCAAAGGAACAGCTCTTCCTGTTATTCCAGAATTCCCTCTCTAATTAAACAGCCCATATCAAAGCAGAGCCTGACCCCTTTCCTACCTCCTGCTCCAATGACTTGGGACAAGTCGGCCACTTGAAGTCTTTAACAGCCATTTTAGCTTCCAAATTAATTAATTTTGAGCTCAATTCTTAGACATAATCACTGTGTTACCAAGCTCAGCTTTTAACAAAACTGCCTTTAAATTGTTCCTTCTCTTTTGCCTGTTCCTAAAGTAAAATCTTTATTTTTATGAAAAGGGGAAAAAAACACCCTCCTGACCTTACATACTGGGAATAAACAACATCCTCCATGCCATGAAAAAATCAGTCAGATAACACAGTTTTCCCATTTAAGAAGTAGCTTTTCCTGTGCTTTGGCAATATAAATGGATTTACAGTGGCAAAAACACTGAAAACCTCTCTTGCTGTGAAGCTGTTGAGAAACTGCCATTAAAAATTTAGATCTTTATAAAAGGTTTGCCAAAAGAAAATAAAAGTCTTCTAAATGTGTTCATAACACTTAAGGTAACATGTAATAAATATTTGATGGTAAATGCTTAAAAAAAATAACAGCCTGTAGCTGTACCCCATTTCCTCCTGTAAAGCTCTCCCTCCAGAAAACAAAAATAGAAATGAAAAATTCAAGGTCCAGGGTTGGATGGAGGGGAGTGGGCTCAAAAGCACTCAGTGTTCCCACTCTGTGGGATTGGGGATGAGCATTTGCATTGCAGCACCAGGCAATTTTACAGTGCAGCAGAAACCTCTCAGGGCTGCAGGATTCCAGGAGCACCTAAGCTGACTAAGAGCATGAGAACTACACATCCCCTTCCTTCAGTGCTAAATATTCATTTACTTCAGTTGTGTTTCCAAGCAACAAAACATTTTTAGACAAAAGAACTGTACTTTGCAGATGCCAAATTAAAACTTGGGCTACTCATCAATACACACTAGGGTTTCTTAAGGATAGAACAGAATCTAGAATATGTAAGGAAAGCCCAAGCAAGTTATTAAAAACTTCACTGTGACAAGAAATATGGGGGGGAAACAGGTTTAGAAGCCAATCTTGTACCAACAAAACCCAACCCCTGTCTAAGAGTGAGTGGAGATAAAATTTTAGGTACTTACCTCTTTGGATAATCGTGTGAATACATCTCCTCCCCTGAGAAAATCCAGTATTAAATAGAGCTTCCCTTCAGTCTGAAAGGCTTAAAAAAAACAAAACAAAAAAAAGTAAAAATCAACAGTTGTATGACAAAGCTACAAAACAGATCTGAATGCTTTCCCAACTAAGAAATTTCAGTTTCAGGCAATACTTTTGTTGTGGAACTGAAATAATTCAGCAGCACATGAGGTAATTTATTGAATGATTCCTCATTTCTTCACAGAAGAAAATCTTAGTCATGAGAGATGATTAAAATAATGTTCTTTTATTTCTCCTCTGTCAAACAGGGAAACAGCAAGGATGCCAATTACTGCGGTTTGGTTTAAATCAATGAAAAGTACAAAATCTCTGCAGAACTTGTAAGAACTTTCCAAATCTTTAATTTCAAGAGGGCTCAACCTAAAACTTTTATATAAAGGTATGTTTACATTCCTTTTTTTTTTTTCTTAAAGTTTCTAGAAGCTCATGTGGACCCTCCACAAGTGAGAGAGAAGCAGAGCAGCTGTAGGCAGAGAGGAAGGGATCTGTACCAACCATAGTGCAGTTTGACGATGAACGGGTGATTTACTTCTACCAGGATGTCTCTCTCCATCTTGGTACGGACTCTGTCCCGAACTGAGGGGAGCAAGAGAAAAACCCTGTGTGAAACAAATGCATTTGGGACAACACAGACACAGCACAAAGGCTTTGCTGTCTAAAGGAATCTCTTCTCTCATCACCTTATTTGTTTTTAATGTTCGTCTCCCACAAAACCCGTTCCCTCAGACAGCAAAACTCTGGTTTGTTTCTTGCCTGCCCCCCTATTTTCTTATCTGACTCATTGTATTTCCAGCACATCCCCACCTTTTTTCATAATCCATACTACTTTCAAGAACAAAGCTCCCATCTACATCCAACTTTCATTTTTGAATTAACTAATGTATAGTATTTTTAAGATAATTTTCTCCTCTTTAACAGTAACAGTCCTATTTACACACAGTGGACTTGCACCCATTCAAGTGGCTCCTGAAACCCAAAACACTGAATTAAATTATGGCTCCTGGAACAAGAGAATGACTTAATTTTAACCACAGCAGAGTTCTGACTTAACAAAAGACAAAAGGAAAACTGTTTATGAAATTAACTTGTTTTCATATAATGAAAAGTCTAAACAGAATTAAATAATCCAATTTTAAACTTTGAAAGAGCATTTCTGACCACATAATTAAAGCTACCTAGCCAGATTTAAAATAACACTTAAACATGAACTTACAAGTTACTTTAAAAAAAAAACCTACTGTCAGAGAAGAGTTATGAACTCACTGACAAATATTTAAGATTAAAAAAAGCTTTAAAATACAGGTGCACTAAACCCCATGGTCCAAAGTCTCAGTTGAAAGACAAACCTACCTTTTAAAGAAGCTTTTTTCAACACTTTCATTGCATAAAGCTGCCCAGCATCAGGCCCAATTATCTTCCTCACGAGGAAGACCTGGCAATATAAAGCCCATTTTTAAATCACTGCAAGCTTGGTAATCGAATCCGAACTCTCACAAAGCATTTGCAAAGCTCCCATTAATGTCAGGCAGCTTCCAGTGCTCTGTATTAAGCACACACCTTTAAAGGAAGAGCAAAACTGCATTCCTTGATCAGATCAGAGCTGCAGCAGCACTGAGCTCTCTGAAGCATTACACTGGCCACAAACTTTGGATTCCTTCCTGATTTATCAAACTAGTTCTTACAGAAAGATCTTTCTTTCCATCACTTTCTTGGAGAATGACAAATTCTGCCTGGTCTGCCACCTCCCAGGAGGTTTTTGAGGTCTAAGACCCAAGTCTCAAATATGAAACATTCATTTTTATTAATGAATTCTGTACAAGTGGTGAGATGAAAGCAAGGAAACCTCACTACTTAAGATCAAAGCACCTTTTCCCTCTGGAATAGCAACTCCAACAGGTTTTTCTACTTTTTTCTCTTCAGAAGAGTTTTAAAGATAGATGGGATATAACCTGACACTGAGAAAACCATATTAGATAAAATACTGCAGTACAAAGACATGGAGCTACACTAATTTTTAACCACCAGATCTTCCAATTTACAAATTGGTTTGATATGTGCTCCTACTTCTAAACTGCTGTTCTTGTAATAGCAATTATTAGTTATGAATTATTAGGTTTTGCTGCAAAAAATAACATACAAGTCACAAGAGAAAGCCAAGACTTAATCAAAACTGCCTCTCTGATCTCACCTTATCCAGATTTTCATTTACACTAGATTTATTTACATTTAGAAATGATATGTATTTTTTCAATAATCTTGTCAAATTTTTCATTCTAGAGTCAGAAATTCAAGCACTGTCATGACTAAGTTGTACAGAATTGGGAAAGGAGTTGTTTTTATTTTAAGCTCTGGTTAGAAGAAAAATGTCATCATGTTTCAAGGTTGTCTGGCTTTTTGTTTTAATAAATTTTGCCCAATAACTGAACTTCTACAACAGTGCTCTCCCATAGGTCAAGGTGATAGAAAATAGCAAAGGGAGTAATTTGAACACCAGCAACTAAGAAAACATCTGTAGATGAATACAATCCCAATTATAAAATATTAATGATAAGCACATAGGAATATTTCAGCCTTAATAACCAACACTTTGCAAGAACATCAGGAATTCATGTACAAGTTACAAATTTTAGCTAATAAGGTCCAAAATAGCTGAAAACTACTGCAGCATCACCTATTTATTTAATTTGCAGACAAAACCTCCATAACTCCACATCTGCTTTAGAAGGCAAACCATTCCTCAAAGGATGAAGAGAGAAATTCAGTAATTCAAGAGGTTTAACCCTTTATTTCTGTGGAAGTGTAAAATCCTGCACCGATGTCAAAACCAGGCTGCAGCAAACCAACCATGTGTTTGCCAAGCCCAAAGGAAGGAGTAGAAACTGAGAAAACACCATGAAGGCAACAGCCACTGATCTGCCTTATTTGTTTCCTCTTTTCAAAGGAAAGCAACAGAGATAAAGATACTCAGCTCAGGTGTGCAACAGGCACCATGCAGCTCCTAAAGCTGCTTCCTGAAGCAGGCACTGCCAGCTTTGCAAAGCTCCAGAGCATGTCTGGCCAAGCTGGTGGGATTCCAAGGAAGAGCACTCCTTAGGCTGGCAGAACCCTGAGCTCTGAGTCAGGGCTGGCTGTGCCAGCTGTGCTGAACCCTGAGGTAGCTTCAGACATCTCAAGTCAGGAGTAATAAATATATGGAGCCTTTTGGGCTCTGACAGTGAGAAGAGTGTGAGGGAATTGGCAACCAACATTAGCAGGTTAAGAAATGGTTCTAAAACCTCAAAATATTAAGAAATATTTAAAGTCTGTTCTCTACATCATCACTTATCCACAGAATGCCTTCCTAATGTCTTTTTCTGCCTCTCTCATTCCACTCTAAGCAGGGGTTTGTTCCTCCCTAGAGACACACACAGAACCAGCAGAAGAACAGGAAAATGGGAACATATGTATGTAAAGCTGATTGACTACTTCTGATGTGGTGCAAAAGATGCAGTTTGAGTCTGGTTTTAAAAAATTAATTACCTCCTTATATAGTAGGATTAATATTTCAACTACTGTGTTTCAACACAGTGACTGAGAGATCAGATTTTTAAGTTCATTTCTGCAAAGTGACACATTACAAAAGGAAAACATTGTAACAAAACCCCTGCCTTATTTCTTCTCTGTGCCATTTGAATAATTAGTGTCTTTTAGCTGCAGATCACTTGGTAAATACAGCAAAACAAAAAACCTGAAATACATTTCCCAGGTTTTTAACAGTACTTTACTGTTACTTTGGTTCAAGTTCCAAACTGCCACAATCAACTCTTCTGGAGCTACATAAATACAGATTTTGCATCTTGAAAAAAGCCAAACATTCTCAGCATGTCAAGCCCCATCATTAAAAGACAAACCACCATTTCCTTCAGAAGGTTCTGTCCATGGCACTGGAGCAAGACTGGAAAGTAATTCAATTACTAAATACATTTTCAAACATTCCCAGCAGCTCTGCTGGCCACTGTTTCCCATTCCCTGGAATGTCTGGACAGGTCTATGGAACAAGTTTATCATCTTACCTTTCCAAATGATCCCTGTCCAAGAACCTTAAGTAATTCAAACTGTGCTGGATCTGCTTTTTCACATCCTTCTTTCACGTGGTGTGTAATAGGAATTTCTTTCACACTTCCTTCATCCTGTGATTTCAAAGCAAACAAAATACAACAGTGAACAGGCCTGCAGTAACTAAGCCTTGCTAAAAGTGCATGTAAATACATGGATTTTTCTTTGTTTAGTTTTATTTTAATAAAGTATTTAAAATTCTAATAAGGCATAAAGGAAAACTGTTCAAATGAAGAGGTTTTCCATCTATCTTTTCTTAAATAGATGCATCTAAAATTTCCAAACTGAAGGAAAATTCTCAAAGAATGCCCATTTCCTTTTGCCATAAATATTTCAACTACAGAAAAGGTGGATTATTTTACATGAAAAGAATAAATGATTTTTAAACCAAGACTTCTGGGCTTCACCTCTGCTTAGCAGCTTTAGTTTTCCCAGTGATTACACTTCTCATCTTTCCCCTTCCTGAAATAAGTCTTAATGAAAGCCAAATTGAATTTCATCATTTGGGGTAATTACTGCTTTTCACAGCAGCAAATAATTACTCTGGTCATCCATTTGTAGCTGGAGGAACAGGCAGCATTTGAAGGCCATAAATAAGATATGAGTCATCTTAAGGACTCTGAGAATTCTTGCATCCAAGAGAAGAAACAGCTCTGGGGTGCAGAGCTCCTGGGAAGATTATCCTGTGTGGGGACCTCCTTCAGACAGCTGAGGGTAATTCTGACCTAGGTGAGTGATTTAATGCTCTCCTGACTTTCTCATGTCCTTCTCATCCTTAGCAAAGCAGGGCACAGCAGCTTCAGTTGTGAAAAGACAAATGTTCTCGATGACAACAAATCCCATGATGGATTGCAGCTTTTATGGTGTAAGAGAAGTGTCTGAGAGCCAAAACAAGCAAGGTGTCAAAATAAGCACCCTTGAAATTAAAAACTAAAGCCCACAACAGCAACCCCAGCTTGCAAGTAGGAAAGGAGCAGCACCCTCAGCCCCTTTGATCAAGAGTATCAGTTAACTTCTTGTACACAACCCAATCACAATGGAAAATACCATCTGATTTGCAGTACTTCATTTTTGAAGTATCAAATGGCATCAAATGATTACCAGCTGTCTCCTATCCTCTCTTCAGGCCTTCATGTCGAAAGCTTCTCATAGCAGAGATCAGAAAAACATCCAACCAACCTCCTGTGAGTTACTGCCCCTCGATGAGAAGTGCAAACAGCACCAGGAAAGGATCTGAGCACTGGATGAAACAGCTGGGTTTTGGAAATAACATCATTCTGTAGCCAGGTGAAGTCTTTACTGCCCAAGATTGTGCATTAAAACTTCTAATCAGCTTTATCACAGCTCATACAGAAGTACCTGGATGAAATTCTTTAACTGGTTTTACACAGAAATTCAGAGTAGAAATCTGCTCATCTGAATTTGTACATATTGCAGTAATTAAGGAAAAAAAAAAAAGCAATCATCACACTGCATTAACTGCTTCTGCCTTAATTGCTTTGCTTGTCCAGAGGGGGAAAGAAAGAGTTCAAACAAACATCTTGGTATATTCCCAAACTGCAGTTCAACTGTTACTGCACAGGAGTCCTTTCCCCTCCCCTCTCTTATTTCATCCTCCTTCTGGGAAAGGCCTGTTTGTTCTGCCTGCTTCCCACACAAAGTTGGGCATTTACACCAGACACTGCTGGAAAACAAAGTTAATTCTATAATTCACATCCAAGCTACTTTATTTCCCTCTTTGGTCTCAAACCCCCAGCTGACATACGCTGATGTCACACTGTAAACATCCCAACTTCCCCTCATCCCTCCACCTTGGTGACTGGGCATTTATGTACTCACAGGAAAGATACACCTATCTTTTCATTTTCCTATACTTTTTAAACACATGCCTAATTTAAGGCAGGTAAGAACAGCAGCATTTTGAAGTCATCTGATGACAGATGAAAGCAGCAAGTTGCCTAATTACACACCAAGTTGTACAACAGACTTAATGGCTGCTTCTTCCTATGAAGTATGTAAATACTCTATTTAGAAGCCTTTTTTCTTCCCCATCTTAATTTGTATTCCTTAACACCACGAACCTTTGCATGAGAAAAGCTCTTTGAGAGTTCAGCCTCTCCTGTGTTTATCACCCACCTCGAGCCATTAGCCTGTGACATCACACGTGGTTGCTGAGGAGACTGAGAGGATTTCTAAATGTGAACTCAGGAGAGGAATGTTTTCCATGCAAATAAAGACTAACTTGAGATGGATGAAATGAGTTATTTTTTATAAAGTGTTTTATCTTTACAGAAGATGTCTATTATTCACTTACTTAACTATCATTAAGGTACTAAAAACTGGCATGACTGAGGGATAAAGAGACCTCTTCATCAGCACCAAGGAATGAGCACACAGAGCTGAGCAGCTCCAAGCCACTTTCATTTTCATTTCTACTTTGGCCTCCATGAACTGCAAATTTGGTTATCTCATTTTGTGTTTGGCTGCTTGAGCAGCAAATTTCTTTCTGAGCTGAAGCACCAGCTCCCACCAAGTGGCCTTGCACAAGAGGGAACTCTTCCCTGCTCCCAGCAGGTTCATCAGGAACCAAGGAGCAAAAGGAAACAGTCATGGCTCTGTCACAGCTCTAAGCACCAGAGAGCTCAGTAACCTCCTCCTGGTTCAAGACAATCCACTGCTGCTTCCTTTGCTATTTGTGAGACCACTCTGACTTTATTTACCCACTCCACACTAGGAAATGTCCAGGCACCACCTGGTTCTATGCCCAAGACTTCATTCTCCAAATCCCATACTTATAAATGTAGTTATTGTAACACAGAGCAGTGGTTACAACTGGTGACAAGATCCACTTATCCCAGAATCCTAGAGTAGGCTGAGTTGGAGGGACCTTAAAACTTATCCCCTGCCATGGGCAGGGACACCTTCCACCATCCCAGGTTGCTCCAAACCCTCTCCAACCTGGCCTTGGACACTTGCAGGGATGGGAAGTCCAGAACTCTCTGGGCAACAGACACCTGACACCCTCTTCATGACCCTGCTCAAAAATACAAGGCTGAGGGTGTTGAAAAATGATGGCAAATATTTCCATGGGAAGTCAGGCATTTCACCACATACAGGATGAGCCTGAAGTTTAGTCCAAAGTTTAGCCAGCACACAGAACACTCATCTTCAGCATCTCCTAAACAGGCACTGAACAAGACCCATGCTCAATAGGGCCTTAAACATGGGGAATTTCTACATAAAAGCAAAATTAACATACTGGTGTACACATCAATTCTGCTCTAAAATAGCAGAATTAAGTACATTTGATCTGAATGTACAGCAACTACACTAAAAACTACAAAGGCAGAACAGGTGACAATGTAGGAAGAGCAGCATTCAGCCTTCTGTACAAAAGGTTCGAGGTTGGCCTGAGCATTTCTGAGGGTGAGGGATCAAACACTCTCCTCCAGCACACAGAACCTTTCCATAAAGCTCTGCCTCATGCAGCAGATCTTCCCAAACAAGGCACCTACAGTCCCTACCCAGGTACTAATTTCCAAAATCATCTTTGAGACTTAGAGTCTCCTCAGATATTGTTCAAATAAAATGATGGGTTCAGAAGTTATTAAAGAGCAGGGAATGCATAAATTTTGCATCAACAGGAGGTCATGCAAAGGAGTGGCTGAAGTGAACAGGTATCACACTTACGTGGTAGGAATATGGTTCACCTTCTTCCATAGGCTCATCTGCCATTTTAAGGCCATTTAGCTGGAGAGGGGAATGCAGGGAAAAAAAAAAAAAAAAGAAGAAGAAAAAAAACATCATTAAGACCCAGCAATTTCAAATTAAGAGAGTTCATAATTTGACCAATTTACATTTCAGAGCACACAAGTGAAAACTGGTGGTGGGGTTGCTCTAATTTAAAGCTGTAGTTTCAAACAAACATTACTACTCAATAGTTATATTTAGCATCTCCCTTATGTATCATTTAGCATCTCCCTTTGTAAATGCCATCATTATTATTATGCCAGTGTTATTTAATTGGGATTAATTTAAAACTCCTTTAGAAGCTACAGATACCACCCCTACAAGATGACACTAATGCAGAATTCCTCAGTTATGCATGAAGCTTATGCTGCAGATGCTTTTCAGAAACCTAGAGTCTTCTAATGAAAATTAATTTAGAGTTTTCAAGAGAAAAGATGCAAAAGTGATTCCAAGCCTTTTTGAAAAGACCAAGTCCACAGCTGCAGTAAAAAAAAAATAAAAAATTCAAAACTTAGTCTATGCATTCCCTAAGCCACAAATAATTCACAGCTGAAAAAAAATGGAAAAAAACCAAAACCCAGAAATATGAAGGATATGCTCTGTTCAGACATGTAAAGCATTAATTAAAAACTGGAAATACCTGACAAAAATGAGTGAATCCCATTACGGATTTTGCCAGTAATAATTGCTTATTTATTTATATATTAATTGTTCAGCATCTCTACCTTTATGTGGCACAGGTCTCACACTAAAAAATACTAACTAGAAATAACATAAAAAAACTTAAACTTTTTTTTTTTTCTGAAAACAGAAGCTGAACCAATTTAATTCTAGGCTGGGTAATGACTTTTTACCTTGTACTTCTGATTTTTTCTAAAATCCCTGCCTAAGATACTGGAATGCAGTGTTGTCAGCATGGGAGTTGGTAAAACACAGGACTACCAAGAAATGTCCCACAGATTCCTCTGTTCAGAACCAAACCCAAAATCTGGAGGAACAGGTGGGGCTGCAGGGCCAGGTTTGTGCCACAACTGTGTCACCCAGACAAACCCTCAACCACTTCCACTGCTGCTACAGACTCCTGGGTTTGAGAGCTTTTAAGAGATAATTCACAAATTAATGATAAAGTTAAATCTCTGATGTTTGTAGCAAGATACTGGCACTTATTTTTGGACAATATCCCCACTGGAAAAAAAACAAAAAACAACTGATCAAGAAAATAGCATAAAGCTTAACTTATTTTCACTCTACAAGTTTCTACTTATCATAACTCAGTTTTACCAAGGGTACCTCCTGCCCATGCCCACCTTTCATCTCTCAGGTGTTGCCACCCCAACTCTAAAGGCTCATCACTCATCCATTACCTTGGATCCAGAAACGAAAGTTACTAATCTGCTAAGTAACTCATTACTCTTTTTTTTTTTGCATAAATATTTTTTCCCAAAATAGATACTGGGAGGGACAAGACATTCACTATGGTTGTTATTGTATGAATTAACTGGATAAATCAAGAAGTAACACCAAAGTTCAGCCCAGCTCTGACCTCCAACCTCATTTCTGTGCAATTTCTTTTACAATACCATAGGATTACACTCAAGTGTGAACCAGTGTGAAGCCCACCAAACTTGTCCAAAAAGCTTATTTGGAACTAAACTGGTTTTCCACTCCAGGTGCTCAGAAATGTAATAACATTGTTCCTTCGTGGACTTTAATTCAAAGTGATTTTAGTGTGCATTTCACCATTTCTTTCTATAAATATGGGCAACATGTTCCAAGTTTTGTTACTTAAATTTAAGCTCTGGAACCAACACTAGGAGCCAGAAGAACTGTACATTGTATCTGTTTCAGATACACTGAAAACAATACAGATACAAAAAATGAAGCAGGAATGGGGTTTTGAACCCAAAATCAGTGTGTTATTTCATCTATGCTGTTCCTGAGAACACCATGTAATGTACTTTCAACTTGCTGGCAAATCAAGTACACTTAGCTATTGGATTTTTATGGCAGGTAATCATCTTAATTAACAATTTCCTATCACACAATTTTCCCCTTCATTGTTGCTCCTCGTTTTGTGTTTGTTTTTTCCTGTCCAGTCTCTCTGTACTGATACAGACTGGGACACCTGCCAATTTCTTGTCCAAAGAATTTGATGTTCAAGGGCATGAATCTGCTTTTATTGCTTGATATACAGAACTACACTTTTGCCATATTTGTTTGTGAAGCCTGGTCACTGGCCATAAAAAGAAAAAAAAAAAAAAAAGAAACCAAACAAAAAACAAGGAACAAAAATCTGCAAATTTGTTGGAATATAACCCAAAGTCTGGTAGCTTGTTAAGTAATTCAGCTAAAAAAAGTCAGTGACAGAAATCAAATCATTACTGTCTTGTACAGTCACTTAATTGGCCAAGTTTCAATAACCAGACGCTGGCAAAAAAGAAAAGTGACAGTTAATACTTATTTCCCACCTCTGTGGAAACCAGATACAAAATGCAGCTTCCACAGCCAAGTGAGGCTCCTTTTAGGGATTTAACCACGAATATTTATGCACAAACGTATATAGAACAGAACTATTTTAACCTCTAAGTCATTACTTACTAAGTATCTACAAATGCACCAATTTATTTTATTATTGAGAATTAAAAAGCACAGCTCTCTATAAAAAATAGCAGGTGAAAGAAGCCAGCACTATGATTGTGAAGGAGATTCCTTCATCATTGAATCATTTTGCTGCTGAAGTCCTACAACTGAACATTTTAAATATTAACTCCCGTGAAAACACAAACTGAACTCAGACATTTAGGCAAACACTGACAAAACTTTCCAAACACACATTCTGGAAATGACACAAAGTACCCCAGGTTGCTGATTAGTATAAAAGAACAAAAAGAACTTTGTAAATAGATGAGCTCAAAGTTTAGGTCAGAGCACCTGGCAGGTCAGACACTCACTTTTGCAGAGGTGCAGGCTCAGGAACCCAACTGCCTCCCAGGGAGCAGGGAACAATGTGCCTCTGGATTTAAATAGTGCCATGGATCCCATGGCTGGGATCATCCCTACTGCCTTGGGAGAATATCCAAAGGGCTTCTGTGGGCTGGGAAAAGGCTTAATGACTATTGCACATGTCTTTCCTCTGATTATTACAGCAGAACTGAGGATTCCCAGTATTCCCAAAGATTTGAGCCATCTGCCCCCCAATATGAAGGCTGTTTTCACTGTTTACACAGTAAATGCCTTAGGACTTGGTGGGTCTACAGGTTTTTGGTTGAAATAAGCCAGGAAAAAGGTCAGCAAAAAAGCCTAATTACAGGAAAAGCAGTGGGAGATGTAAAGCAGGTTCATCCTGCCCTGTTTTTACATGTCTTCACTGAGGCATTCAACCAGCATTGAAAAATTTCTAGAAAAAGCAGAACTGGGAATTTTATTACTATAATTCGAAGTAAAAAGCAGTATTCAGCACCACTCACCTAAAATCTTGTCTGGCTTCAAATAGGTAAAATTCTACCAAAGGATCACCAAGAGCTCCTGTATCCTCCAGAGCTCCTCCTTCCCTGGGGTCTATTTGGGAAGTTACTTTGGTGTCCCCAGACCTGCACCCCAGTTCACCCACATGAACACAGGAATAAGCAGTTTCCTTCCCCACACAAGAAGGAATGCTTCAAATACTTATTTCAAAATATTCAAGTGGAAGCTTCCATTGAAAATTGCAATTATGTCAGAAAGATTTCGAAAAAAAATATCCTGTCAGGATGACCACATTTTTTTCCTTAATTATTCTTAATGACACCGATAGAGAGTTTGCATCATTAATTTAATTAGCAACACATTGGCTTACTGAGTATTTCCTGAGATAGGTCTGAGGAATTTGAGGGTTCTGGGCACATCCAGTCCCCATCTGCACAAACCCACAGTCCATCAATTCCCCCACAAAGGGAAGAGGCCTTGGAACTCCCTCACACTCTTTTAACACACCAAGTAAAAGAGGAGATAAAGCAATCTAAAAAACCTGAAACCCATAATCAATTATGAGGGAGAGCTCTAAAGCTCTTTTCCTGTGGCAAATAAATCATACATTCCGACAGGACACCAAACCTTCAGCAACATATAATTAGTGATTTTAAAAGAACATTTTGATCCTTCCCATTACCAGACCAGGGGAGAATTACGTGTGCCTCCAACAAGTTACAGTTCTGACAAGACACAAAGCTGACCCCAAGCACAGGGATCACTGAATTAGCAAAGGACTTGAGATCTTTTCATTCCTGCCTGTGAACATAATCATAACTCCAGAATCAACAGGCATAAAGCAGCCAGTCTCCAAATCATGACTGATGGCAGGTAATTCTGGGAAAGGGTAAGATTTAAACTTGATGAAAGCAACTCTTTCAAATTTTATTCTTAATGTAGTGAACTACTACACAAAGAGCAAAATTCTACCTATGATGAGTAAACAAATCATCCCATTCTTTGGATTTAGGGTTGTTGTGAAGTGCCTCCAAAGGTATCCTGCAGGAAGGGAGGTGAGCTACCTGCAACAGACTCCTGGCTCCTTTTTGAGACTTGGAATACTACAGCAGATTTCCAAAACTAATTTCAGAAGTGGTACACAAACCCACCATCGTTATTACTGTATTGCAGCACTTTTCAATGCATAAAGACACTCATTGTTTTCCCTTTAAGAGCATTAATGTGCATACTTTTTTTTTTTTTTTAAAGGCAACTTGTTCTCCAAGATCTTTACAAAATCTGTACATTGTTGCAATGGCTGAGGGCACTCAAATTAGGGGCAATGTTTTACTTTCTCTCGTTAACAGAACACCACCCGATTGTGGAGATTCTGAGAGATGCACAAAACTAGGTAGAGCTGAGTCATCCACGTCACTGCCAGTAATTACTCACAAAGGAGTTATGCAACTCCTAACACTGACAAAATTCAGTGGCCTTTGACGGACCAGGCTCAGAACGTGCTCCAGAGGATGGGCTGAAAACACTGGCCAAAATCAAAGATGTATTTATTTAAACTGGCAAAGGCAGCAGCTTATGCACAACAGCAGCAGAGCTCAGCTCAGGAAAATGTCTTTTGGAAGGCAGCAACTTGCAATGCAGCCCCATCTTCCAGCGGAATACTTTAGTTTTTGGTCACTTTTTTGTTTCAGTCTTGTCTTGCTTGTCACAATCAGGCAATTAAACAACTGGTTCCTGAAGTATTTACTGAAAAAATAAGTGCTTGAGAAGGAGGTTGCATTTAGGCAATTCACAATATTCATGTCTTGCAAACAGCATGTGCTTACATCAATTGCACAGCTCCTTGTAAATGCAATCCTCCCAGTCCAACGGGCAGAAAGTGCCCAAATTCCCATATTCTGCACAATTCCAACTATTTCTGCATTTCATTCAGCTTGGTCAGTGAAATGCTAATGTTTACTTTCCTGTTTCTTTGTAGACCGTAATTATAGTTTCATAATCTACAACAGTTGATTATGATCAACAGCCACATACCTATTTTTATTACCATGGAAATACTTATTAATCCAATATCCAGGGGAAAAGAAGTTCACTGAATAGTTGAAGCTTACACAGTGCAATGCTCATCCTTCCTACCTAGGCTTGAGGAATTCCCAGTCACAAAACAGCTTCACAAGTGATTATTCATAGGAATATAAACACAGGAACAGCACAGTGCACAGCCCCAAATCCTCAGCACTTCAAAGATCCCCCAAAAAGGGCAAAATAATTCAATCCTGACTTTCAATAATTTCTTCCAAAAGTTCATGTTGTTCTTGTGACTTGAAGCATGAAAATTTGTTTCCTGCCTTCAAGATCACATCCTTTCCTTGCCAGGTGTTTTCACTCCGAGTCAACACAAGTGCTACTGGAAATGCACTTATTGCTAATAACATAATCCTAAATTTAGTCAACAAGCAGAGTCCTCAGAGAAAACCATTCCTCGGATTTTTCCTCCTGTGCCACAGCTGATGGACAAGAGCACCAGAAGGCACAAGTTAATCTTCAAAATAAAAACCTATTTCACAGTAACTCTGTTGACTGCAGTTTCAGCAAGGCCAAGGTCAGAGATCTCTCAGACTGCCAATACAAGGCTGTAATGAGTATTGTGAGCTACTCTTAATTCTATAAAAATTAAGTGAAAGTTCAAACTAAAATTGATTTTGACATAAAATACACCTTTGTTAAATCCCCAAGCCACGTGGATGTAGAAATTCAACAAGTGAGAAGTGCAGCACAGCCCTGAGATCACTCATAAGAAGGGTTATGACAACACAAGTAATTTGGGAACTTCACACTCAACTTGAAGAAACTGGTTTGGCACAAATAAGCTTTAACTGCTGCTGGCCAAACCTAATAGGGACACTACACCAAGTCTCCTTTTAATCAGAGCACAACTGGAGGAGCTTTACACAGACCTTGTGAAATAGTTCAGGCCTGAGGAGAATATAATTTAGAGTGACTGTTGCAAACAGTTGCCTTCAAATGTTACAACACACACACAGAGCCCTTTCAGCTGGACATCCCCTGCCCTGTGCTCTGCTGGCACCCCTTGCTGGCAGAGTTTGTCCAGCCAACACCCAGGGATGCACATCCCAGCTCAGCTGCAACACTCTACACTTGTTTTTTTTAGCACTGATAAATCACAATTTCCTAACATTTCCTAAAAAACTGATCAACAGGACCAAGAAAGTTCTCAGACCTTCTCTAAGTTTCATACCTCCGATACAACATAACTACTTTTACAAACAATATGTTCAAATAAGCCTTAATATTTCTGCTGACTTTCTAATCCTGCAGCTTCACTAACATAATTAGGATTTCTCTAATATTAAGGTACAGGGACTGCATCAAGTATTATTAACCATTACAATATTTTAAATTGTTAAGAGTGTAGCAGCCACAGCATAAAAATGCATATCCAGTAATTATAGTATTTGGCAGTGGTACAAAAACCCCCAAATATTAAAAGCACTAAGAAATTTGGGGGTTTTTTCATCTTTAAATTTTTACCAGGGAAAAAATTTTCAACAAGACCCTTTAAAGGACATCCTTTTACTCTTGCACACCTTGTACTTTAAGATGATTTTGCTACAGACCCTTTTCACTTACAATAAGAAGAGTCTGGTGCACCACAGAAAGCAAGTCTGACCAGTTTTTAGCTGCTTTATTTAGATAACATCTTTTGTGTGTCTAACAGACCTAGGTGTAATCTTTTATTTGTCATAGCCGACGATACCTGATACGCAACCCTCCACTTCTGATTTCAAAGTGCAAGAGTTTTAATACTCGGGCACCACGTTCTGCTGAGACACAGGAATCATTGCAACAGAACTAGTTTTACCTTTTATTTTCTTTTAAATTGCATTTGCTCCTTGCTGATGAAACACCTCGAGCACTAAGCAATACCTCGAAGTTGCTCCTCGTTCTTTAACACGTTTAAGCATCCAAACCTCAGCCAGGCACTCCCGGTTCTCTCTGCTCGTTGTATTTATGATAATTAACGCATAGTTATTCCAGCAGACGGAAAAAGGACCTCTGTAGTGACAACCTACCTGGATGCGCAGCCACATTAGCGCGAGCAAATTTCCAGCAGAACTTAAAAGTAACTTTTCACAGGAGCTACGGCCATAAAAGTGAGTTTACAACCCCCTGGATGCTACGTGGGGACGGACACCTGTGACACGAAGCAGCCGGGAGGCGACACAAAGCACCGGCCTCCCCCGAACGCTGGTCTCGCTACCTCCACACGTGTCACGGCCCGCGCCCGGGGGGCACGGCCGGGCCCGGGGCGGCCG